>OX451217.1:9196235-9670297 GCA_949628195.1 Phasia obesa | reverse complement strand
TAAAAAATCTATTTTTTTATATGAAAATCTTATTTTTGCTGTATCTTCTTTAAACAGCGTCTAATCGAAAAAAGGACTAAAATCTGTGACAACCTATATTTTTCATAAAAAATCTATTTTTTATATGAAAATCTTATTTTTGCTGTATCTTCTTTAAACAGCGTCTAATCGAAAAATGACTAAAATCTGTGACGACCTATATTTTTTATAAAAAATCTATTTTTTTATATGAAAATCTTATTTTTGCTGTATCTTCTTTAAACAGCGTCTAATCGAAAAAAGGACTAAAATCTGTGACGACCTATATTTTTTATAAAAAATCTATTTTTTTATATGAAAATCTTATATTTGCTGTATCTTCTTTAAACAGCGTCTAATCGCAAAAAGGACTAAAATCTGTGACGACCTATATTTTTTATAAAAAATCTATTTTTTTATATGAAAATCTTATTTTTGCTGTATCTTCTTTAAACAGCGTCTAATCGCAAAAAGGACAAAAATCTGTGACGACCTATATTTTTCATAAAAAATCTATTTTTTTATATGAAAATCTTATTTTTGCTGTATCTTCTTTAAACAGCGTCTAATCACAAAAAGGACTAAAATCTGTGACGACCTATATTTTTTATAAAAAACCTATTATATGAAAATCTTATTTTTGCTGTATCTTCTTTAAATAGCGTCTAATCGAAAAAAGGACAAAAATCTGTGACGACCTATATTTTTTATAAAAAATCTATTTTTTTATATGAAAATCTTATTTTTGCTGTATCTTCTTTAAACAGCGTCTAATCGAAAAAAGGACTAAAATCTGTGACGACCTATATTTTTCATAAAAAATCTATTTATATGAAATCTTATTTTTGCTGTATCTTCTTTAAACAGCGTCTAATCGCAAAAAGGACAAAAATCTGTGACGACCTATATTTTTCATAAAAAATCTATTCTTTTATATGAAAATCTTATTTTTGCTGTATCTTCTTTAAACAGCGTCTAATCGAAAAAATGACTAAAATCTGTGACGACCTATATTTTTTATAAAAAATCTATTTTTTTATATGAAAATCTTATTTTTGCTGTATCTTCTTTAAACAGCGTCTAATCGAAAAAAGGACTAAAATCTGTGACGACCTATATTTTTTATAAAAAATCTATTTTTTTATATGAAAATCTTATATTTGCTGTATCTTCTTTAAACAGCGTCTAATCGCAAAAAGGACTAAAATCTGTGACGACCTATATTTTTTATAAAAAATCTATTTTTTTATATGAAAATCTTATTTTTGCTGTATCTTCTTTAAACAGCGTCTAATCGCAAAAAGGACAAAAATCTGTGACGACCTAAAAAATCTATTTTTTCATAAAAAATCTATTTTTTTATATGAAAATCTTATATTTGCTGTATCTTCTTTAAACAGCGTCTAATCGCAAAAAGGACAAAAATCTATGTCGACCTATATTTTTCATAAAAAATCTATTTTTTTATATGAAAATCTTATTTTTGCTGTATCTTCTTTAAACAGCGTCTAATCGCAAAAAGGACAAAAATCTGTGACGACCTATATTTTTTATAAAAAATCTATTTATACGAAATCTTATTTTTGCTGTATCTTCTTTAAATAGCGTCTAATCGAGAAAAGGACTAAAATCTGTGACGATAAAAAATCTATTTTTTTATATGAAAATCTTATTTTTGCTGTATCTTCTTTAAACAGCGTCTAATCGCAAAAAGGACAAAAATCTGTGACGACCTATATTTTTCATAAAAAATCTATTTATATGAAATTTTATTTTTGCTGTATCTTCTTTAAATAGCGTCTAATCGAAAAAAGGACTAAAATCTGTGACGATAAAAAATCTATTTTTTTATATGAAAATCTTATTTTTGCTGTATCTTCTTTAAATAGCGTCTAATCGAAAAAAGGACTAAAATCTATTTTTTTTATATGAAAATCTTATTTTTGCTGTATCTTCTTTAAACAGCGTCTAATCGCAAAAAGGACAAAAATCTGTGACGACCTATATTTTTCATAAAAAATCTATTTTTTTATATGAAAATCTTATTTTTGCTGTATCTTCTTTAAACAGCGTCTAATCGAAAAAAGGACTAAAATCTGTGACGACCTATATTTTTTATATGAAAATCTTATATTTGCTGTATCTTCTTTAAACAGCGTCTAATCGCAAAAAGGACTGACTAAAATCTGTGACGACCTATATTTTTTATAAAAAATCTATTTTTTTATATGAAAATCTTATTTTTGCTGTATCTTCCTTAAACAGCGTCTAATCGAAAAAAGGACTAAAATCTGTGACGACCTATATTTTTTATAAAAAATCTATTTATATGAAATCTTATTTTTGCTGTATCTTCTTTAAATAGCGTCTAATCGAAAAAAGGACTAAAATCTGTGACGATAAAAAATCTATTTTTTTATATGAAAATCTTATTTTTGCTGTATCTTCTTTAAACAGCGTCTAATCGCAAAAAGGACAAAAATCTGTGACGACCTATATTTTTTTATAAAAAATCTATTTTTTTATATGAAAATCTTATTTTTGCTGTATCTTCTTTAAACAGCGTCTAATCGAAAAAAGGACTAAAATCTGTGACGACCTATATTTTTTATAAAAAATCTATTTTTTTATATGAAAATCTTATATTTGCTGTATCTTTTTTAAACAGCGTCTAATCGCAAAAAGGACTAAAATCTGTGACGACCTAAATTTTTTATAAAAAATCTATTTTTTTATATGAAAATCTTATTTTTGCTGTATCTTCCTTAAACAGCGTCTAATCGAAAAAAGGACTAAAATCTGTGACGACCTATATTTTTTATAAAAAATCTATTTATATGAAATCTTATTTTTGCTGTATCTTCTTTAAATAGCGTCTAATCGAAAAAAGGACTAAAATCTGTGACGATAAAAAATCTATTTTTTTATATGAAAATCTTATTTTTGCTGTATCTTCTTTAAACAGCGTCTAATCGCAAAAAGGACAAAAATCTGTGACGACCTATATTTTTCATAAAAAATCTATTTTTTTATATGAAAATTTTATTTTTGCTGTATCTTCTTTAAACAGCGTCTAATCGAAAAAAGGACTAAAATCTGTGACGACCTATATTTTTCATAAAAAATCTATGAATATGAAAATCTTCTTTTTGCTGGATCTTCTTTAAACAGTGTTTAATCGAAAAAAGGACAAAAATCTGTGACGACCTATATTTTCATAAAAAATCTATTTTTTTATATGAAAATCTTATATTTGCTGTATCTTCTTTAAACAGCGTCTAATCGAAAAAAGGACTAAAATCTGTGACGACCTATATTTTTCATAAAAAATCTAATTTTTTAAATGTAAATCTTATTTTTGCTGTAAATTCTTTAAACAGCGTCTAATCGCAAAGAGGACAAAAATCTGTGACGACCTATATTTTTCATAAAAAATCTATTTTTTTATATGAAAATCTTAATTTTGCTGTATCTTCTTTAAACAGCGTCTAATCGAAAAAAGGACAAAAATCTGTGACGACCTATATTTTTCATAAAAATCTATTTTTTATATGCAAATCTTAATTTTGCTGTATCTTCTTTAAACAGCGTCTAATCGCAAAAAGGACTAAAATCTGTGACGACCTATATTTTTTATAAAAAATCTATTTTTTATATGAAAATCTTATTTTTGCTGTATCTTCTTTAAACAGCGTCTAATCGCAAAAAGGACAAAAATCTGTGACGACCTATATTTTTCATAAAAAATCTATTTTTTTATATGAACATCTTATTTTTGCTGTACAGGTAACCCTCCTACAACGCGGTACTTTTATAACGCGATTTCGCTACAACGCGGTTCGCAAAATGCGGAAATTTTCCTATAACGCGACTCTTACAACGCGATTGTTTTCAAATATTTATTATTTTTACCACTGCGAAGAATACAAAAGCCGAGATACAAATTGTGATCATGTTTCCTTTCTTGCTTTTATTATTGTACGTTACGATTTTTATTAAAGTTTCAAGGGCCGTTTTGGGAACTTACTTTTTTATGTCATTTACAATAAAGAAGTCGTAAGAATCACAGCGCACGGATATAGAAAATAAAACCTTTTCGCTAAAAAGTATCGAGAAAGTTTTAAATATGGGTAAGCAGTTAAAGAATATTTTAGAGGAGGATTATCTAAGGGACAGAGCAGAAACATTTAAACGAACTCCTCAAAATAACTTATAGCATACGGACATTAATAAAAGTGATATTCGAAAGGTTACCTGAATCTGAAAGTTGATCAAGCTAGGATTTTGAATTAGCACGATCACTAACAAAACGTTCGAGACATATTCAAATCATACTAAGTGCTGAAGAGGGGTAAGATTTTTAAAAAAGTTGTCGTTTATTATTAATTATTAAATTTTAATATGTTAAGTAGATTTAAAAATCCATTTTTATTTAAATAAAAAAAGCGTTATCAAATTATGTTGTTATGACTCACTAAATAAATACAAAAATATATTAAGAATACACCTTATAAAAACCAACTTTTCGATTTGGAACCAAACTCTGATTTTTGTATGAAGTTAAAGTCTCCTATAACGCGATTTCGTACAACGCGGAAAATTTTAGGAACTTATCTACCGCGTTGTGGGAGGTTTAACTGTATCTTCTTTAAACAGCGTCTAAGCGCGAAAAGGACAAAAATCTGTGACGACTTATATTTTTCATAAAAAATCTATTTTTTTTATATGTAAATCTTATTTTTGCTGTATCTTCTTTAAACAGCGTCTAATCGCAAAAAGGACAAAAATCTGTGACGACCTATATTTTTCATAAAAATCTATTTTCTTATATGAAAATCTTATTTTTGCTGTATCTTCTTTAAACAGCGTCTAATCGAAAAAAGGACTAAAATCTGTGACGACCTATATTTTTCATCAAAAATCTATTTTTTTATATGAAAATCTTATTTTTCCTGTATCTTCTTTAAACAGCGTCTAATCGCAAAAAGGACAAAAATCTGTGACGACCTATATTTTTCATAAAAAATCTATTCTTTTATATGAAAATCTTATTTTTGCTGTATCTTCTTTAAACAGCGTCTTATCGAAAAAAGGACTAAAATCTGTGACGACCTATATTTTTTATAAAAAATCTATTTTTTTATATGAAAATCTTATTTTTGCTGTATCTTCTTTAAACAGCGTCTAATCGAAAAAAGGACTAAAATCTGTGACGACCTATATTTTTTATAAAAAATCTATTCTTTTATATGAAAATCTTATTTTTGCTGTATCTTCTTTAAACAGCGTCTAATCGAAAAAAGGACAAAAATCTGTGACGACCTATATTTTTCATAAAAAATCTATTCTTTTATATGAAAATCTTATTTTTGCTGTATCTTCTTTAAACAGCGTCTAATCGAAAAAAGGACTAAAATCTGTGACGACCTATATTTTTTATAAAAAATCTATTCTTTTATATGAAAATCTTATTTTTGCTGTATCTTCTTTAAACAGCGTCTAATCGAAAAAAGGACAAAAATCTGTGACGACCTATATTTTTCATAAAAAATCTATTCTTTTATATGAAAATCTTATTTTTGCTGTATCTTCTTTAAACAGCGTCTAATCGAAAAAAGGACAAAAATCTGTGACGACCTATATTTTTCATAAAAAATCTATTCTTTTATATCAAAATCTTATTTTTGCTGTATCTTCTTTAAACAGCGTCTTATCGAAAAAAGGACTAAAATCTGTGACGACCTATATTTTTTATAAAAAATCTATTTTTTTATATGAAAATCTTATTTTTGCTTATCTTCTTTAAACAGCGTCTAATCGAAAAAAGGACTAAAATCTGTGACGACCTATATTTTTTATAAAAAATCTATTCTTTTATATGAAAATCTTATTTTTGCTGTATCTTCTTTAAACAGCGTCTAATCGAAAAAAGGACAAAAATCTGTGACGACCTATATTTTTCATAAAAAATCTATTCTTTTATATGAAAATCTTATTTTTGCTGTATCTTCTTTAAACAGCGTCTTATCGAAAAAAGGACTAAAATCTGTGACGACCTATATTTTTTATAAAAAATCTATTTTTTTATATGAAAATCTTATTTTTGCTTATCTTCTTTAAACAGCGTCTAATCGAAAAAAGGACTAAAATCTGTGACGACCTATATTTTTCATAAAAAATCTATTTTTTTATATGAAAATCTTATATTTGCTGTATCTTCTTTAAACAGCGTCTAATCGCAAAAAGGACTAAAATCTATGACGACCTATATTTTTCATAAAAAATCTATTTTTTTATATGAAAATCTTATTTTTGTTGTATCTTCTTTAAACAGCGTCTAATCAAAAAAAGGACAAAAATCTGTGACGACCTATATTTTTCATAAAAAATCTTTATATGAAAATCTTATATTTGCTCTATCTTCTTTAAACAGCGTCTAATCGAAAAAAGGACTAAAATCTGTGACGACCTATATTTTTTATAAAAAATCTATTTTTTTATATGAAAATCTTATTTTTGCTGTATCTTCTTTAAACAGCGTCTAATCGCAAAAAGGACAAAAATCTGTGACGACCTATATTTTTTATAAAAAATCTATTTTTTTATATGAAAATCTTATTTTTGATGTATCTTCTTTAAACAGCGTCTAATCGAAAAAAGGACTAAAATCTGTGACGACCTATATTCTTCATAAAAAATCTATTTTTTTATATGAAAATCTTATTTTTGCTGTATCTTCTTTAAACAGCGTCTAATCGAAAAAAGGACAAAAATCTGTGACGACCTATATTTTTCATAAAAAATCTATTTTTTATATGAAAATCTTATTTTTGCTGTATCTTCTTTAAACAGCGTCTAATCGCAAAAAGGACAAAAATCTGTGACGACCTATATTTTTCATAAAAAATCTATTTTTTTATATGAAAATCTTATTTTTGCTGTATCTTCTTTAAACAGCGTCTAATCGAAAAAAGGACAAAAATCTGTGACGACCTATATTCTTCATAAAAAATATATTTTTTTATATGAAAATCTTATTTTTGCTGTATCTTCTTTAAACAGCGTCTAATCGAAAAAAGGACAAAAATCTGTGACGACCTATATTTTTCATAAAAAATCTATTTTTTATATGAAAATCTTATTTTTGCTGTATCTTCTTTAAACAGCGTCTAATCGCAAAAAGGACAAAAATCTGTGACGACCTATATTTTTCATAAAAAATCTATTTTTTTATATGAAAATCTTATTTTTGCTGTATCTTCTTTAAACAGCGTCTAATCGCAAAAAGGACAAAAATCTGTAACGACCTATATTTTTTATAAAAAATCTATTTTTTTATATGAAAATCTTATTTTTGATGTATCTTCTTTAAACAGCGTCTAATCGAAAAAAGGAGAAAAATCTGTGACGACCTATATTTTTCATAAAAAATCTATTTTTTATATGAAAATCTTATATTTGCTGTATCTTCTTTAAACAGCGTCTAATCGCAAAAAGGACAAAAATCTGTGACGACCTATATTTTTCATAAAAAATCTATTTTTTTATATGAAAATCTTATTTTTGCTGTATCTTCTTTAAACAGCGTCTAATCGAAAAAAGGACAAAAATCTGTGACGACCTATATTTTTCATAAAAAATCTATTTTTTTATATGAAAATCTTATTTTTGCTGTAACTTCTTTAAACAGCGTCTAATCGAAAAAAGGACAAAAATCTGTGACGACCTATATTTTTCATAAAAAATCTATTTTTTTATATGAAAATCTTATTTTTGCTGTATCTTCTTTAAACAGCGTCTAATCGCAAAAAGGACAAAAATCTGTGACGACCTATATTTTTCATAAAAAATCTATTTTTTTATATGAAAATCTTATTTTTGCTGTATCTTCTTTAAACAGCGTCTAATCGAAAAAAAGGACTAAAATCTGTGACCACCTATATTTTTCATAAAAAATCTTTATATGAAAATCTTATATTTGCTGTATCTTCTTTAAACAGCGTCTAATCGAAAAAAGGACTAAAATCTGTGACGACCTATATTTTTTATAAAAAATCTATTTTTTTTATATGAAAATCTTATTTTTGCTGTATCTTCTTTAAACAGCGTCTAATCGCAAAAAGGACAAAAATCTGTGACGACCTATATTTTTCATAAAAAATCTATTTTTTTATATGAAAATCTTATTTTTGCTGTATCTTCTTTAAACAGCGTCTAATCGAAAAAAGGACAAAAATCTGTGACGACCTATATTTTTCATAAAAAATCTATTTTTTTATATGAAAATCTTATTTTTGCTGTAACTTCTTTAAACAGCGTCTAATCGAAAAAAGGACAAAAATCTGTGACGACCTATATTTTTCATAAAAAATCTATTTTTTTATATGAAAATCTTATTTTTGCTGTATCTTCTTTAAACAGCGTCTAGTCGCAAAAAGGACAAAAATCTGTGACGACCTAAATTTTTCATAAAAAATCTATTTTTTTATATGAAAATCTTATTTTTGCTGTATCTTCCTTAAACAGCGTCTAATCGAAAAAAGGACAAAAATCTGTGACGACCTATATTTTTCATAAAAAATCTATTTTTTTATATGAAAATCTTATTTTTGCTGTATCTTCTTTAAACAGCGTCTAATCGAAAAAAGGACTAAAATCTGTGACGACCTATATTTTTCATAAAAAATCTATTTTTTTATATGAAAATCTTATTTTTGCTGTATCTTCTTTAAACAGCGTCTAATCGCAAAAAGGACAAAAATCTGTGACGACCTATATTTTTCATAAAAAATCTATTTTTTTATATGAAAATCTTATATTTGCTGTATCTTCTTTAAACAGCGTCTAATCGCAAAAAGGACAAAAATCTGTGACGACCTATATTTTTCATAAAAAATCTATTTTTTTATATGAAAATCTTATTTTTGCTGTATCTTCTTTAAACAGCGTCTAATCGAAAAAAAGGACTAAAATCTGTGACCACCTATATTTTTCATAAAAAATCTTTATATGAAAATCTTATATTTGCTGTATCTTCTTTAAACAGCGTCTAATCGAAAAAAGGACTAAAATCTGTGACGACCTATATTTTTTATAAAAAATCTATTTTTTTATATGAAAATCTTATTTTTGATGTATCTTCTTTAAACAGCGTCTAATCGCAAAAAGGACAAAAATCTGTGACGACCTATATTTTTCATAAAAAATCTATTTTTTTATATGAAAATCTTATATTTGCTGTATCTTCTTTAAACAGCGTCTAATCGAAAAAAGGACAAAAATCTGTGACGACCTATATTTTTCATAAAAAATCTATTTTTTTTATATGAAAATCTTATTTTTGCTGTATCTTCTTTAAACAGCGTCTAATCGCAAAAAGGACAAAAATCTGTGACGACCTATATTTTTCATAAAAAATCTATTTTTTTATATGAAAATCTTATTTTTGCTGTATCTTCTTAAATAAGCGTCTAATCGAAAAAAGGAAAAAAATCTGTGACGACCTACATTTTTCATAAAAAATCTTTTTTTTTTATATGAAAATCTTATTTTTGCTGTATCTTCTTAAATAAGCGTCTAATCAAAAAAAGGACAAAGGGCTTATGCTCTTTTCGGTACGTAAAAATTGCGAGTGTTAAAAGGGGACACCCTTTAATTTTCAAAATTATGAAACATTTGTTTTAAATATAACCAATTTGTAAACATACATTTTCCAAAAAAAAAATCATATTAGAAATGAGGGAGTTTACGATGACGAACTAAATAATACCCTTTCCTCCATTTGTTAAAGTCGGTTAAAAATTGAGCAAAATTCCAAGAGACTTAAAAAAAATAAAAGTGCACGGAGTTCCTAAAAATTATCAAGGTCAAAAAAGTTATTTCTTATTGTGAATGTTGTATTTGGTTTGTGTCATAAATTCAAATGAAATATTTAATGCTTTGGGTGGCATCTGCTGTTTAAAATTGGAACATCTTTGTACTATTTATCGAATTCACAAACCACAAGTATTTTGGTTAATAAGTCTTTCGTTTAAGTAGAGAACACTTAACGGTTTGTAGTTATTATGTTAATCAATCTGTTTCCATTACATGACAAGTGTAACTACCAAAATGTAGAACAAACAAAGTAAAAGCTGTAGGACAATTTTTTGGAGAACCTTGAAATCAATCCTTTTTATAGATAGTGAACTGATTTAAATTACTTCTCCCCCTATTTTGGGTTAAAAAAGATAGGAAAGCGAATAAAAAGGGCCCCAGATTTTTAGGGACCAATTCGTAATTATCATCGTCCAACAAGTTGGCAGGAAGAGCAAGAAGGAGCTTGGATATAATCTGGGTGCCTACAAATGGTTAACTCCATTAGTGACAGGTCACAGACTGGCCAAGTTAAAAATCGAAGTAAGACGATACATGCAGACTGTGCCTGGAAAAACGCTTTGCACCACGAGCAGACACATATTAAGTGGAGATGCTGTGGAGTCGTAGCCTTAAGCAAATGTTAGCAATAAACATAGACACTGTAATGAGGAAGAATTTCGACATACATACATATATCAGTCACCAGTCTGAAATCACTACAGTGGCGAATAAAAGGCTAGTAACAGCACGAGACTCAATGAAAGCAAGGTATTCGCAATTTGCCACTCGGATGCCAGAAATCATTTAGGTACGAAGGGGTTCGAAAAGTGACCCATGAAGTTAGTGGCGTGGTCTGCTTGGGTATTCCCCCTTCAAAATAATATTAATTTCCCCAATAAATAAAAAGTATACAAAATTAAAATAAATATTAAAGGATGGTGTATTTTGACGTCTAATCTGTTAAACCGTTATACATATGTCTTGAGTACAGGGAAGATCGGGTACAACTTTGTTATAGTTCTTTGTATATTCACTGAACTAATTTGATAAATCGCTCAAGTATGTGAAAACTTCAATATCTTCTAGTTAAGTTCAGAACCTTTATCATATTTGATGAAACTAGGCACATGCAGAGCCTTGATCAACTCAATTATCTGCTAAATATGAATAATGGAATCTTATTTTGAATACTGGTTTTTTATATGAAGTTTGACTTTAAGACATGTTGATGGCTAATAAACCCCCGTCTACATTAGTCATCAATTTAACTTAACAAAAGCCAAATTCATATAACAAAAAAAAATTCATATATAAAAAAATAATGTTTTTTTATATGAAGTTTGACTTTTATTAAGACATGTGTAACATTTCTTTAGAGACGTAAACAAAAACTATTAAAATCTTATATATATGTCCAAACCTACGGGGTTGGAAAATCGAAATTTTCAAATCGTTTTGAAAGTTTTTTTTAGGTTGCAATTAATTTTTAGTTTGGAAAATAATGATGCAAAATAAGCTTTTGTTGTCAGCATTTTATTCATAAAATATTTATTTTTGATTGTTTGTTTGGTTGTGCTAGTTATTTCAATAGTCATAACAACAAATTAAATCGTGCTTATCGCTTGAAATAATGATTAGAAAATAAATCGAAAGATATGCAAAAAGCGAATTTTTAGTCATGTTCCTTCGGTTAGATTAAATAATCTCTTCAGTCGAATTTGAATTCTTTGAGAGTGCGGAACATCCACTGAGTTTGAAGTAAAAAAACTGAAAAGAGAAAGAGTGCGAAGTTCAAAAAAAAAACTATCAACGGATCATAAATATCAAGGGCAAATTTGTAGACAGTAGTGAGTTTGTTTTTCTTTTTCTTTTTTTTTCTCTAATTCTGAAATTTTATAATACAACATTCTTGTCGTTGGCGAGTTTTAGTTACAACTAATGTAAACTTATGCAATTTGAAGTTTTAAAGTATTTTTTTTTTATTAGCAATGAATTGCCCGACATAAAATGTCAGAGACACATCATTTTTAATATGTTTTTATTTAGTTTTAGTTTGGAATTCTTATCAGTTTGCATAACGCATGCACATTTTAAACGATGGCGACCTTTTTGGATTCAACACAGCCAAATGTGAAGATAAGAGTGGTTCCAAAAATGTAGTTAACTATCAGTGCCTGACAATATTTCAAACTAATTTGTCTATTGTTTTGAAAGTAATCAGCATCAAAGTTTTTAACTGTAATTTTATAGTGCGGCATACATATGTGTATGACATATGTATAGAGTTACCCGTCTCTGAATAACAACTGAGATATTGAAACATGGATTTCATATAAAAAACAATTATTGTTAAAAGGTCGTCTTCAACCCCCGTCTTCATTAGTCATTAACATGCCTTAACCAAATACGTGTTTATGTCATTTTCTGTTTGAACATAATATTCCGTTTTCTAACAATGTTGTTTGAATGATTATTGCAAAGCAGATAGTAGTAGAACGGTTGAGCAACAGATGGCGCTGTTTGAAAATAAAACTGTCAAACTAAAACATAACAACAAAACATTGTCATGATATAAAACAGCTTTTATAACAAATGTTTTAACAACCATGTTAAGACGTGGAAATAACATTAACATGGGCAGTCTACACTTAACACTAACATAATGTTAGTGCTCATCCTTTAATGTTCATTCTTTAAACCCCCGTCTCCATTAGATATTAACATGCGTTAACAAGAGTCAAACTTCATATAAAAAAACCAGTATTAAAAATAATGTTTGTTTTTATATATTTATAAAGTTTGACTTTTGTTAACGCATGTTAATATCTAATGGTGAAGGGAGGTAATGTTTAATATAGACAGGTAAATAGGTAAATTCTGTTTAAAAAATAAGAGGTGCTGCCAAGTCATTTAAATCCGTTAAATTGTGTAGGCATATAACTAGCAAAACTGCTTAAATCTCTATTGTTATCTCCATAACAGAGGTCATAGTTCGCAAAGAAAATTGACACTTCGTAAGTTCAAAGGAATTCAAAATTTTGTTTTGCATTAAAAAGATTTAATATCGATAAACCAGGTGAAAGCAAATTGTATATCTACGATTTAAGAAAGTCACAATTTCTTTGCGTCGAAAATCTATTTGGTATTTTTAACGACAAAAATGACTGAAGCAAATAAACATTAAAAAAGCATAGGCTTACCAAGACTCCAAGGCTCCGAATGACGTCGCCGAAGCTGTAAAAAAGTGTATTGATGAGCGAGATGTGCAAGATTTTTAATGGGATTTCACCAGGGTTCAGAATTTTTCATTTATGAGCATTGAAATTTCAACATTTATATATTTCTTATGAATGAGATTTCTAAAATTTTATAAATTTTTCATGGTCATAAGTGAACGACATGATGTGGTTTGGCTGCTATCACTCATGAATGAGTGTAAGGAAAAATATCTTTTACATAAATGTGCGCATTTGTTTTCATTATGAGTGTTATTTTATGAATTTTCTGATAAATGAGATTTCTAAAACACTGCCGGCAGTTGCACATTACAAAATATGTGCGTATATATACCTACATGCATATATACATTTATGCGAATACTTAATGCGAACATTTTTCTGCGATCTTTTCCAAGGCATATTTAACCAAGCACAAGGCGGAGCTAATATTAAAGAGACATTTTATAAATTTTTTTATATGGAGTTTGACATTAATCATGTATTTTAAGAGAGAATAAAATAAATATTACTGTTAAAATCCCTATAAAAAAAATTGTAAAATTTTTTTGCAGATATTATCTCTCCCTTACGCTATCACCTTGTTAAATATAAAAAATTAACAAAATTGTAAAATCCTCTTAAATGAGGAAAAACAAAAAATTTTCTCATTTATTCACTTTTTCACAAATTATTTTCCAGTCTAGAAGCAGAAAACAACTAAATTGTACAAACTCATACATGTTTAAGCAGCGGTTGAGCCCTAGTACTGAACTCTGGTTTTCACAATTAACAGATAATATGTATATTATGGAGTGTCACCCTCTGAGACTCCATAATATATTACTTACTTACTGATATATTACCATGCTAAGTTTAGTTTGATATAAGTATTATACAAGAATTTGAAAGGTAGTCACCGATACCGATATAAATTAAGTTAAGATACTTATAGTAATGCCAAAATAAATATAAGGAGATAAACGATACAAAAACCGATACCGTTATTCGTTTCGATTGCCAAACTGAGTTTAGTTTTACGTTATCATTCTTGTGAATGCCTCAATTTTGAAAAAGAAAGAAACAATAACAACTTTATTTTTATAGTCACAGTCAAGGCGAATTCATACCAGGTGGAGTTGATAGCCCAGCTGATTGTTGTTCGATATCGTTTTTTTGCTATTGTCTTATCAAAAATACATTGTTTCATATCTGCTAATCTTATGTCAAATTTGTTGTTTTGTTGTAGTTGTTGCTCTACTGCTCACACCTGGTCACAGTCAAAATTTTGTAAAAGTTGTCTGTAGTTTGTGCAACAACTTTTCGTATATAGTTATTTAATTATAAAATACTTATTATTATCTAAAATTAAGAAATTTTTCTTACGCTAAAAAGCAAAACAGAATATTCTATTTCTTTAGCTCATCTGGGGGTTGCCAGTTCTATTCCCACCAAAGATTCAAGGTATTTTCTGCAGACAAGCAAGAAGCATCGCAGTAGTGTTGTCTTTAACAAAAAAATACGCATTTTGTTGTCTGCGTGTAAAGGATGTTTTAGACGATACTACTTACAAATTTAATCCGTGTTTAAGAAATGAGAGTAAAAATCTACGACTGTTTTTTGTTTCCATTTACATAATAATATGAAAACAGCTGTTTTGAGTTTTTCCATAGTTTACAAAAATATTAGTGATGTCAGCTTAGCCTTTTAGCGCTATATCTAGCTGTTTTTTTGGGTAATTTTGATGCCATTTGCCTTTAAAAAGGTGTCATCTGATGACAAAGAGAAACATACGACTGTCAAATTTTCATCTGTAATTTCTCTCAATGTCTTACAGATTCATTATCACCCGTCTGCATTAGTCATCAACATGTCTTAACAAAAGTCAAACTTTATATTAAAATAGCCAGTATTAAAAATAATATTTTTTATTTGAAGTTTGTCTAATGTTGAGACAAATTGTTGCCTAATATAGACGGGCTCTTACATATTATTTAAGGTGAATTCGTACCAGGTGGAGGCGATAACGCAGCTGATTAATTTTGGTCTCGTTGTTTTGCCAATGCCTTGTCAAAAACATAAGTGCTACTAGAATGTCAAAGTTGTTGTTGCCGTAAAGCTCTCACCTGGTATCAATTCGCATTGGTATTGTGTTTAGACGATAAAATTCATACTCCTTTGCACAAAAATTTGACATGTCGTTAGACTTACGTGATCATGTAAACCGCCTTACATTATACAGATATATTTCTCTTTCTTATTGTATTTGATTATGATGTAAGCTTCTTGATCAACGTACTAAGAGTTTCTTACATATTCAATATTTGAAATTTATTTTTATTACAATTAGGTATTATCCAATTCAAGGACTGATAGGTAGGGAGTATGACTAAGGCGGTACATATCAAATGCGGCCATATCAGTGCGGACAGAAACCACAAAAGGTTAACAATTAAACCAAGGCTAATTCATACCAGGTGTAGGTATAGCCCAGCTGATTGTTTTTTGCTCATGTCTTGTCAAAAATACATTGTTTTATATCTGCTAATCTAATGTCAAAGTTGTTGTTTTATTGTAGTTGTTGCTCTACTACTCACGCCTGGTATTAATTCGCCTTAAATCAAACATAAACAATTAGTAATTAAAAAATCCAATTTTGACATAGCGTTAGGTTAGGTAGTGAAGTTAGATGCAAACACACTGTTATTGTTTTTTTTTTTGTGAAAGAGTGATGACATTTTAGCTACTTTCTGCTTTATCTAGCGATTTTATCTTTATTTTGCATTTAAATGTATTAGAATTTAATAAACAAAATATGGTAACATCACTGTTTATTTCCCCCCGTCTACATTAGCCATTAACATGTCTTAACAAAAAGAAAACTTCATATAAAAAAACATTATTTCTAATCTTGTTTTTTTATATGAAGTTAGGCTTTTGTTAAAACATGTTGATGGCCAATGTAGACGGGAGGTTACAGAGCGTTGCACTCTTATTTAGGTTTGTTCAAAGCTAGGCGTTAGACAGCGTTAAGACTTGCGCGCTTCCTTAGTTTAGTCTGTAAATGCTGACTTGATCTTGGCAATCAGCACACATACATAGGAAAGCAAAAACTCGACCAACTGAGGTGTCAGAAAAGTTACCACAACGATAATCATCTTATGTATGGTATTTCAAACCCTTCCACTGGTACGACCTAATTATGTATGTACCGAGTACTCGATACTCGATCATTTTTTTTGGTACTCAATACACAAAAGTAGTTAATCGATACTTTTACGGTAGTATTTTTAGAAATAAATTTATAAAAATATTTGATAACTACAACGATAAATTTTTACTGCTAGTATGTAAACGGAAGTATTGAGTACTATTGAGTACCCAATTGAAAGGTATAGAATTGTATCAAGTAATTGAAAGTAGTAGAAATTACCAGCACTAGTATGATTTCCTTAGACTAAAGATGTAAATTAATATTGTTAATTCAGTTTAAAATTTTTAAGATACGATTAATAATTTGCCGTAAATTTTAATTTTTTTTTAACTAAACTTTAAACTCTATGTAAGTACTTTTAGCGGTTTCCGGTGCAAAAAGTTTCAGATCGTTAGGCCGGCATGCATGATTTAAAAACAAAAATATAAAACCCTTATCACTAATAGAGCTTAAAAAAATTAAGCAAGTCTATGAATATACACATGCACGAGCACATCGATTAATTTCTTTAATTTTTTTGTTAATTGTTAAATTTACTTTTTTTTCTTTTCTACTTTAGACTCAGCTTTAAAACCCGGCGTATTTAAACAATAAAACAAAAATAAAAACTTCCTATAAAAATGTCACGAACCGTCAGGTAAATAAAAGATTAAATAAAATGTTGAATGATTAAGAATGTCTTTTGATATTTTCTTCTTCTTTTTTTTCAACAGATATTTCAAATTAATTTATATTGTGGCCGGAATTTTATTGAGCAACCAGAAGATTTGCGAAACAGTAGATCAAATTCAAATAGCACCACGTTTCACCCAAACTGTAGAGATCCGAGAAAAATTGAAGCCACCGAATGCAACGAAAAACGTACAGCAAGAAAGTGTTCAGATCAGCGAGAAAAAAACGACTTTCAGCAATAAATTGTATCAAAAATGTTATGTACTTCAACGACTAAATAGATTTAAAAGCCGTTTGCGGTCCCACTGGAGAGTATTTAGTATATGGTCTCTACTCAACTTCATAGTAGAGTGTACGACAAGTCAACTCTGCCGTACATTTGTAATAAATAGTGACTGTGATGTTATTTATAAATAATAATAATAATTTTAAGATAAAATTAAAATTATAAAATAATTTCGTGTAAAAACATCTCATTAGTCGATGACAGTAGACAACTCTAAGCAAAAATGTAATTCGTAAACAATTTGTTTTAACAATTTATATAGAATGTTTATTTTTAAGCCAATATTTTAAGAGATTTAAGAATTTACGAATAAATAAAAGTGTGTGGCTATAAAGTTATTCTTATTTAAATATTTTAAACATACAAGTAAATAAATAGTTAATTCACATTTAAAAATTAATTTTTGGTCCCTAAAACTGTTGCATATTCTCAGAGTAATTTTTCAAGTTCAATTTAAATTTGTACGCCGCCTCCTACTGTGGCTCACCAATTTCGATAATCGAATGTTGCGAAGTATCTGAGTTATCGGGACTTATGGCCGCAATAGGACTTCTATCACCTCTAACATTTAATGTGGTATGCAACATATTGGCAATACTTTCAACATCTAAATTTTCATCAGTTGCGGAAATTTTACGCAAGGCGGAGCACACAATACTCAAGTCTCCTTTAAGTTCGCTTACAACTGCAGTTATCTTCTGGGCATTGGACAGCACCTCGACACTTTGAGTGTAGGGATTGTAGCGTACACCAAAAGGTCTTTGTATGCTTTCGGCAAACAATCTATTCATAAAGAAAGTACAAAATATAATTTTATTTAATTTATTTCAAATTATTTCCTAATTCACCTCATTTGCTCCTTGGCTTCTTCAAACGAATCCGTGTAGTAGTAGGCATTTTGATAAGCTGTTATTATACATTCTTCACGGCAAGTGATTTCTGGATCGAACTTTTTAATTTTCTCTTTGGCCGTTATAGCATGTTGCAATTCAGCCACCGAACTTAACAAGCCGGCTCCATAAACCTTAAACGACTTGTCTGGCTGATGACACAGACCGAACTCGACTGTAAAGAAATAAAGCTGAAAAGAAAAAGCTTTAACTAAAATGCTTTTTTTAAGTTGCATTAATTTCATTTACCGTTGCCAGTTTTTCGATATCAGCATCGGAAGCTCCAAGTGAGGCTAAACCGATTTCTTGGGAAAATTGAGCAAAGCTGGAATTGGCCAATAATGGCATATGGCCCAGCAGTTCATGACAACAATCGCTATAAGTAATGAAATAAAAAAAAAAATGTTTAATAATATCTTACTACAAAGAATACAGTCAGTTATTCGAGATAATTCAATTTCTATAATTTCTTAAATAGGAACAGCACAGGTCAAACTTAAACGCGTCGCGTCCGATACGAATTTACAACATTTAGTTTATATTGAAAATACCAAATATAATTTACTTAAATGGTTCTAATTTTCCTATTGAATTTGAGGTATTTAACAACACTTATTTCCGTACCCACAAAACATTGAAAATGTTCGTACCCAAAGAAATCAAAAAGCAAATAATAGACGAAGCAACAACAAGCTATTCACACACACCACCATTATAATCCCCCGTGTATAATTGATCCTAAAGGTATGCAACTCATTTGTCTGACAAAAATTTAATGTCGTGATTATTAAAGAGAGTTTTTATACTCTTCACTACAGGTGGAAAAGGTATATATAACTTTGTCATTGTCATATACATATATTCTAGATCCTTATACATAGAGAAATTGATTTAGCGATCTCTGGCCGTCTGTGTTTGGGTTGAAATCAACTTTGCCAAGGCACCAGAAAAGATAAGGAAAATTTAAGCCCACCAATCTCCCATGCATAGTATCGAAAATTTTTCTATTATAATTCAGCATCATCAGACTACTCCATTCCAGGCTGCGGGCGAAAAACCACGCCTACCTATATTTTTCACATTTTTTTAGGTTTTTTTTTCTCTTGTAATGATTTTCGTTTGCTTTTTATCTTACTAAATATTATATGGCGACCAATAGATCTCATACAGATCACGGGTAGCTGGTAGGTGTGATTTTGTGTTTGTTTTTGGGTTGATATGGTCTTTTATGCTTTGATCTGTATTAAATTACGTTATAGACAGCAATAAACATAGAGGTGGACAATGGACCCACCAGGGGAGGTGATTGCTTGGGGTTAATATTGAGTTCCATTTTCTTTGGTTTCGTCGTTTTATTTTTTTTTTTTATTTCTGATTTTTAGTATCACTGATTTCAGTTTGGACCAACAGAAGCCGGGGTGTGGGGCCGCCAAAACCCTCTTCTAGTAGTAGGGGAATATTGGATTCATTTTCCTGTGGTTTTAATTTGTTTTTTTGCTTCGATTATGATCACACAAGAAAGACAATTTTTAAGACCAATGAAACTGAGCAGCGACCAATGATCAATAAAGGGTAGCGGGAGTGTGTCAATATAGGATTCGCTTTTTAAGTTTTAAGAATTTATTTTGATTTGACAATTGTAGGCCTAATAAATGTAGGTTGGTCGTATGAGGGGGTGCGGTAAAACGGTAATCATCGTGCTGAAGAGGATATAAGATTCGGTACGGCCGAATATAGCCTTTTTACTTGTTTTATTTCGTATTTAGGATATTTTTTTTCATGTCTCATAAAAATGTATTTTAAATATAAAAATATTAAGAATATAATATAAAAGTTAGGTCCTTCAAACATATTTTTATTTCGTTATTAACATATTTAGAATCATCAACAATAATAGAATTCGAAAACTGGGCGTAGCCCTATCCAGATAAAGTCAACAGTAATCATCGTTTAACTGCGAAACTATTGCGCTAAGACCTCCAAACTGCATTTTCTGAAATTAACAAGAACTTTTTAATTTGCTTAAACTTTACCGCCGCACAACTGCCAAAAGTATGTACGCTTATCAAGCTTTTAAGTAATCGAAATCCTTCTACGATGTGCAACAAAAGAAGACTATTAATTAAAGCCAGGCCCAGCAACAAGTAAGGCGATCACACATAATTATATCTTTATAATTGCACAAGACCATTACTGATGCATTATGACTCCTTTAATTATCTCTACTAAACACAGCGCCATTTTACGTTAATCTTTCTTAGAAGTCTACTGAGCTTCACATATTTTGCATAGGGTCTAACCATTAAAATCTTCTATATTCTGAAAAAAAGAACTAATGCATTTATGACCACCATGAATAGTAGAGGAAAATAAAAACAACATGGAAAAATATAGGTGGGCGTGGTTCTCGAATGTAATGATCTGATGTTGCTGAATTCCATTAGCGAAATTTTCGTAACTATGTCTGCCAGATTGGTGGACTTTAATTTTCTGTATCTCTTCTGCCTTAACAAAATTGATTTCAACGCAAAACAGACGGACATCGTTTAATCAACTTATGCGGCGAAATGAATATTGTAGAAATAACACACGGAATGACTAACTTATACATATGTATATACCCTTCCTACCTGTAGTGAAGGGTATAAAAAATCAGACCAAAAAAAAATGAATGTGAAAATAATGTCAAGTTTCTATCCAAAAACTTCGACCTTCAAAACCACTGAGATTAAAATGAAAACCAAGGTCTTGCTTGGTTCAATACCAAACACTATAATTGTATTCCCACTAAGCAATTACTTGGTTTTTATTTTGTCTCAGTGAAAAAATTATGTTTTTCCTATTGTCATAAAACGATTCGATAATCAAACAATTCCAAAGTCAAACTAAAATTCATCCCACTGTCCAACACTTACGGTTCAGGCGTATAAAATGGATCCGAAGAATGTCTCATATATTGGGTGCAATGAAACACACGAAAAGCCAAGCCGGACAAAAAGTCTCTGGGAGATAAATAACCCGCTACCGGTCTTAACTGGAAACCGGTTTTTCGTTTCAGAAAAGTACTGACATCCTGCAACTGGGGTATATTATCCTCCCTATAGCCGCAATATTTTACAAGCTCCGGCCAATTTTCCATGTACTCTGGCACAGCATATATCAAATACAAACGATGTAGCTCGCGAAATACAGTGCCCCTTAAAAGTAAGAAAAAAACATTTAATTTTACTAAAACATAATTATTTTCGTCTCTCTCTCTCTCTCAACTTACCAGGTTTTTATCTCTTCGGGAGTATATTCGACACGAGGTATAGGGTTGCCACTACATTTACAAATTCATGTTGAAATATTTTTAATATTGAGTTTATTAATTTACTACTTACTGCTTAAAATTCATAGCTATTGTAAAGAACTTTTCTCGTCTTTTGCGATAAATGGGATCTTTAAAACCAGGATGATCAGCATCCAATTCAGAACCGTACATTAAAACGTTTTGAGCTTTATCCAAATCCGATATTTTTCTAGGAAACCAAACCATTTCACCAAAATCTTTTAGGAAATAAAATTGTAATTATTATCATTTTATGGTGAAAGAAAATTTGCAAAAATCACAAACCAAAACTTGAACAAGCAGACAGAGAAGGTGCCCGTACCATTGAATTACTGTCGACGGTAGTATAGTTTACAGAATGCACTTCCCGGTTAAGCATTTGTAAAACCTGATCCAAGCGCTTCTGGTCGCACTCTACATCAACCAGCACCTCAGCCTTTATTTGAGTTTAAGTAAATTAAAAGAAAAAACAATAGTAGTCATTCAGTATTCTTATGGGCCTTAATTTCTCAAAATCAATTCTACATTACAGAGAACTTCCTGAATTCTAATTTTTCGGAAATCCAAAACGATAGTGAGAATCGGACAGCGAATTACATGGAAGCCTTTTAAGAATTCATTCTATGCCGGAAGAAATGGACAAGACTTATTTTTAAGTGATATATGGGTTACTCTCTGAAGACACTCCTAAGGCAATAGCCCGCCGAGAGGAAGTTCAGAAAGTTGCTTGGATATAAACGATATACCATTATGTGGATAAGAGTTTAAGGAAACTATAAGTATCATCAAGATGAAAATCAAGTATGACATAAGCGCAAATTAGGACAATGTCGATCATCGACTAGCATTACGCTTAGAACTATGGGCAGACACATATTAAACCTGGAGGCTTTGGAGAACCTATGCCTAGGGAAACGAAAGGGGTCGAAAAATACCCACCAAGTAAGAGGTCTGGTTCGGCATCCCCTCTACTAATATATATTTGTTCAGTTGTGTCAAGAAGTAGAAATCCTAAGGGTCACTGCTACCTCTCACTCGAATGGTATCGAACTTAAAAAAAAAAATCTTTGTTTTTAATTTAGCTTGAGAACAGCTTCTTGTGTTTTATGAAAAATTAATTAAAATTAAGTAAAATACGGTAATTTACATTTCTACCCATAGGTCCGTTCCTATTTGCGCGGTCACATACAAGTATATTTTTTTATGCGATCAGAGTTGCAAAATCTACTTTTTGTATAATATTGAGGCAACTAAGTAAAATTGAGGTTAGTTTTTGAGTAGAACAGAATGCTGTCAGATTTTTTGTGATTGAACTGTACGATTATGTAGGATAGGGAATCATGGTCTCTAAGATGTAGTGGGTGATTTATTTCTAGGTTCGCTACTTTTTTGAAGGAGAAAAAACACAGAAAATTCAAATTTAATGGAGAATGTTTATTATTATTTGAAAGAACATTCTTTGGCATTTATTTTTTGAAGATTATGTCTATCAAATGTTGGCCGTTGCTACGTCGCAGATGGTCCATTTGTTGAGTCCAATTTTCGAGTCCAATTCGCGAATGATACGCGTGATGTTTTTCTTCAAGGCCTGAATCGAAGCGGGTTTGTCAGCATAATCTTTAGACTTTACATATTCCCACAGGAAAACGTCTAACGGTGTGATATCACACGATCTTGGTGGCCAATCGAGGTCCAAAACGTGAAATTATGTGCTCACCGAAATGTTCTCTCAATAAATCCATTGATTGATGCGATGTGTGGGAAGTGGCGCCGTCTTGCTGAAACCAAATTTCGCCGAGATCACGAGCTTCAATTTCAGGCATCAAATAGTCGGTTATAATGGCACTTGTCGGTTATTTTCGCATCGGCTTCATTTTTAAAGAAATATGCGATGTGGGGGAAGTGGCGCCGTCTTGCTGAAACCAAATGTCGCCGAGATCACGAGCTTCAATTTCAGGCATCAAATAGTCGGTTATAATGGCACTTGTCGGTTATTTCCGCATCGGCTTAATTTTTAAAGAAATATGAACCGATGGTTCCTCCGGCCCACAAACCAGCTCTGGATGAAGTGGCAGCTCTTCAGGTTGCTCTTCGTCTCAATTGCGGCAATTTTGTTTGTTTACATACCCATTGAGCCAGAAATGGGCCTCATCGCTAAAAATAAAATTTGCATCGAAAACGTTGGATCTTCTTGGAACTTTTCAAGAGCCCATAGAGCGAAGCGATTTAGGCGTAAGTCTTTCCATTATGAAATGCCAAACAATATACAAAAATAACATGACAGCATGACACGATTCACACGTGATCTGTCAAAAAAAGGCTATTGAAAAAAGTACCTCGAAATGCGTACATAATGACTTATAAAGGGTGATATAAGTCATTATGTACGCAAAAAATAATAAAAGATTTTAGAATATTGTTTATAAGTCCTAATGCCTGAAAATTACATCGTTCCTTTAGGCAAACATGAAAGAATGTGAAAAATAGGAAAAAGGTGATGTCCTTGCAAAATCATATACTATATATTATTATATCCGTTTTTGTGTATTTCATTTATTTTCTTCAAGTCAGCATTGGAAATGAAAAAAACTCACCTGATTTGTAGCATGATCTTGAGGTGACAGTTCCAAATGCAGCACGTTTATACCCAACTCTTGAAATACTTGCAATGCACGGGCCAAATTTCCCACTTGATTTTTCAAAGTGAAAATTATCGATACTCGGTCTCCGTTAGCATCATATTGATATAACTTTTCATTTATATCCTTATTATGGTTGGCACTATGGGTAGATTTATCCTAAAAAGTTTACAACACCACACAATTATTTAAATTCGTTTTTAAAAAACTTCACATTTTTTCTTACAAGACTTTTGGTTTTATCAACACTTTCTTTTTTATTTGGGCGATGTCCATGCAAGGGACTACCTTGTTTAACAGCCCATTCTTGTTCACCGCTTCGATAAAGCCACAAGCCCAATAAACTTTTACCCGATGCAGTCATTTTTCAATAGAGGTTTTTTCACTTGGTTTTTAATTTTCTATTCAAATCAACATTCGTTCGAAGTGAATCCAGCGCAACGACTAAAATCTTTTCGTACATCCTTTTGCCTTTTATACTGTTGAGCCAGCATCATCATCGTCATCATTATCATCATCATCACTGGTAACAGCTACAACAACAAACCCAAGAAGCAACAGTTTGTAAGGATACTTGAAAAATCAAAAAACCAAAGACATACATATTCAATTGTATATTTTAAAAGCGAGTATCATGTCATTTAAGGTAAAAGGAATCATCTACACTCACTCAGATTAATATTGACTAGGAAAACATGCATACATTCATACGTACTTACTTAATCGGACGTATGTATGCGTTGTTATAATGTGCAAATTGGCAATATATTACTCAGGCGATAAAACTGTGTTAAAAGTTTATCCTTTATTTATTTAAATTCATTCTTCCTTTCAAAATTGCTGTGGTCAGTCTGCGTTTTATTTTTTTGACATTATCATCATCATGATTAAAGTGAAGGTTCTCTTAAAAAGAAATACATGTACATATCTCCTTATGTATGTGAGTAAGTATGTACATAAGTAAAGGGTGTTTTTTATAGAGGTATAGAACTTTAAGTTGGCATTACTTTTCAAGATGGCGACCGATTTAACAGCTGTCAAGTGATTTATTCTCAGTTTGGTTTGGTAATTCATCATGAATAGACTCACGCCTGAACAACGCTTGCAAATAGTGCCCAAAACGTTGTTCCTGATTTTCATAAGCGAATTTTGTTTAGCGATGAAGCGCACTTCTGGTTGAATGGCTAAGTCAACAAACAAAACTGCCGCATTTGGAGTGAAGGTAATCCTCAAGTGTATGTCGAAACACCGTTACATCCAGAAAAACTGACTGTTTGGTGCGCTTTATGGGCTGGTGGAATCATTGGTCCGTACTTTTTCAAAAACGATGGTGGCCAGAACGTTACAGTCAATGCTGATCGGTATAGAGCCATGATCCTGAATTGAATAACCATGATGTCCAGGAGATGTGGTTTCAACAAGACGGCGCAACATGTCACACAGCTCGAGCCACAATAGATTTATTGAAAGACACGTTTGGTGACCGCCTAATTTCACGCTTTGGACCTGTGAATTGGCCTCCAAGATCTTGTGATTTAACACCGCTAGACTACTTTCTGTGGGGCTATGTAAGGTCATTGGTCTATGCGGATAAGCCACAAAAGCTTGACCATTTGGAAGAAAACATTCGCCGTGTTATTGCCGATATACGGCCACAAATGTTGGAAAAAGACATCGAAAATTGGACGTCCAGATTGGACTACATCCGCGCCAGCCGTGGCTGTCATATGACAGAAATCATATTTAAAATGTGATGCCACAAGATTATCTTTCGGATAAATAAAATTCATGTCAATCGAATAATCCATCGTTGTTTTATTGCAACTTAAAGTTCTATACCTCTATAAAAAACACCCTTTATATCTAGTAAATTACTATAAATATTCACATAATTATATCCATGTAATTTATAATGGTACAGAGTGAGATCATAAAAATCTTAACACTTACTTACCTATTCTGAAATACGATTAATTAAAATTAAAAACTTTTCCTGTCGAAGTTCAGGTCTTTCGAAATTTGAATATATAGTTTTAACAGCTTTTATACAATAATAGTTGTGAAGTGAGTTGTCCACTATTTTTTTTGGAAATTGTGACAGAAATCCTATCACATCAAGCCCTTTCCATTAAGAGTTCCCCATGGTAACCATTTGTAAATTTTATCCCAATTAAAAAAATTTTGGTCAACTTACCCTTAGGCTTTTTCCTGCGCGCGATCTATGTATAAAGATCTAACTACAGCGTTTGCAGGCTAATAGTAATTCGAACTATACTACTAGTAGTGGAGATCGGAAACTGGGCCCTATTAAGAGTTTTTACCAAAAAGTTCAGAAGGGGAGAAGTAAACTTTTAAAAAACCTCAACCGCGCAACATACATATGCCCAAGAATGAACACTCCTACCAAGTCCAACCACAATTAGAATATAATACTCGCTTATACTAAAATGTACCCCAAGGCAAGATGACTGATCGGAAATTGAAGAATCGGGAAAGATGTTCAGGGACACAATATTGAAAACATCGACCCAACCTAAAAGGGTAACAATACTAACATTTAATAGATGTTGCAAAGGTTAAGTAGAAGGTAGGGTCTTCCAAAGTTGGACTTTGCAAGAATTGATCCCATGATGATGTTCTTTGGCTATGAATGTAAGGAGTAAAAGTGGTTTTACACGACGTGTGTTTGTCATATGACTTGTCAGTTTGATAACCCATATATAATTTCATGTGTTTGTCAAAATATGCATTTTTTTTTTTATAAAAAGAGAAGTAACACTCAGGCAATTAATGCCTATATTAAATGTGTTACTTCCTTCGGAAAGGGATAGGAGTAGATAAGACAGATGGTTAGTGTGATAGTAAAGCTTCGCATCTGGCTACACTGCAATTGCACGTTATGATTATTTTTTAGAACAGTATTGCAGCTCCTCTGGTGTTATTTAGGCGAATTAGTTTGAACCTAGCATGGCCAATTTATAATTATTTTACTTCGCCGACGATTTAGTGCTATGTGGTAATACCGGCGAAGGAGGGCGCTGTGATATGCATTATTATAAAGAAAAATTAATACATATCAGAAAAATTGATGTTGCATCGGCTGAGTATTGAACTCGTGACCATTGCTTAGTAGTCAACGTGCTAACCACTTAAGCTACAGCACCCCCAAACGTACATGTGTAATTACATCTGACATAACCTATAATATGTAATTTTTCCGCCACACAGTTTTGTAATGCCAACCACAGCTGATCCAAAGATGCAAACGTAGTGCTTTTGCCACGCTTTTAGTGCTTTTGGTACCGCAAAAAATCTAAAATAGCAAAATATCAAGTTGGCATCACAGGAGTCAGATGCTTTGTCACATAAAAATAGAACACGTTCTAAATGAAAATGTTATGTTTGAAATGGTTCAGACGACGTGTTTAGAATTTACACATGGAAAAGTGACAAGTCATATGACAAATACACGTCGTGTAAAACCATTTTAAGTGATAACAACGAAAGACGATAAACTGTTAGAAATCACTGATGCTGAAAATATACGTTATGATTGCGTAAAACTCAACGCTGCGAAAGAAGGTCTCATAGGTTAGGAATGAAGGATTTCAAAACTGACCTTGCTTATAAATCTCTCCCGTATTCGTCTTTGACTGGACGCAATGATTTTCTGCTATCAGACTGGTTTCTAAAGGTTATCTATATTGCCGGTCTTCGGACTACTAAGTCTAAGACCGACTGCGCTTGCCTAAGTTCTCCAGTCTTATCGGCCTTCGGGATAAGATGTAATAAAGATTAAATATATAATGTGCTCGGCGGAAGGAAGTAGGACAGCTATGATAAGAAGAATAGAAAAATATGATTGCGTCCACCGGAAGATCTACATTACAAGAACATTATTAATTTTCCTAAAATAATCACCCATATAGCGAATAATTATTCCCTAATTGTCTATCGTGAATGATTTCTATCGAAAATACAAGTAAATTTTTTATTGGAATCATTAATTAGTCATTAATGCAAAAATCCATTATTCGGTTGTATGATCACAGCAGCGCTGACAACGTAACAAATATTAATAAATGGAGAGTCTGAAATAAAATGTAATGGGACTGCGCATATATAAAGTAGAGACAAAACATCGCCTTACCGTTGTTTCTTGCTCCCGTAGTCGTAATCCTAAAATAACCATTTTTTGCAATAGAAGTACTTGGTATTTAAGTTAGATTATTGATCTACTGCACCATATTTGGTACAACCGACGAAATTATTGAACAGCGGTATACCTTTTGTGAGTTAAAAATAATAAATTAAGTCTAAAAATAAACTTTCACTTTCAAAAGAAACATGATTAAATGAGATCAAATAAAAAATGCTTTTTAATATCTCCTCCTACTCCTCCTTTTTACACCCATCATTTTATTTAGTGCAACTCTGAGAAATAACTGTGTCATCTTAATGATTTCTTCAATGAGGATACAAACACAATAACAATATTTACTTACATCGTGACATTTCGAGCTCCTTAAACTTTTAAATTCTCTCCCCTTTATTCATTGTATTGAGTAGTGCATGTATTTGTGTGTGTGTGTGTTCTTTAGTAAGTATGCGTAGGAGGTTTTTTTATTGTAAAACTCTGATTGGTTGAATAAGTGAAAAATCAGGCTCTTGAAACTTGTATCTAAAGTTTTAATGGCACAATGTGACGTCAGCTGTTGTGAAAACGTTAACTGTTTTTATAGTTATAAATCTTGTTTTTCTTTTATTTATTAATCTAATATTGTTTATCTTTTTCTGTCCCTCTTTTGCTACTGTTGCTAAAATAATTGAATTTTAGAAACTTGTTTGTTGAAATAAAATGAATAATATTTCTGAAATGTTTTTTGAAATAATTTAAGAGTTTGAAAAATACTTTAAATTTATATTAAATATTTTTCAAATAAATAAAGCGGCTTAATTTATGTACTTATTATGAGAGTTATGTAGTTCATGCAGTTCAGTTGAATAAATCACTCAACTGACCTAAGTGAGCTCTACTCTGAACTCACTAGTCTGAGTTCATATTAAAGCCCTGCATGCTCATAAAACGCCCATTATAATATTTCATTAAATTAATGTTGAACATAATAACAATGAACTTGGGCGAGTTGAAACAGTTTTATTGCGTGAGTGAAGCTCGAACACAGTTCGACTGTACAATCAAAAACCCTGAATTATTTAACAGCACCACTTACGTTCATTTTAACGTCTTCATTTCTTAAGAAATACAAGAAACAAAAAAAAAATACGGCAGGCAAAACGCACTTATCCAAAAGTTTTACACAACTACTTAACAAGACAGACTGCGCGTTTTGAACATGAGACGAGTAAACACGTATCGCCGCGTCTCTCACTAGTATAGAAATTTTGTTTTACTCGGTCACCTCATTGAGTTTATTATACAAACAGGGGTTCACTAATAGTATGGTATGAGTAGGCATGTGTACAGTATACCAAGGCATATTAAACAAGGTGATAGCGTAAGGGAATTTGAGCAAAAAAATTTTTAATTTTTTTATATGGATTTTGACAGTAAAATAGATATTATTCTCTCTTAAAAAACCTGATTAATGTCAAACTCCATATAAAAAAAATTGAAAAAATTTGTCTTTAATATTAGCTCCGCTTTGTGCAGTCACCTGGTTTAATATGCTTTGCAGTAAACTAGTTTGTGTTCGAGTATGACCAATTAAAATGGTTTTACACGGCGTGTATATGCCATATGACTTGTCGGTTTGATAACCCATATGTAATTTCATGTGTTTGTCAAAATAGCCATTTTCATACGGTTTTAATTTTTGCTTTCAAACGTACATGTGTAATTACATGTGACATAACCTACAATATATAATTTTGCCGCCACACAGTTTTTTATTTCCAACCACAGCTACAATTTAATTCTTGATTTTATCGAATAACGAAAATGTAGAAAAAGCCAATATTTTCTGAAATTAAAACAAACAAACAATTATATATTTATTTCATTCGAAATCATGGAATTTTTCTCTGCTTACAATTTCGCTTCAACAAAAAAACCATTTTTTTAAGACAAAACTACCTGCAAAGCTTTTTGCTGAATCGAACACGCAACCCTCAGACTGATTGACTAGCGTACTAGCTATCAGTTTATCGAGGCACACAATATTATCAAGAGATTTAAAGCTTTTATAAATTAGTCTCTGTTTTGGCTATCATTCAATCTTTGGTGTATCAGCAAAACTTATTTTATTTCAGTTTTGTCATCCACTGTACTAATTCAATTACATGTATCATAGTCATTAGTAAGTACATTCTTACATCTGCATGATAATGGTATAAGCTTTGAAATAATAAATTAATCTTAAATTAATTGTTTTTGTGGAAATGACATTGCTGAAAATTTTAAAAGTCGATTAGGAGTTTCCGATTCCTCATTGTCGGCAGATTGGGGTAAATGTAACTAGTTGATTTTACAAATTATTTTGGTAAAATAAAAAATAGTTTTGCTAGCCAAATGATTGATAACTTGATGAAAAGCATTAATTTATAAATTGAGAAGATTATTTTCTTAGACCGAATAAATGATAACGAAAGCACTTAGTTTTATGCAACATAATCTATATCTATACATATGCATATAATAAAACTGTAACAGGAACATTTCTGTACATTAAATATTTTTTGAAAATGTTGTTGCTAATGCAGTTATTGAAATTGAAATGGAATACAAAACAGCAATTTATAGAGAGAAGCAAATTTTTGCACCAAATTTTAATTAGTTTCAGAACAAAAAAATAAACTAAATCAATTAATTATTTAATTAACTTTTAATCTGAAACCAATTTTTAATTGGTGAAAATATTTTTCCTGTGTCTGTCTGTGTTCGCATCACGTAAAAACTACTAAATGAATTTTAATAAAATTTTATGAGGAGGTACCTTAGTATCTTGATTCAAATAAAGGATACTTTTTACCCGTAAAAATAACTTATTTCCAAGAGAAATAAAAGAAAAAGTAGTCAAAGTACGCAATTTTAACGATTCAATGGTACTGCAAACTTGGCAGCACCTTTTATTTTTTTTGTCAGAGATGAATTTTTAACACTGCTTAAAGAACTCTACAATACCTTTAGAATTTTTATATAAATTTTAAAATTTATATAAAGCCTATGTTTCTGAGTAATTACCCAGGGATGGCTACCTTTATATAAAGTAAATACATAAACCATATGTGAAGCGCTATAAAAGTAAGTCTCAAAATTTCGTGTGGATTACTTTCAAGGAAATCGAATAAAATATTGTTAGGTCGCTAACGAAGTGTGGGGCAAAACTAGTAAATTATAAATTTTGAAACTGATTATGTTATTACATTGCGCTTACCTATCTTTTGCAAACTAAAAGGCTAATCATCAGAAAGTTTTGGCAGCCAACGGTAAATCTGAGGAAAAATAATATACGTTTGAAGCTTTTTGTGTTGTACACCAACGACGCTAATTTTCAAAGTTCTGTTCGACCGGATTTTTAAAGAACACTTCTTTAACCCTTTGTAATATACAAGCTGTGTTCACACACGTTGTGTGCTTCCTGACAATATTTTGTTCGATTTTGCTTTGAAAGTAATTCACAACAAATTCTAAGACTCTTACGTATTTACTTTATATAAAAGTACCCGGGATAAAATTCTAAAATTTATATAATATTCTAAAAATTCTGTAAAAGTTGCTTAAAATATTTTAACAACAATTTAATTCCACAAAGTAAAAATACAAGTCAATTACAAATTTTATCCAATTTGGCAATAAGTAATTCCTATTAAAACTGCGCTATCTGTTGCGCAGCCGATATTAAAATATCCAGCTTTCAATCATTTTGTGAATATTTTCAAACAGCGTCATCTGTTGCACCGCAACCGTGTTTAAAATATTCCGCTTTCAATTCATATTTTATCATTATTTTAAAACAGCGCTATCTATTGCGCAATTGTGCTTAAAATATCCCGCTTTCAATTCATATTTTGTTATTATTTTAAAACACCGCCATCTGTTGCGCATCCGTTTTTAAAATATCCCGCTTTCAAAAATAAAAGATGCCTTAAAGTATGAAATACCTTTAAATCGGTAAAAAAAAACGGTGTACTTTCACAGCTTTTTCTCCACTTTTTCTTGGAAATAAGATATTTTTGTGAAAAAAAAGTATCCTATATTGGAATCAGGATACTAAGGTACCTCCTCACAAAATTTTGGTAAAATCCATCCGTGATCCGAACACAAAAAAGAAAGACAGACAGAAAAAGTTACTATTTTATTATATGTATAGATATACATAGATGTTAAAGTCATTAAATTTATCTTAATACTAATTTCGGCAGAAATTATTAATAAAATTTTACATTATTTATTTATTATAAAACATTACATAATATTTCTCACTTCACCGGGCATGGAGACAAAGATCGATCGCACGTTATAGCGAAGCACACATTAGTCTGTCGATCACATCGTCTAGTAGCGTATCAATAAAAAACATCATTGTTTCAAAAATAGAACTAAATTCTTTTTATTTAATTTAATTTATTTTAATTTGTTTAATTAACTTTTAACCAATTGCTGTCTTGAATACTCGCATTTAATATGATAAGAATTTTTGTGTAAATAATGTTGATTGTTTATTGAAAAATTTTATTGATTAAAAATATTCTTCTTCTTAACCATGTTAATATAAATTTGTTTATTAATTATTAAACAATATTTTTGAATGGTAAGGAAAACAATTATAACTTATCTGGCATTCAACTTAGTAGGAAATAATAATAACGTATTTTTTTAACCAATCTCCATTTGTAATAAAAACTTTATTAAGAAAAAAATAAAAAAAAAAATAACAGAAATTTCGTTATAATTTTGATATGAAATTAATTACTCGTGTGCTAATCTTTCGCCAGTTATGTATGTGCAATGTTTTTTTTTTTTTTTGATCCGCGAAAAGTACGGCAAAATGTTTATTTATTTATTTAATAAGAGTTACAGTATTAGTCATATTCTAACTAAATCTATCGAGCAGAGCAATGAAGACCTTTATTCGTTGTATTGAAACACCCAGTGATGGGATCTCAGACTAGAACAATATCTACTACTATTTCTTAAGGAAATCTCTTAAATGGTGGCGAAAACTCTTCTTCTGCTGCCTTAAATTATGTGCTACTAATTCCTACATATATACATATAATAAAACAGTAACTCATTTCCTGTCTATCTGTCTTTTTCTTTGTGTTCGCATCACGTAAAAACTACTGGATGGCTTTTAACAAAATTTTGTATCCTGATTCCGAAAAAAAATCTTATTTTCAAGAGAAAGTGTATAACAAGCAGTTAAATTACGCCGATTTTTTTACCGATTTAAAGTTACTGCATACTTTAAGGCATCTTTTATTTTTGAAAGCACAATATTTTCAGCAATGTTGCGCTACAGATGGCGAAGTTTTAAAATATTGAGTAACTAATTTCCTATTTGTCTTTTACAGAGATATACAGAATTGGTTGATCAATTAGTAAATGACTTTTATATGTTGAAAAAATCTAATGAACGCGCTAATACTGAACAAGGTTTACAGCGATTGGATAGTAAGTAAGCTCCACATCATTCGCAGAAGGACTAAAAGAGTTTGCATAGTATGCTCGAATGGAAAGGTTTCAGGGGTAGACGACAAAGTAAATTTGATTGCGATACTTGCACCGACAAACCAGGGATTGATATTAGAGAATGCTTCGAAAAGTACTATACTATACTAAAGAAATATAAAATTTGAATCAAATTTTCATTATTACCCTCTATATAAGTATATTATTAAATTTTTACTGAAATAAAAATATTTATTTTTTTATACTTGATTGCTTCTCTTCGTCTGAAATATTGTAGGACCTGGCGGGCAGTAAACTTGAAATTCTTCCGGACCGTTAAGGGTTAATATATATATATATATATATATATATATATATATATATATATATATATATATATATATATATATATATATATATATATATTACCATTGACTTAGATAGAAGAAGTGTAAACAGAGGTTAAACTCGCAACTGTAGTGATTTCTGACTTGCAACTGACGTCCCTTTTCCTTATCACACATACCCTCATGCGAACAATTTTCTAAGGCTACGGTACCAACTCTCGTTATTTTCGTCCATTTCTTTCAAATTCGGAGTTCCTTCAATTAGTGATCTCTCTACTTATTGTAGGGCTTCCTTGACCATCGCAGTCAGATTATCACGATTTTATTTGAAATTGCAATTTGATTGTGTTTGATTTTATCAAAACAGTAATGGAGAAAATATTGCCACACATGCAGATAAGTCTATAAAAACAGAAGTTTGACTGGTAACCAGTGTTTGCTAAACTTAATTTAGCCAGCCTCCTAGCAGAGGCAAGCTTTAGATATAGTATATAGTATGAATGTAACTTCTGACAGTACACTTAATTACGGCAAACCGTATCCTTCTGCATGCCAGCTAATGGCCCTTTCAAAATATTAACTTCTACATTTACATACATACACCAAATATTTTTAAAAATAAATGAGAGTACCATTTTTTCAATCATTAGATGTTGCTGGCAGTTTTATGTATTGAACGTTACCCATATTAAATACTGAAATAGCAAATAAAAACATCAAATAAAATAGGAGTGCATATTTCTAACTCTAAGTATTTAAAAGTTTTATATACGAGTATTTACCAAAAACCAACTATAATGAATTAATGTAATGAAAAAAAGTGTGGTTAACGTTACTGATAGTTGTTTTACGAATTTAGAATGGTATGTTTGTAATTAAGGAGGTTCTGTTATAAGCTCATCGAAGAATATCCATCTAATTTGTGGTTGATTCAATTTATATTATTTGTTTGGAAAAATATGAAACTCATACAAAAAGTATTGAACGTTACTTTGAGAATATTTCTAAAATTTATTTGACTTTAAATATTAGAATAGCCAAATATAAGCTAACACCTGCATTAAGGCAGAAACGATATAGAGAAAGATATATCGAGAAGATATATCTTAGAAGAAGATATATATAGAGAAATGCTAAGACTCAATAAAGAAAAAGAAAGGCTATATGTATTATGGATATATGACAAAGTTAATTATTCTTAGGATGGTAAAAATTGTCCAATTTGTTTTATAAAAGAAATCTGTTCCATAGTAATACTAACCCTTAAAAAAGTTAAATCAACTGATCATGGTTCGTATTTTGAAAGAAATGTATTGAACGTTACCTTTATTTTTTTTTTTTGGACTATATATAATTAAACGGTTTTTTTAACTCAATGAAAATTTTTCATCTCAACTGCTGCTGATTTATATTTAATATAAATATGACATTTATACAAAAAAGTATTGACCGTTACTTTGATAAAATTCTTCAAATTGATAAGCTAACAATAGCTAAAAAGCAGAAACGATATAGAGAAACGCTAAAACTGAATAAAGCCCATCTAATGCATTTTCAGTTAAAGAAATAGAAAGGCAAAACTTTTTTTTTATATTGTTATTAAGTTTATTTCCAGAAATGCAAGAGGAAGTAAAATCCCTTGCATAAAGTTTATTAACAAAAATTAAAAACATTTGTGAAAGAGATCATATCCAGAGTCAGGATGGTACAAATTCTCGGTATCATTTCGTTCAGAAAAGTCATTCCGAAATCCTTTAGCCAACAATCATGGAAAAGAGTTTCAATATATATTATTTTTCGATATTGTCTTATTTATTAAGCTAGGGTAACGTTCAATACATTGAATTAGTTTTTGGTGTTATACAATTTTGTAGTAAAATAATGTTTTTACTAAATCCATTAAATATCAAAAAACTAAAATATTTTTTAGGTTAAAAAAAACAAAACATTTTAACTCATAAACGTAGATAGCCCAAGATATCTATCTTGGGCTTACTAAAACTCTCAATGCTAAAGATTCTTTCAAGGAAACAACATTTTAAATTAACTGATAGAACCATTAATACTTTCTATGAATAAATGAATGTAAATAGGCAGAGGTAGTGTGTGCATAAATTGCCTGTTTGTTTATCTGCCGATTCATCAAAAAAAAAAAACCTTTGTGAAGAAAGAAACCATTTGTTTTATAAAACTATAGGGTTACCATCAACACTATTTAGATATAAATAATTTCTTACTTGACAATTTCTTAAAGGAGTGTGAACTAACTACCTTTCTACATGTAAAAGGCACTATTGTTGACTTTATTCATAGCTTTAATGAAATAAACATTAATATTTTCCATATTTTAAATTTTACAAAAATTGTACTACAAGTGATGTTTCATTAATTATTTATAATGGATGTCCCAAAAGTAAAGGAAAATTTGAATTTTGCTTTACTTTAAAAAATAACAATTGGACAGCTGAAAGTTTAGGGTCACTAAAAATAGAGTTATCTTCTTTACATATAATAAAATAGTAACTCATTTTCTGTCTGTCTGGCAGTCTGTCTTTTTCTTTGTGTTCGCATCACGATATCTTAGTATCCTGATTCCAATATAGGATACTTTTTTCTGCAAAGATATCTTATTTCTAAGAGAAAGTGCAGAGAAAGCAATGAATGTACGCCAATTTTTTTTACCGATTTAAAGGTAGTGCATACTTTAAGGCATTTTTTATTTTAAAAGCTGTATATTTTAAGCAATGTTGCGCAACAGATGGCACTGTTTTAAAATACTGAATAACTCATCTCCTGTCTGCCTTTTACAGAGCTTTACAATAATTTTTAGAAATTTGTATAAATTGTAGAATTTTTGTCTGTCTGTCTGTGTTCGCATCACGTAAAAACTACTGGATAGATTTTAATAAAAATCTGTGAGGAGGTACCTTAGTATCTTGGTTAAAAAGCAGTGATAGTATTTTAAGGCGCATTTCACTTTGTAAGCGGCATCTTTTAGTAGGGATAAGACCCTTTATATAAGATTCCCCAGCAAACAGTTACACGGGAATTTTTGGTATGAAGCTGAAAATGTCATTGTCATCGCTTATGCTTTTGATTTAGCCGCACTGTGTTACTGCATAGTTGGGCAGAATCAAAATGTTTTGGAAATAATTCAGCCGTTTGCAAATGACTAGGCCGATTGATTCATAATTTAACATGAGCATAACAGAGGACTATCTGAGCTTGAATGTTAATTAAATTTTGACACTAGGCACCATTCACATGCTAAAAGTGGCTCAATATGTTCTCATAGTTGGGTACCTCGCCTCTGCAAATTCTTTTAGAGCTTAATATTTCTTCAATGTTCGATTTCTTAAATTTACATATGGTCTTAAAGATCTAGTAAATATCTACAAAATTATGTATTGATATGTAGATTATGTTTTAAAATGTGCAAGTTTGAATTTTTTGATACCCTACTGGTCCAGTTTTTTTTTTTTTATTTTGAATTTTTTAAATAGTTATAGGGTCTTATTTATTCGCGAATATGTGATACTGTCTCGCCAATTTTTCATGCAAAATTAAATTCAATCCCCGGCCCCAAGTAGTTCACAAAAAACTATGTGGTATATTTTACCTATAGTTTTCGAAGTAACTAATACTTATGGAGGTTCTGAACGATGTTTAAACTTGGGAAAAAATCCAAGACGCCAAAAACAGATTCTGAGAATGATAACAGCTGCTCTCTTGTACGTTAAAAACTTTTTTTAAGACAACACCACTTTCGAAGCTTTTCGGTAGATATATAAATTATATAAATTAGCATTCCCTGTTTTATTCCTTTAAATTATCTATAGAATATAAATGGCAATCCTGAGCCTGTTTAACTTCTTCACCTTCACGACAAGTTTAACATTTAACAGCACAACTTTTATTTGAGTAGGTTTTTCATCCCCCTCCTCCTCATCCTGTTGCTTCCTTTTTTATTTATCTGTCTAAGTGATTGAATGTGCGAGTAAAAGTAAAACGTTTATTTGTACAACCAACCAAACAAACAAACCGTTTAAGTATGTTCGCACTCAAGAGGATTTATTTGATTTAACATTGAAATGATAGTGAATAAAATGGAAACAAATAAAAACAGAAGCAGGAAAATTGAAAGCGACATAAAAACTTTGATTTAAGTATCTTTGTGTCTACAAAACCAAAATGAGGGTTATAACCAGAGTTGCCGGCAGTTTTAAGAACTTTTTTATATACATAAATAATGAGGATAACAAACTTTTTTACAAAATCAACTGTTAGGTGTAAACATCAGCAATCTCTTCATCAAATGCGCTTCAAATTCCCAGGCCGCATTATTTCTCGACCCATCGAGTGCCTCGATAGAATGATTGGTAGCGCGCTAGTCCATCAGTCTGGGGGTTGCGGGTTCGATTCCTGCCAAAGACTCTGGGTGTTTCCTGCAGACAAGCAAAAAGATTCGTGTTGTGTTGTCTTAAAAAATATTAAATGACCTCCAAAGTCTTGTGATTTAACGCCTTTCGATTTCTTCTTTTGGGCAGCTTATTTGTAGCAGACTTGGTGGTTGTCAATAACAGTTTGTAATTAATTCCACATGCAATTACACAATTACATGTAATTGTAATTGGAATTTTTTCATTACAATTACATACCCCTAATTGTAATTGAGATTCTATCAGTTACACAAATTACTAGTAATTGGAAATTTTCAATTACAAATTACATGTCCGTAATTGTAATTGAAAAAAAAAATCAGCTATAATTAAATTTAAAGGAAAGTAATGATTATGGCCTACTTAAAATTTCTTGTAATTTGTAATTGAAAATTTTCATTTACAATTACATGTAATGTGTAATGGAAAATGTTCAATTATAAATATGTAGTTGTAATTGAGAATATGCAATTAAACATTACCTGTAATTTTAATTGTAAGTGAATCTCTCCATATCTGATTTGTAGTATTAGAGTATACGACGACAAGGAAAACCCAGATATGTGACGCAAAATAACCGAGTTTGGACCTAAGCTTTCCACAAAAAGTCTTCAAAGCATAACGTCACGCCTTATTAGGGGGTGTGGTCATTTTTCATAAATAACTGAAATAAATTAAAAAGGAATTTTTTAAAAAATCTCGAATGTGTTTTTTTATATTTTTCTTAATAATTAAAAAAGGCCAAAATAAATCAGTATTTACTTAAAATCTTTTTTTCCTTTAATTAAAGTCCTTGAAGGCACCAATTTTAGCATAAGTTGTTTTATAAAGGTGGCCACACTATTGAATATATGCATTTTTGTATGTGTGTGTGTTTGAATTTATTAAAGAAGAAGGGAATGAATAACAAACAGTATTTAAAGTTTGCCATTTTTAAGATTGTTTTACTTCGTTTGTGTGTGTTTTCTCTAAATGAATGAAAACTGTACGAGTTGTAGTTTAATTGAATAAGGATTTTATTTATAGACTAACTGGGCCCACACACGTTGTGTGCGTCCTGACAATATTTTGTTTGATTTTGCTTTGAAAGTAATCCACGTCAAATTTTCAGACAGGAAAAGAGTTACCGTTTTATTATATGTATTATCTATACATTGTATTGTATATAAGATACTTTTGTATGTATACTCTGTACATACATATATACTGTACATACATATACAAGACTAAACAATACCAGCGTCCCATTTACAATAATCTTTAATTGTGGAACAAGATTAACGTGAGTACCTGCCTAGATGGCCTAATCTCACGGTGGTCTTACCACCGAGTGAAACTTAAGCGTAGACTAGCGCCCCCATTATGTAGTATAACAACACTTTACGACTGCCACCAATCGCAATTTGTGTGTGATACAGTCACAATGAGTAGCAATTTACATAATATGGCAAGCCTTATCCAAGGCAAGCCTAGATCCATATTATAGCCTCTTGCTTAGGGGTTTGGAGACTATCCAAACTCCGTCTGTTGAGAGTGCAACAGCACACTTGATCTACCGTGCACCATACCTACGTAAATCGATCTTAAACCACAACCGCTACGTGTACCCCCGAAGGGGACCTCACCAACAACCGGTCACAGAGAGGATAGGCTCTCTGTGGGGCTACCGATTCCCGTGGTACCAGTCCTTTGGGCACTGGTCGGGCCTAGAAGAGAACCCGTATGTTTTAACACACAGACCTTTTCTTCCAGATTTCGGTTCTAGGAACCCTAGCGTCTGGTGCCCCTATTTTCCCCGAGTGAACCGCGTCAAGGCATTTGAGAATGTACTGCAATGACAATTGTAACCCCCGGGGGAAAGAACAATAATCTTTAAATAGAAATATTTTATTATTTAAATAGAAATATATTATTATTTTTTTAGACTCTTGAAATTTTCACTGTTACCGCTATAGCAAAAAATACTAAAACTTACAGGGTGTTCCGATAGAGACGTGTTATTCACGTATATGTGTTTATTTATTATAAAACTTAGTTCGCTATATAAACAAGTATAGAAAAATAAACCTAAAAATTAAAGGGTGTTCTGATAGTTCCGCGATTTACATGTATATGGCCCAAGTTTTGAACCATAATAGGTACACTCTTGAAATTTTAACAGAAGGTGTATAACTGCTACAGCAACAAATACTAAAATTTATAGGGTGTTCCGAAAGTGACGTGTTATAAACGTTTATGTCTTTATTTCTTGCTCTGTAGGATGCAACCACTGAAAAATTGCAGACAGTAATTAAAACTATGTTCGCTTTATAAACAAGTATGAAAAATAAACCTAAAAATTAAAGGATGTTCCCATAGTGTCGTAATTTACATGTAAATGGCCTAATTTTAATCATAATAGGTAGACTCTTGAAATTTTCACAGATGGTGTATTACTATGAGCCCTATATAAACAATAAAAATTAAAGGGGTTTCCGACAGTAACGTGATTTGAATGTATAACGTCTTATTTTTATATATTCATAGAAAGGAAATTGTCATGGCCACTATAAAAAATAATAAAATTAAAGGGTGTTCGACAGAGACATGATTTGTACGTAAATATCCTTTTTTTTGAACCGTTACTAAGTTACTAATAACTAAAGTGTGTCACATCATTAAAAATTTTTTCACGTATATTATCTTATTTTTTTAACCGCAATACGTAGGCGCCTGATATATTTATAGAAAAGGTATTAGCATGGCCGCTATAACAACAATTACTAAAATTTAAAGGGTATTCCAACAGTGATGGAATTTTCGCGAATATGCCCCATAAGACATGAAAAAATAAACAACTTGAATTTACAAAGTTATACTATTTGTGTGAGTCCAACTCGCACTTGACTGATTTATTATATTTTAATCTGGCTTATAAGATTTTTTTAAATTTCAAACCTTTCTTAATTAATAAATTAATTCTTTAGGCTTAAGTTCTTAATTATAAAGAGATAAAGAAAAATTAGATACCAGCAAAGCAGAATGCTTTGCCTAAATAATTAATTTATTAATTCAAAAATAGTTCAAATAAAATTCATATAATTTCACAGAGCGGGCACGGCTTTGACATTGTTAACTTCAACACTATTGTGTTAATAATCAAAATATACATTTGTAAAATAAAAAAATATCTAATTGTTGTTAATTGCTATCCAAAGGATAGCTAATAGCAAGACAGATATATACCATTTTCAAATAAAAGAAAATATATAAAGAGAATTAAAATAAAGAAAAATGTTTGCTTGGTAGTATAATATAAAAATGAAATAGAGTTTACAAGTGTAAAACAATTTCATAAAAAACCTCTATCTTCTATGAAATATAATGTAAAATTAAAATTTCTCAGATTCTATTTCTTTGATAAGTTTGTTTAAATAGAATTTTAATAACAATTGAAACTACCGGGTGGATCGATACGAAGAGTACTGATGACGGACGTAGCTGTCTAGAAAATGCATTCTGCTTTGCTGGTATCTAATTTTTCTTTATCTCTTTATAATTAAGAACTTAAGCCTAAATAATTAATATATTAATTCAAAAATAGTTCAAATAAAATTCATATACTTTCTTAATTACTTAATTTATATTTAAATAAAAGGCTATATCATGTGTGCTCTAATGTACATGGACACACACCAAAGCTGAAAATTAAACTTGAAAGCCGGAAATAAGTTAAAGGAATGAATAACTTCGCACTTAATTGGAATGGTTCGAACAAAACCGAACTTTAAAAATGTATTTTAAAAATTTTCCTGGAATAATTATGGGTTTCGTCAATGCCAAGACATTTTCTACTATACTTTTTGAAGTAAAGATTATTGTATAAAAAATACTAAAAATTAAGCCTTAAAAAATGAGAGTTAAGAGAAGAAGGGAGATTAGTGAGAAACAATATCCTGTTCAACCCCTTCTACCAATTACTGGAATACATGCCGACACTGTGCTAAGTGCTAGCTGTTCATATGTCAACATAAAAAAATATTGTTTTACAATTAAGCACAGATTGTAAATATGAACTAAATTAACCCTTAAAAACGTTTGACTTGTACCTGGCGCTGAAATGCAATTTTAAACCTTATCGATGAATAATTAGGGTTTGTGTCCTTGTATTTTTTTATAAATTCAAAATTCTTTAATTAAAATGTTTTTTGTTCTTTTAATTAATAAAGTAAAGCAAATCTTAAATTTATGAATGTCACAAATCAAGCAAATTATGAGAAAGAATTTCATTCATAATTCAATTTATTAAAACTGAACGTTACAAATATAAACAAGAACTTACACACACATACTTACATTTGAAGAAGAACATGGAAACACATTTACATGTATTTATTTACTTACATATGTATCTAAGTATGTACGTTTGATTTTATGTTTAAATTTATAAAAGCTATTGGAAGAAATCGTTAAGAAGAAAATTAAGAACATATTCCGAATATACATACATATATCTACACATGTGACCGCGCACAGCAAAAGGGACCACGTAGTAGCGGCCCCATCTTTAACCATCAAGCTTTTACTTCAAACCGGACGTTAGTCTTATAGAAGTCTATGCTAAATTTAGGTAGTGAAACTATTGTAGTTCTTCAGATATAGGATAATTAATGTATTGTATGGGAAGTATCATTTCTTCCGACTTCTTAGAAAACGAAATTAGCCCACTTCAATTATTGGAGTATTAGTAAACCGGACCAAAATTTTATAAAGTGCAAACAAACAAACATGCAACCATAGAGATTATTTTTTCTTTTTTAGGAGGGATACCGAAACAGACGAATAACTTCATGGGTGCCTTTTCGACCCCCTTCGTTCCTCAATGATTTCTGATATCCGACTGAAAAAATTACGAATTACTTACATTCATTGAGCCTTGTGCTATCACTAGCCTTTTACTCTCGACTGTAGTGTTTTCAGACTGGCGACTAAAACATGTCGACATTCTTTCTCATCACAGAGTCTATGGTAATTGCTAACATTTGCTTAAGGCTAATGGCTCCACAGCATCTCCCTTTATTATGTTTCTGCCTATGATTAAAAGCCTTCTTCCATGTACAATCTGCAAGTATTGTCTTACAACGATTTTTAACTTGGCTAAATAATACTTGAGAGTCTGTGACCTGTCACTTACACACATAGAAGACAGCGACTACACCGATACACGACTACAAATGTCGTTGGCTAAAATCGTTGCCGTGTAGTCAGCTGCTTAATTATGTTGGAGACTACAGGTGCATTAAAACTATGACATTGTTGTAGTAGTAGTAATAAATATTTTACTTTTATAAAAATAAAATAACTTTTTTAAAATAAACACATATGTATGTATGTATGTATGTATGTATGTATGTATGTATGTATGTATGTATGTAAAATTTTTTTTCAAAAACTTTTGATTGTGAATTAATTTGTAATTTTTTGTGACATTTTCTTCTGTTGAATAAAATTAAAATTGTAGCAAACAAAAATACAAATTAGCCTAAGTTGGCTACAGCCACAACGGTGGTCGTGTGTAGCCATGTAGCTTTGATGGCTGCAAAATAATCGTATTTCTATAAATGTGTGTATTTTAGTTTTGACAGTTCGTAGTCAGTAAACTGCTGTCGTTTTGTGTTTAAGCATGAGAAATAGTATTTTTATAAATAAAAATTGGACTAGCTGTGCCCTCCATGTCGTGGGCATCCTGACAATATTTTATTTATTTCTATTTTGCTTAGAAAAGATTCTACACCAAATTTTAAGACTCTTTCTTTTATAGCGCTTGTGTTATGGTTTATATATTTTCTTTATATAGAGGTACCCAACCTTGGATGTAATTCTACAATTTATATAAAATTCTATTATTATTGTAAAAATCTGTAAATATTGTAAGGTGCTGCCAAGTGTGCAGTACCATTGAATCGAAAAAATTGCATACTTTCACTACTTTTTCTCTATTTTCTGTCAGAAATGAGATATTTTTTTGGAAAAAAAATACACAAAAATTTGTTAAAACTCATTCAGTATTTTTTACGTGATGCGAATACAGACTCACAGGCAAAAATCCTAAAAATTGCTGATTTTTATTCCATTTCTATTACTGACTGCACGAGAACCAAAATTTTCAAAAATTACTTCTTGTACAGAAACAGTCCTGTTACATTTTTATTATATCGGAAATGGTAAAATTAAAAAAAATTTTGTTGATTTGACATGGTATGACTCAAATTCAAAATATTCATTTAACATTTTTAACGGTGTATATTTTTGGTTTACCCTCCTTTTATGCGTACTAAACAAACCCAACGAAGAAGAGAATAATATTTGCAAGTTCCTGTTGTAAGGCCTGCGCAGTCAGCGTTTGGGTCATATGATGACAGGTTTCAAGTTGTAAACAAAACAATAATATTCATCCCTCTTGTCAAAAGTTAAGGGAACAAAAACTTTAAGACATTTTGACGACACACAACACACCATCAATCGTTTTGCCAAGGGCTGAACCAGTGTTGTGAGCAGCACAAGGCAAAAGTATTGATTTTTTCGCATAAACGAAATAAAATTTCAAATAAAGTTCAAGTGTTTTTGTGGAATAAAAATATTTAAAAAAAAGTTAAAAATATTAAAAAATGATTTAAGACAAATACGCGGCAGTAACAGAGTTAAATTTGCAACATTTCCTGTTGAAAAGGAGCTTTTATTTTTCTGGTTCAGAATGGCCGACAGTGAGTTCGAGGAATTTCATCGACCAATATTTGAATCGCACACAATACAATATACAAATAGTACCGTTAGTGGTGTCAAAAAAACAAATCCTCATACATTTTATTCGTAAGTTGAATAAAGTTGTTCAAAAAAAACTGAAATTTACAACAAATAAAAACATAAAGAAAATATTTCTTAAAATTAACATAAATGCAACGTGTTAAATAAGGACATTTAAGCAAAAAAAAAAAAAAAACAAAAAAAAATAAAAAAGGAAGTGAAGAAAAAAGGGAGAGAGAGAGTACATACATACTCACTCACTCCTGCTTGTATGGTGAAAAATCAATGACAATAAAATAAGTTTTAAAAATAAGTGTGTGTTTTTGTTTGTAATTTGTTTGTTTTATCAACTTCCTTCCTTTAGTTTAATTCCCAATGATGATCTTGAGGATTCCCCCTCTTCCAAAAGTGACACATCAGACCAGGAGGATAATGGTGACGGCAATAAAATCAACAGACAAGTGGAAGATGATGAAATTGGAGATGGCCTAAAGGTGGTGTCTCTATCGTCGGATGGTTCTTTAGACACAAATGATTCTTTTAATTCGCACCATCATCATCCCTTGAATCATCAGGAGGCAATTGGTGGTTTGGTTGGTATTGGTTCCAGTAATACTCACAATGGCTCGCATAGTTTACCTATTGGTATTTTGAATAATCAGCAAACACAACAACAACAGCAACAGAGACGTCGCCGGAAGTTACCAGAAATTCCCAAGAATAAAAAATGTAAGTGTGACGGTTTGCAGTCACATTGTCTGTCATATGTATTCATGACACAGCTATGACGGTGTCATAGATTGCTCTTTATTTGTTATTGTATTCTAGTTAGAAACTGTAGATTTTTTAATTTAAACTTAAATCGATTTGATCACGGATTTTTGCAGCTTCCATTCTGCATCTTTTAGGTGGTGGTGTTAGTGGCTTTGAACAATCATCCTTGGCAGATGAAATGTCTAGCGGTCAGTCAATATGTCGTGGCAGAACAATGAACGGTCTCCAGGGCAGGCATAATCAACGATCATTTTTGACGCTCAAACATAGTTACCTTCTCGATGAAGACTCCAGTCCCGACTCGGAACGTTTGCAAAGCTTGGGCGATGTGGATAGTGGCCATAGCACCGCTCATTCACCCAATGATTTTAAAAGTATGTCTCCACAGATTACTTCTCCTGTATCGGAATCTCCCATTCCACAACCATTCGGTGGGGTGCCTTTTGCTCACCTCGAAATGTTAGAGGCAACACACAGGGGTCTGCACAAATTCATACCGCGCCATCATGACGAAATCGAAATTGAAATTGGTGATCCTGTCTATGTTCAAAAGGAGGCGGACGATCTTTGGTGTGAAGGTGTTAATTTGCGTACTGGTCGTCAGGGTATTTTTCCATCTGCTTATGCAGTTGATCTCGACTACAATGAATTCGACCCGACCGTTCAGCAGGTTAAGAAGGAGCGTTACCTTTTGGGTTATCTCGGTTCGGTGGAGACATTGGCCCACAAAGGTACCGGTGTTGTCTGTCAAGCAGTGCGTAAAATTGTAGGTGAATATGGAAATTCACCTACAGGTCAAGTATGCATTTTGGAAATATCTGATCAAGGCCTACGTATGGTAGATCGTTCTGGACCGAATGTAAGTTTACTATTAAATTTTTAAATAATTTTTATACTCTTCACCACAGACGGAAAGGATAATTTATATCATATTAATTTGTGATCCAAAAAGTCTATGTTCTAGTCCTTTTTAAAAGAAGAGTCGATTTTAAGATGGCCGGTTGTAGTTTTTCCGTGTGAGCTTTAAAACGTATTTTCTAAGGACCATACTAGTATTTATGACAATTTTTAATATACCGATCTATAATACAGGGTGGCTGATTAATTTTGCTATATTAAGAAACTCATTTTTATTAAAGTAATTCATTAAGTTTTGAAAACAATTATATTCGATTGACCCTCACCCTCGATTACCGTTCGATTGGATTGCTTTAAATCATCCAAATTTGTGGGGTTTCTTTTGTAAACTTCCTGTTTGCAATAACACCACAAAAAAAATCAGGTGCAGTAAGATCAGGAGACCTGGGCAGCCAACGGAATGTGGAGTTTCTTGAAATCAGGGGTGGCTATGTGACAAGGTGTCCCATATTGTTGAAACCACACAGAGTTGAAAGGGATTCTTCACGAGCCTCATTATTCTCCATCTGCTAGGAGGAGTGCCGCTAAACGTGCGCCTATATCCTCTTTGGATGCAAACTATGGACTCTAAAGCGTGAAAGCGGCGTACTATCCAAATTGTTGTTTCATTGTACCAATTTTCCATTTTCATTAAATCTAAGGATAAAATAAAATAAAAATGAAACAGGTTGGTTACACAGAAAAAAAGTTATTACTTTTATTTGGTAGCAGTTTTCATCAGCCACCCTACAGTTTACAGTTTAAAAAAAATAGTGCCATTGTAAAGCAGCCAAATCGGCCTATATATGGACGAGCCCTGGCGAGTCACTCATTTTTCTCACATATTTTCCATGTTAATGTGTTTTCGAATTGTTGTTCTGAAAATGGAAAGATCAGAAAAATTTTAACAAAAAAATTTCGTTTTCACTAAAATATCACCAAAAAAATTAAATTTAGACTTTAAGATCAGAAAAGGTTACAAGAGATCACAATTTTAGCAAAAAGACAGAAATTAATCAAAAGACGAAAATTAACAAAAACAATAAAATTCCCAACAATTCACTATTATTTCACTAAAATATCACCAAAAATTTAGGTTTCACCAAAAGATATCAATTTTAACAAAAAAAATCTAAACTCAACCTAAAATTTAAAATTCTCATAAAAAAACCTTAAAAATGGCGTACAAATCAAAAGTTCACCAAAAATTGTAAATGTCACCACAGAATAATTTTTCCCACAAACCTCAAAGTTTTGTCTGAAAATGGATATTTCTTTAAAAACGAAAATTGGCAATCAGAAAAATCCAAAAATTAACAACAAATTGAAAATATCACATTAACAACAAAATATCACCAAAAATTTAATTGTTTTCAACAAAAACATAAAAATTCTCTAAAAACGGAAAAATTAAAAAAAAACTTAATTTGTCGATTTTTTAAATTTAAAAAAAAAAAACAAATGTCAACAATAACATTTTTACTAAAATATCACCAAAAATAGCAATTTCTTCAATAGCAAGACTTTCAACATAAAACCGGTAATTCACAAAAAACATAACAAGTGCCAAGAAATCGAAAGTTCACTTACATAAGTAGATATAGTGTTTAAATTAATTTCTTATCTTAATTTACCCAAAAATCGTGACACCACAAAACAACAAAACTAACACCAATTTTAGCTATAAATCAAGATTTCTCTAATAAAGAAAAGAGATTTTATGAAAAAATAACGATTTCACCCAAAAATCGATATTTCAACCTTGCTGTGAAATACTTAAAATTTAAAAAATCAAAAATATTTATTAATGTGAAAAAAACTATATCGAACCTTTTTAAATATGTATCACCATAAAATTTAAATTTCACAAAAACCAGAAACTGTGCGATTTTAATCAAAATACTTTCCGGTGACATGCCACTATTTAGGGGTATTTTCTAAAACGTTGTTACTTTGTTTTCAGTTGAGTACGTTAAAGTATAAGCTATGACGGATTTTATGTGTCCCGGCCTTAACACATTCAAAGTAGTGCTGGCAAAACATTGAATAGTGGGTACCAAGTACATATTTTTTTGAGTCTTCAATACACAAAAGTAGTTGGTATTTTTAGAAATAAATTGTATTAAATTGATTGAATTTGTTCCGCCAGTAAATATAATACTGTTGTCATACCTTTCGGTGAAGACCGTCGTCACTGGCTGTTGTTTTGGTACGTTTGGCGAGTGCTTTCGATGTAAAGACATAATTTTCAAGCCGCGTTTAAAATGGTACTGGAGAGTTAGTATTACCTGCTTTAGTATAAAGTAATGAGTTTAGGTAATTTGTTCATTATGGTGGTGTTTATTTAAATGGTCTTAAATGGTAGATTGCTTGCTACCTGTTATATTTATATTAGGTCAGTTGATAATTTAGTATTTTCGTCTTTTATTGTTAGCTAGGTAAGTGTGTCCGTCTGCGGGTGTTTTTCGTTTGTTAGAATGTTTTAGAAGTTTTAGTGGTGTGAAAATTGTATCTGAGGTTGTGTTTACCTGTTCGTTAATAATATCTCCGTTAAAAGTTCGCGTTTTGTAGATTTCCATGTTTTCAAGAATGTCTAGTCTTCATCCTTTTTTGCAAGGATGCAGCAATGTCATACATTCATCTATTTTCCTGGGTGTATGCTCGTGAGTTTCAAGGTGTAGTGCAAAGTTGGAGTCCTCTCTTTTTCGTTTGTACGAGCGCATGTGTTCTGTATATCTTGTTTTTAGTGTTCGTCCCGTTTGTCCTATATATATATGGTTGCAGGTGCAAGTAAGTCTGTATACTCCGCTGTTGTTAAATTTGTCGGTTGTTTCTGTTGATGTCTTGAGATTATGTCGTAGAGTGTTGCTGGTTTTCAATGCTATAAGTAGGCCCTCCTTCTGAAAGAGGTTAGTTAACCTATATATTTCTGGTAGGTAAAAACGTGTCATCGTGGTGTTGTATTAGTTGACTCTTCGTTTTTTCTCCCTCCGTTCCTAGTGTTGTATTATCTTAGTAGTTTGACGATAGTACTGCTTTTGTAACCGTTATTTTTAGCTATAGCGTAAATTTTGCTAAGCTCTTTGTTGTACTTATCCGGACTGAGTGGGATTGCCTAAAGTCTGTGTATCATATGTCTAACTGCTGCGAGTTTATGTTGCATAGGATGGTTTGATGTGACGTGGATAGTAGTATCTGTTGTGGTTGGTTTTCTATATCAAAGGCTAAAGAGTCAGTTCCTCGTGTTATTGTAATGTCAAGATAATGTAAAGATTTGTCTTTTTCCTTTTCCATTGTGAAGGTAATGTTTTTCTGAAAAGTGTTTAAGTCTGTCAGGATTTCTTCGGCATTGTCCTGTTCAAGAATGCATATGATGTCGTCAACGTATCTATGATAGCTAGTTATTTTATGTTTTTCTATTAGTGTTTTCACGTGTGTTGATTCAAAGTATTGCATGAAAATTTCCATGAAGATTGCGGATGTTAGGTTTCCCATGAAACGAGTCGCGTGTTTTCGGTTATCTTAGTGTCTTTAAGTTTGTTGACGAGGTCTGGTGTGTTACGTATCATGTATGTATTTTGTAAGTTGAGTTTTTCTTTAAGTAGGGTGGTGCGATGTTTGGCTAAGTTATATGCTGGAGCAGGTCTGTAGTTTACGATAGGTCTCATTGGTATGTTTTCTTTGTGTATTTTCGGTGGTCCTGGGTTCATGTTCATGTATTTGTATATTTTTCCGTCAGTGAACGTTTTGCAGCGTTTTAGCAGAGTACGCATTTCTTTCTGGAAGGTGTCGGTAGGATCATTTTTAAATTTTGTACAATTAGTTTGTTGTATAAATTGGTGTGTTTTGTCTATATAGTCTTTTTTGTACATTATTACAAAAGGGTTTCCTTTATCTGCTTTAGTAAGTAGCAGGTCATTCTTCCGTAATTTTGCCTTTATTTGTCTAGTAGTTATTTGTTCAATAGGATTTGTTTTTGTTTTATTGTTTTTTCGAGTACGTCGGTTACTTTATGTCTCATGTGTTCTTGGCGTTTAGTTGGTAAGTAATTAATGGTTGCTTCGGCGTCTACAATTTGGGTTTCAATTGTTTTTTGAAATTTGTCAAAAGGTAAATTATGTTTTAGCCCTTTCTCTATTAGTTTTTGACGCGCGAGTAAAATTCTCTGTTGGTGTGGTTGTCAGTCTGTTTTGTAAGTTTTGTAATTTTTCGTTCCATCCGATTGTATTTATCAGTCATCTGATTTTGTATCCTTTCGTGTAAATAGTGTAGAAATAGAGGAAATAAATGGTATATATGATGTCTGGTCAATAAGTCTGCAACCTCTAAATGAATTTTGTATATTTCTTTGTTAAGTTTGTCTTTTTTAATGTAAAGTGAACGTATTTCTGTCCTCATCCATGTCAGTTGTGCTATACGTTTAGCTTCTTGAGAAGCGTATGTTTTGGTGGTGATGTTGACTGTTACGTAACGTGGGGTAATATTGTTGTCAAATAAATTGTATACAATATTTGACGACTACGACTTACCTAATTGAAAAGTATTGAGTAGTATCGCTTAATTGAAAGTAGTAGAAATTGACAGCACTAACTTAAGAGCTTAAGTCGCCTTAAGTGGTTATTCATTTTTGCCAGAGATATTTTACTTACTCTCTCTTAATCGTTAATTTTAAAATTCTAAAAATGATATAAGAAAACTATGGTTAAGAGTATATAACAGTCGGCACGACCGAATATAGAGCACTATTTTTTTTTTTTTTTTTTCTTAACTAAATTGTGTATTTCAGAATAAAAAGGATAAAAAACCATGCATTGATTACTTCTACTCGCTCAAAAATGTGTCATTTTGTGCATTTCATCCAAGGGATCATCGTTTCATTGGATTCATTACCAAACATCCAACGGTACAACGTTTTGCTTGTCATGTTTTTAAGGGTTCCGAATCCACTAGACCTGTAGCAGAGGCTGTTGGGTATTTATTAAAAATCCGTTTTAAACAAAAAAAAAAATTTAAATAATAACTTTAAATATTTTCTTTTACAGACGAGCATTCCAACGCTTCTATCAAAAGTTCATCGAGACGGCTTATCCCATTGAAGACATCTATATTGAGTAAATTCCATACTTATTATCCCATGTGTATATAATTAAAATGTATGTAGGTACGAAATCAAAAATGTTGTCTTCGCCCCTCCCCCCTTCTCCACTATAATACTGTCATAATGACAAATAATTAAAATAAATAAATACAAGTTCAATAAAAAAAAGGGAAGCAATTCTCCAGCATCACTTCGACTTCACTTGATATCTTTTATTCGAATAAAATATGTACTTACAAATAACAAGTCTTAAAAAAGTATTATTTAGTTTAAAAGTTTTTACGTTTAACCTTAAAGTAATTATTTTGTGCGAATATCATTTCACATTTTTAAATTTATGATTAAATTACTATCGATATAAATTCGAAGAAGAAATAAATTAATAAATAAAAAAATAAAAGAAGTTAGTTGAAAAGCTAATAGAGTAAAACAAAATGTATCCGACTAAATATTGTTTATATAGAGTTGAAATTTATCCAAACAAATAATAAAGATAAAATATGAAAATTTGGTTTGTATTATTTATACAGTGTCTTGCAAAAGTTTTCGAATTTTTCACTCTATTTTTTTAATTGCAAATTAAAATTTTTTCATAAACAACAATGACGAAAGTCTTCGATATTTTAAGATTTTTGAAAACGATTTGTACGTAATCACTATAAATAGATGCTAGTGCTGGCAATTTTTACTACTTTCAGTTACTCGTTACTACTCAATACTTTTCCAATGGGTACTCAATAGTATTCAATACATCCATTGTATATACAATATATGTAGCAATGAAATGGATAAAATTGTTGTAGTCGTCAAATATTCCATTCCATTTATTTCTAAAAATACTTCTCTTCTCGATTAACACCTTTTTTTAGGTAATTTTACTACATTACCTCTAGTCCACGAACAATATGCTGTTGTAAGATGTTAGCTGCAATTTCATTGTCTATTAGGAAGAGTTCTGGGGGAATTACATCTGCACCGCAAGCTTTGTTGCGGTTGAGTTTGCTTATTGCGGTTGCTGTAAAACTCATTGGAGAGTCCCGATATTAACATTCTAGAGTATGCTGTGGAATGTTCCGAAATAGTTTGGAACGTTTGGAAATATCTCGGAATATCTTAGTTCGTAAATGTGACCGCGCAAATAGAAAGGGACCTAAGGGTAAAGAGTAAATTTTGTACGGATGTAAATGCTGTTAAAATACCTGTTATGACTCCGAAATAACCGATTATGACCATTGTTTCATTTTTTACCAGGTGCTCAAATTACAGATTAAAAAAGTAAATTTTCTACCTCTTGTTTGTTTAGGAATCAATGACGGCTAAACAGCATTACCAATTTTAAAAAATTTTTTTTTATTTCCAGGTCTGTATTAGCGAAGTTGTTCATCATCAGTATGGACATTAATTTATTTACATTAAAGTCTGAATACTTATGTACCACACTTTCATCCACTTAAAACTTCATTTTTTATACACTACACCACAGGCGGAAAGGTTGTATACATATAAGTTCCTCAACCCATTTGAGAGTTTTACAATATTTATTTGTTACCTAACAGTATAAAGTAAGTCACTAATTTTACCAGCACTAAGGGGTTGATGCCTACCCATGTAATACATTGTGTCGGAACTAGGAAATTTGGTTAAAGAAATGAAGATATATAGCGTGGGCGATCTACAAATTAATGGGTTCGTAGTAAAAAGCGTGCGAGTATCGATAACAAGTTCTCTGATTTCATTAGAACACAATCCATTGTAGTAACGATAAAACAGCAAAACACATCCTACATTGCTTCGATGCTACAGTGAGTCAATAGAGTTGGATACACTACAGTCACTGATGATGCGATTCCACCCATACAAAAGAGTTGTATTCCATTTTAGACCAGATATAGGTTTTAATAGGTAGGAAAGTCGATTTAACGATGTGCGTTTGTGCAAGTTCTGATTATACAATTTTGCATAATAGTGCTTTTACACTTAAGCGAAATCTATTACGTAAGAGCATTTCACACTATAACACAAGTATTAATACTTTTGAATAAAATGCAACTCTGATCTAATCGCTGTTTGAAATATTTCAAAAAACAATAACAATTCATCATATCAGGGTTTCATTTCCCTCAAAAGTATTAATACTTGTATTATAGTTTACGTTATTTCAAGCAAAATATATTTATTTTTACCAGATTTCCCATACAATTTAAAATCTATTTTTATCACTACGTTCTGATGAAATCTACCCAAAATCTAGTAGTAAGCAATGATGCATCTTAATGCTACGCTGTTCAACAAAAAATGGGATTTTTATTAAACAACACGCACAGTCGTAAAGTAGGTTAGGGTCGGGGAACACGTGCATGCGTCATTATCATTATCGCTTAAAGTCTATCAGGCCTTCCTTGTTGCTCGGCCTTCGAGTGGTTTGCGTCTCGTTCTCACACTGGCTGATTGACGTCCTCGAATAGCTGTACTACGGTACTGTTATTGGTGGTTGCTTAATCAGCCACGTGTAATCGTTTGGTTATCTTTTAAAACCTATAAATTTTAATTTCAATAAGTCGGACATTGATGGAGTACCATTTTAAAAACTCAACTGTTAACTGGAGGAGCACCATTAAACTAAATTTTTAACTGGAGGAGGACCAATAAACTCAAGATTTTCACTGGGGAGCACCATTAAACTCTTATCAATTTTTACCTAGCTGAATTTGGCGTCTCACTTCCTATACGAAGGTATAGGTCGCTCTGCAGATTTTGGGGGAGGCTAAGGCAATCACACCCTGGCGCTTTGGATTCGTACCTTTGCACTTTACCAATTTTTTGGGCAGAATCCAAAAAAAACAACAAGCAAAATAATAATAATAATTATTAGAAAAACGGAAATAATAAAATTAAATGCAAAAATGAAGTGACAGTTGAAAATAAGAGGTAAGTTAATGAAATATGGCCAAAGAAATCTTGTTAGTGTCAAATACATAAAGTGTAACTGATCTAGATTTTGAAAAAGATTTTAAAAGAAATCTATTAGATTTCGTTGTAGTGTAAATGCCCTATAAACATATTTAATACTTCATATTTGGGTGAAGGGCATACAAGATTCGGCAAAGCCGACTATGACCCCCTTATATGTTAGTTGTGAAACGTCGCATTATATATTAAGATAACGGCCAATTAAATAAAAATTATCGGTCGCCTGATGCCTGCACACTTTTTAGATTTATTTTTGAAAGTCTCTAGAATCGGAAGTAAGCATTATCTGAAAAGATAAAGAGAGATAAAAGAAAATAAATAAACGTAATCTTAATAGGTGATTAATTTTTAAAAGTGACTAATTAATGTCTACGGTAGACAATAAACAGTGATAAAGTATTTTACAATCTCAAAAATATAAACACTTTCGACAAATCGTTATAAATAACTATTTGCAACGATAATAATAATGAAATAAGTATTTTTTAGGGTTTCGCTTGATTGGTTTTTTAGGGTCTCCTACCTAAAGGGTGTCAACAAGACTCTTATTGAATATCGCTCCGATCTCTGTCCGTCACACAGCAATCTAGTGAGAAAAATTTCAATAATTTATATATAAATACCAAATCAATAAATGTCAATCAATAAGTTTGTCGGACAGAGAACTGATTTTGAAAATAAATTTCCACACTATGCGAGCGATGCTGGATCAAAACATTGTTCATAGTACTTCTCCAAAACTTCCTGAAAAGCGACGTATGTACAAAAATTACAGTTTAGAGCATAGCACTACATATCAGAGAATGACAAAAGTATCATTTTTACTACTTATTAAGTATTTGAGGGCAAACATTTATAAATGTGTATAGCTGCAGCTCAAACAACATACCATACACACATTTTCATCAATTTCAACTTAAATAACTACAAGTATAGGCAGAGAATAAGTGTTCGCATACTTGTTCATTATTTTTCGCAATACAATTAAGTATAAGTAAAAGTATTGGCTATACCCATACATGTAAGTATAGAGTAGGAATAAGTACAAGTATGTAAATACTCTAAGTATACTTAGAGTATTTTATAAATATATGTAACTATATGTATTAATTATTTCACAATTTAAAAATACGTTCATTCATTCCTTCATCCTAATATAAAACTTATTTTGGTTTTCCATACTTAACCAATATTCGATTATAAACAAAATATTGCCAAACACCTTTTTATACACACAATTTCTAAAAGTAGTTGTTTTACTTATAAGTATACTTAGAGTATTATAAGTACTTTTTTATACTTGTAAGTATTAGGTAGTTATAAGTATGGGTATGACAGATACCCATCACATTATCTACCTACAACCAGTTGTACTCATATACATATGCATTACGTATACATTTTTAAGTTCGTTGTGTATAAATAAAGTTTGTTATAAGTATTGAGTACATCCATACTTATTTCACTGCAAATGAGTATGTGTAGGTATTGTTATAAGTATAGGTATAACTAATACCCAAAAATATGTGTAAATACTTAACTACATTTTTTTTATAAGTACTTTATGTCAGTCTCTGCTACATATAGGTGTGTCAGGGATGGTAAATGAAATTTTCAAATTGTACCAACCGTCTTTTTAAATTGTACTTTTTGTACTGAAATTGTACTAAACAAATTTTGGTCATAAATTTAAATTTGATTGTCATTCACACTGATTTGTGTGCATAGATACGGAAACAGTACCGTTAGCTACTTAACTGATAAAATTAGTCTCAGCATGCAAGTGTTAAACTTAGGTTCTGAAGTCTTCTGAGATTGTAATGAAATTAAAACAAAAAAGAAAAGATCTTTTATTTGCCTACGTTTTTCGGGATATCGCTCCCCTAGTAGCCCCCATAAACTGTCGCTACAGGGGTTGGAAAATTAAAAATATCTTCTGCGTACGATCACAATAAATTTAATTGTAACTGGTTCTAGAAAGGGCTTTTGGGTTAAAATATATTTTGCACGCTTACCTATATGCACGTATTTTCGATAGATTCGTCATTTCTTTCACTTTATTAACTATATATTCCGAAATGTTTTAAGGAAAATGTTCCTATTTTTTCCACAGGCAACAAGGACCTTTTTCTAGGCTACAAGGAATCCCGACCTTAATTTAAGTATTTTAGTTATTTATTTCAAAGTTGAGGGATTTGTGTAATTACAAATGAGATAAAGTTTATCAAATAAGCCATTGGTGTACCATTGTACTTTTCAGGTTTAAAATGTACCAAAAAAGTACAATTGTACCAACTTTACCAACCCAGATGTGTGTTATTACGCCCGGCTCTGATTTAGAGTTTAATTTTAGTACTAACCCCTACTGAAAAATCGTGCTAGCTAAAAAAAACACCCTTTATAAGAAAATAAAAAAAATAAAACAACAAAATATTTAACAATTTCTAAAAATAGTACATTCGCTTTCATATAGAAGCTTACGTTACTGAACTGTTCAAATAATATCCGAATTTATTATTAAGATTAAATAAATAATTATGAACGTATAAATACTCGTAGCAGTTCAAAGTGCCGCCGAAAATTTAAGGAAAATATTATCAGCAAAGAAATGCGTAGCACGAGCAGGGTCTGATGAAAATACCTAAATAAATATTCTCCTAAGCAAATAGTAGACCAATTATTAAAAAAACAAAAAAAAAAAACAAATGATAAAAGTTTAACGTCATAAAATAAAACAAATTAAAAATGCATACGCAAATACACATATTTACAATATTAAAAATTTAATAAACAATTTGTCTCAAATAAAAAACAAAATTATAATTAAAAAAACCAACGATAAATTTTATAAACAAGTTCACTGGAACTTTGAAATACATATGTATGTACTCGTAGAAGAGAAGACATCAGTTAGAAATACAAACACTTTATTTGGATTTAAAATAAATATTACAAGATGGCGCAAAAGTTTCAATAACTGTTAATTTTCTAATTGTGTTGATTCTAATTGTAAAAACGGTAAAAGCTACCTTACTAACGTTTTTCTTCGAAGATCATTAATATTGCACAATAAAATTTAACCTCTTCAAACATAACCTCATAAAAGCAGCTTAGGTAATAAAACAGAATTTAAGGTAATAAAACTTAGTTTACGAACGAATATATTAAGAAATCTAGACCTGAGACTGAAAAAAGGATTTCAAAGGCTTATGCTGAGGCCTTGAGATTGGTTTAAATGCTTTCAAACAAAGGCTCCCAACCAGACATTTTTTTTTTAATGAGTATGTATTGTTACTTTTGTACTGAAAAAAATGTATACATATATATATATATATATATATATATATATATATAAAATTGTAGAAGGTCAAAATTCTGATTTTATAACTTAATTATATTTAAGAATAAATGTGTAACATATTGAATCTCTATATATTTATATAAAAATGACGTGTATCTTCGTGACCGCTAAACACAAAAACTACTGGACCGATTTTGACCAAACTTAATACACATGTTCTATGAGGCGTGAGGAGTGTTTCTGTTAGTTCGTACGACAGATGGCGCAATATTTAGTTTTTTTGTGTTTTTGCACCGTAACTCAAGAACTACTGCACTATGCTGTATTTCGTTGAAGGCGTTAGGTCCTTAATCAGCGTGCAGTGTCGTTAATTAGTCCGATACTGACTGAAACCTAAAATCTTTTTGCGAAAAAAAAAATATATTAAAAAAAAGTAAATAAATATCTATCACTCCTTTTTTTTTGTTAAAAAAATATATTAAAAAAAGGAAATAAATATCTATCACTCTTTTTTAAACTCTATTTGCGCGATAAACCTATTTTATGTTTTGCTGAAAGCGTTAGGTGCTTGATCGGCGTGTGACGGCGTGTAGCGGCGTTAAGTATCCCGACACCGACTCATACATAACCTCTTTTCGTGAAAAGTGCGTGGGTGTCAAATGAAAAAAAGAACTTATTAAATTGAAGATTAAATTATTTAAATTAAATATTACATACATTTTAATAAATTAACCCAAGGTGTTAGTGAAAGTAAATTAATTGTGTTATTGAAAGCTATTGAAGAAAGTAAATAAGCAACAGGTAAGACCATAAAGGGCAGCTTCCCTACCCTATTTTTGCAGTACAAAAATATGTAAAACATAATTTATAATTATAAAAATTTTAATTTATGCATTTTAAAACATGTACATAAAATATAAAAAAATAAACTGTGTACGTTATTCCAATTTTGATTTAGATTTTCTTCGAGAGGCAGTTCAAAATAAAAGAAAAATTTGGGGCCAGCAACGCGGATCGGGCCCAGCTAGTACAAATATAAATAAAATTTTGTATAATTGAATGAATAAATCAACATTGCCAAGGCACCAGAAGAGATACAGAAAATTTAAACCCACCGACCTGCCATGGATAGTTTTGAAAATTTCACTAATGGAATTCAGCAACATCAGACCCTTTCATTCAAAGCTGTGGGCAAAAAACCACGCCTACCTATATTTTTTGACATTGTTTTTATTTCTATTCTCTTTTGCCTTTTTTTAAATAAATATTAGACCATGACCAGTTGATCGCATGGAGTGCATATAAATTCTAAAAAACACCCAGCGAGGGGTGAGGCGATTTTTGTTTGTTTTTAGGTTGGTATGATTTTTCTGCTTTAATTTGTATTAAAGTTCTTTATAGAAAGCAATACACATAGAGATAGCCAATAGACCCACAAGGTGTCCACTGGTAACCACGAGCAGTCAAAAGACATATTGGGGGGTCAATATGATGAATTTTTTAAAGGATTTTTGTGGTTTTGTCTGAACATTCTAACGCAATTTAGATTGCAGAAAAGTTCTAATTTTTACAAATAATTATCAACAAAAAAATTTAAAAAATTTACCAAAACTGTTTAAACAATTTTAACCAAAAATTATCAAAAACAAATTTAAAAAAAAATATACAAATAAATTTAAATTAAAAAAAAATTAATTTAAAAAAAATTATAAATATTTTCAAAAAAATTGTTCAAAAATTAAAAAAAAAAAATATTTTCATACATATGAAATTTGTAATTAAGCTTAAGTTCGTTTTATTTTATTTTAAACAAACAAATATTTTAAATAAACAAAGTAGCTTTCATTGCTAACAAGAAGAAGGTTGGCTGAAGCAACAACAAATAAATATAAGGTGGTAAATATTAAAGTAAAAATATTCAACAAGAGGGAAGCTTAAGGTAGTGGTAGACTTCGTCTCACCAACTGACAATTGATAATTGAGTACAAGTTTTCTAGTATTCCTTTATCTAAATTTCGTTGGTTAAATAGATGATGCTTACAGCTAAAACACTACCCTAAGTAGATAAATACGAAGAGTGCTGATAACGGACGTAGCTGTCTATAAAATATGAATTCCGCTCTGCTGGTGCCTAAAAATTTAATTTTCTTTAATATTATCACCTAATTTGTAATTTAAAGTATTCTTTCTTAGAGAGAATAAAACGAACTTAAGCTTGACTACAAATTTTATGTGTATGTAATATAAATAGTTCGACTAATAAAATTTAGATTTTCAAAAATTAAAAATATTTTATATAAAATTTAAAAAAAAAATTTCAATAAAAATTTTTTAAAAATAGTTTCAATAAAATTTTTACAAAAAAATTTCAATAAAATTTTTACGCAAAATTTTCAAAAAAAGTTTTTATAAAATTTTTACCAAAAATTTTCTATAAAATTTAAAAAAAAAATTACAAAAAATTTTTAGAAAAAAATTTTCAAAAAATATTTCAAAATAACAAATATTAAAAAAAAGTTTTTTAAAAAAAAAAAATTCTAAAAAATTTCGTAAAATTTTTACAAAAAATTTTCTATAAATTTTTTGCATAGTTAGGCATTTCAGGTGACGATATATACCGTATTCGAAAAACTGTGAAAGTAAAATTACCATGGTGAAGGGTATAGAAGATTCAGCACTCTTACTTGTTTACTCTAATTTTAACAAATTTTCTTTTTTTAGTGCAATAATAAATACTGTGATAAAAAATAGGAAACTGCCTATATAAACTTCATACAGCAACAAATTAAATATTGAGAGTGTACAATTTTCATAAAACAAAGGGATACAAACCTTTTTTCTTGAAAGCTGCCATGCTACTGATTGAAAATTATTATATGTTTTGTTCTCTTTGCGAAATGGAATACAAATCAGCAATTTTTGGAATTTTCGTCTGGCTGTCCGTGTTCGCATCACGTAAAAACTACTGGATGAATTTTAATAAATTTTGTGAGGAGGTACCTTAGTAACTCGGTTCAAATATATGATACTTTTTTCAAAGAGAAAATAGATCAAAAGTAGCAAAAGTACGTAATTTTACCGTTTCAAAGGTACTGCAAACTTGGCAGCACCTTTTATTTTTGTCAGCGGGAAATTGTATAAAATATTCACTGAACTCTACAATAATATTAGAATTTTATATAAATTTTAGAATTGTATCCAGAGATGGGTACCTCTATATAAAGAATATATATAAATCACAACTCAAGCACTATAAAAGTAAAAGTCTTAAAATTTGGTGTGGATTACTTTCAAAGTAAAATCGAACAAAATATTATTATATATAAATATAAATATTTGAAAATTATATTTGGAATTTTCTAAATATTAAAAAAAAAATAGAAAGAAAAAGAAAGGTGAAGTTTTTTTAATTTTTTAAATTTGAAATGGTTACTATGTTTTTTGTTTAGAAATTTTGGATTTTTTCTTGATTTCTAAATTTAATAAACTTCTCATTTGGTTTATTGAATTTTGAGCATAAGAATCTGAGTTTTTATTCAGAATATTTAAAAAAGTCCACTGACGATCTGGGTAAGCACCAGTGAAATAGCTATATGCCATATGGATATGCTTTCCAATAGTAATCTGTTTGGATTACTATAAGATAATAAATTTAAAAAAAGGAATTATGCGTAATGAGAAATAAATAATAAATATTTGAAGCTAAAATTCAACATATTCAGTTCAGCAACTAACAATTAGCGTGTTATTGAAAAATATCGTCGCGTAACATAATTTGAGGACTAATAATGTGGAGGTTGACAAACTGTACAATCATTTAAGGTAGCTCATCTGTCATTCACGTTAACATATAATTGAAAACAAACAAATCAATAGCAACAAAAGCAATTATAAATAGTTACATACTTGTATGGATAAATAAATTAATACGTGACAATTAATAATTTAAAAAAAAATTCGCACAAACATGAAGTGACTCTATTCAAAATATGTGTGTATAATAAATGAAAGTACATTTTCTTCTCTCTACAACACAAAAGAATAACTTTTGTCGTAATTATTAAGGCAAAATTTCCTACAACGATGTTTTATTGATGAACATGACAATGAATTCATAAATTCATTTAAATAAATATCAAAATTTATTTTGATTTTTTTCTTTAATACATAGTATTTAAAACTATTTTCGCTAAGCAATTATAAAAAATACTACTAAAAATTAAAGGGTGTCTCAAGAGTGACATGATTTTTGAACCGTATTAGGTAGAATCTTGAAATTTTTACTACAGGTGTATTACTATGGCCACTATAACAAATAGTACAAATTAAAGGGTGTTCCGACAGTGACATGATTAGAGCTACGCTTGATATTTTCATAGGTGTATAAAGTGTATTACCATGGCCGCTATAAGATAGAGCTGGCAAACAATCGATAGTACTATCGATAGTTCTGTTTCCATTAGACTATAGATAATTTTTTTTTCGATAGCGATACTATCGTCGAAAATTCGATACGATACTAAGTAGATTTATAAAATAACGCTAATTAGATATATTATATAACATTATGTGATTTACCTTATTTTTTGTAAGCCTGCAACTTTGATAGTATCCGATAGAATGGTAAGTAAAATGATGCCTTATTTCAGATAGAAGATCTAGCTTAAAACCAAAATATATTGATATTTTTGTATTATTTGACTAATACATTATAAGCTGAGTACCCACCAGGGCACCCGATAAGTTGGTCTTCATAAAAAATTCGATAAAAAAATCGATAATTATAAACAAAACTATTTTTATGAACTAAATTATTGGAAAGACTACTTACTATACACAACAAGTTCGATATATTATTTATATGAACATATTTTTATAAAATATAGATCTCATTATTAGATTTTTATTTTTTAATAAAAAAATATCAAACCAAATCAAGTTCGTTATATATAATTTTTTATTTTAAAAATTAATATTTCATAAAAAATTCGATACTATCGATAGTTTTTCAGCTAACTATCGAAAATAATGGATATGGTGACTATCGATAGTTTGCCAGCTCTACTATAACAGCAATTGCTAAAATGAAAAGGGAGTTCCGAGAGTGACGTCATTTCCCCGAATAGTGCTTTATTTTTTAACCGTAAATTTATACAGTAAGCGCTTGATATTTTCATAGAAGGTGTAATGTGTTGCCATAGTCGCTATAACACAGCAATTAAAAAAAAATTAAAGGGTGTTCCGATAGTGAAGCGATTTTCACGAATATGACTTTAATTTCTAACCATAAATTTATACAGGCTGTGTAAAATTATATTAAATAATATTAAAACAAAATAAAGGGTGTTGCGTAAGCGACACAATTTTTCTATATAGCCTTTATATATCACCGGAATGCATAGACACTTTAAGTCTACACAAATTATCCCTGGATAAAATTCTAAAATTTATATTAAATTTTAAAATTATAGTAGAGTTCTGTAAAAAGTGTTTAAAATATTCCGCTTTCAAAAATAAAAGGTGCTGCCAAGTTTGCAGTACAATTAAAACGGTAAAATTGAGTAATTTCACTGTTTTTTCTCTTGGAAATGAGATATTTTTGCGAATAAAAAGTTTCCTATATTTGAACCAGGATACCAATACAAAATTTTATTAAAATCCATCCAGTAGTTTTTACGTAATGTTCAGCACAACTTTTAAAATACAAGTTGTTATTTTTTTCACGTCTCATGGGGCACCCTTTAATTTTTAATTATTTTTTTATACTAGAGCATAACACTAAATACCCGGTGTAAATATCAAGTATCTGCCTATAACGTTTAGAAGAGAAGGCCAAATTACTAAAATTCGTGAAATCTAGGGAAGCACCTTTTTTAAAAAATTTTTTCGTTACTTGCTCTTACAGTGCAAATTTTAAGTGTCAGCCCTATCACTGTTTAAATATAAGGTCATACATACATACATATATACAAATTTGTGTCCATATCGAAACACCCTTTATTTTTTGGTTTTACTATTTGTTTACTATTTACTTACTATTTCTTTACTATAACAAATAGGGGACTAATTTATACATAATCTGTTTAGATTTAAAGTGTCTACCCGTTCCGCTACAAAAATTAGGCTACATACCTACGTAAATATTTGTTACTTACGCAAAATACCTAAATTTTTATTTTTAATTTACAAACTCTGTATAAATTCACGTTTAAAAAATTAAAGTCATATTCGCGAAAATGGCATCACTATCGGAACGCTCTTTAAAGTTTAGTTATTGTTGTTATAGGGGCCATGACAATTCTCTTTCTATAAATATATCAAGAGTGTAGCTATTGCGTTGCAAAAAAAGGCAATATACGTGAAAAAAAATTTCACTGTCGGAACACCCTTTAATTTTTGTAATTGTCATAGAGTCTGCCTATTACGCTTTAAAAAATAAGGCCTTATACGTACAAATCATGACACTGTCGGAACACCCTTTAATTTTATTATTTGCTATAGTGGCCAAGGCAATTCTGTTTCTACGAATATATCAATTCACCATTCAAAAAAATAAACCAATATAGGTGAAAAACATGTTACTGTGGGAATACTTTTTAATTTTTAGTAATTGTCATAGCGGCCGTGGCAACACAGCTTCCGTACAAATTTCAAGAGTCTACCTGTTAAGGTTCAAAAAATACGGCCATTACGTGCAAATTACGAGACTGTCGGAATACCCTTTAATTTTTACTATTTGTTATACATACAACTTCACCCTTCTGTGAATATTTCAAGAGTCTACCCATTATTGTTCAAAAATTAGGCCATATATGTACTCGTACATGCAAATCCCTTCACTGTCGGAATTCTAGAAGTGTAGGATCTGATGAGTGATAATTATAAATTTTTTGAGGTCCACTTTTTCTTTTCAATAAAACTTTGACGTTTTGTGAGTACCACCTCTACAGCATTATTTAGAAACAATGATATGCCATTTTTATACGATTTAGGGGGATTAAAACGATGCTAAGATCAATTTCGACGCCATTTTCTGTCAGATTATTTCAAATGTTGCTTTTTTAATTTGAAGTAAACTGCAAGTGAATAATCTATTAAAGAAATTAAATAAAACTTCTGTTTTGTTTTTATTCCTTGTTGCTTTAAATCAAAATAAACTAAAATAACTAATTTTCCAGTACTATTTTAAACGCGGCTTGAAAATGATGTCTTTACCTTGAAAGCGCTCGCCAAACGTACCAAAACAACAGCCAGTGACGACGGTCTTCACCGAAAGGTATGACAACAGTAAAATAAAATAACTAATTTTTTTATAAAACTTTAAATTACCCAGTATTCTGCAGATGCTGCTATTGTCAGTTTAAGTCAGCCAAGAAGTTTTAAATGGGCATCAGTATTGCAACGTCTACGTCTACATTTGCATAATGATGATAACAAGCAAATATGTATTTGGATCTGTATCATTATATTGTTGATTTAATTAGCCAATATTTTCCTACTGCCAATTCAGTCAAATATTTATTTATCTAACCACATACACGACTAGTACTTACAGTTATACTGATAAATTAATACTAATACAATCACACCACAACGTTCACTTCACAAAGGTTCGTTCTACAAAACGAAGTAGAAAATTCGCTCTTTGGGTCCACATGTATGATTTTAGATGGGGGTTGTGTGTATTGCGATCAGTTCTGTGACAATCGGTGACAATAAATACTTATACACCTCTCAAACAACAACCACCAATGCGAAACACAGCAGTGAATTGTTATTTTTGCTTTTATTGTTGTTCTTTCTTCTTTTTTAAATAGAATCGTGTGTATGAACGTTATCAGTATCTTAAAACAATAAAAATAATATAATGCGCCAAAAGAACTTTTAGTTTTAAAAAAGTATTGCTGTGGCCAACAATTATAAAACGCGAATAACTTTTTAAAAATAACGGCAATAACAACAACAACAAGAAAAATAATAATTAATTTAAGATAATTTAACGTGTGCACACAGATATTACTGAAAAGAAAAATCATCATAATTAAATGGCGAATTAATAAAAAAATATTCTTAAGTTTTAAACGTATCCTTCCTTAAAAATTTTAAATAAAATTTAATTATTAATTATTAATTTAATAAATAAAAATGCCAAATTTTATGACTCTAAACAAAATGACAAATATTTATTTTCAAATTTTCACAAAAGTTTTATTAATAACCTTGATACTGACAATCATACAAATCAACACAAAGTAAGTAAATGATGGATGCTAACTGCTTCATATGATATTTCATTAAATTAAATAAGAATATGGTTTATGCAAACATAGACAGTATAGATACCCAGGTAACCATGTCCGCAAGACATCCTCAAAGCTGGATATAAACAAGTAAGAGTGCTATATTCGCCAACGTCGAATCTTCTTATTATTTATTTTTTAGTAAAATTTTATAAAAAAAATAAAATTAAAAAAAAATTAAAATTAAAAATTTTACAAAAAATTATATAGAAATTTTTTTGGAAAATTTTATAGAAAAATTTTTGTAAAATTTTACCAATTTTTTTTTTAATTTATCAAAAAATTTTTGGTATAATTTTATAAAAAATATTTTGTTAAAAATTATAGAAAATTTTTTTATAGAAAAATTTTAGAGGAAACTTTTTGTTAAATTTTATAGAAAACTTTTTTTTAAATTTTATAGAAAAATTTTTCGTAAATTTTATAGAAAATTTTTTCGTAAATTTTATAGAAAATTTTTTCGTAAATTTTATAGAAAATTTTTTCGTAAATTTTATAGAAAATTTTTTCGTAAATTTTATAGAAAATTTTTTCGTAAATTTTATAGAAAATTTTTTCGTAAATTTTATAGAAAATTTTTTCGTAAATTTTATAGAAAATTTTTTCGTAAATTTTATAGAAAATTTTTTCGTAAATTTTATAGAAAATTTTTTTCGTAAATTTTATAGACAATTTTTTCGTAAATTTTATAGAAAATTTTTTTCGTAAATTTTATAGACAATTTTTTTCGTAAATTTTATAGACAATTTTTTTCGTAAATTTTATAGACAATTTTTTTCGTAAATTTTATAGACAATTTTTTTCGTAAATTTTATAGACAATTTTTTTCGTAAATTTTATAGACAATTTTTTTCGTAAATTTTATAGACAATTTTTTTCGTAAATTTTATAGAAAATTTTTTTCGTAAATTTTATAGAAAATTTTTTTCGTAAATTTTATAGAAAATTTTTTTCGTAAATTTTATAGAAAATTTTTTTCGTAAATTTTATAGAAAATTTTTTTCGTAAATTTTATAGAAAATTTTTTTCGTAAATTTTATAGAAAATTTTTTTCGTAAATTTTATAGAAAATTTTTTTCGTAAATTTTATAGAAAATTTTTTTCGTAAATTTTATAGAAATTTTTTTTCGTAAATTTTATAGAAATTTTTTTTCGTAAATTTTATAGAAAATTTTTTTCGTAAATTTTATAGAAAATTTTTTTCGTAAATTTTATAGAAAATTTTTTTCGTAAATTTTATAGAAAATTTTTTCGTAAATTTTATATTTATTCCACACATAATTTTTTCAGTGTTTTATAAAATTAATCGTTTTATTATATTAGTTTTAATATTTGTTACTTCTATAATATTTTTAATTATTAAACCTAATTTAATTAGAATTTTATTAGGGTGAGATGGTTTAGGTCTTGTTTCTTATTGTTTAGTTATCTATTTTCAAAATGTTAAATCTTATAATGCTGGGATATTAACTGCTTTATCGAATCGACTTGGGGATGTTGCTTTATTATTGGCTATTGCTTGAGTATTAAATTGTGATAGTTGAAATTATATTTTTTTATTTAGAATTTATAAAAAATGATTTGGAAATAATAATTAGTTATGTATGTTGGCTGTAATAACTAAAAGAGCTAAAATTCCATTTTCATCATGATTACCGGCTGCTATAGCAGTTCCTACTCCTGTTGCTGCTTTAGTTCATTCTTCTGCTTTGGTTACTGCTGGAGTTTATTCATTAATTCGTTTTAATATTTTGTTAAGATTTTCATGGATAGGTAATTTATTATTATTATTATTATTATTATTATTATTATTATTATTATTATTATTATTATTATTATTATTATGTGGTTTAACTATATTTATATCTGGATTAGGAGCAAATTATGAATTTGATTTAAAAAAAAATTATTGCTTTATCAACTTTGAGACAATTGGGTTTAATAATAAGAATTTTATCAATAGGTTATTATAAATTAGCTTTTTTCATTTATTAACTCATGATTTATTTCAAGCATTATTATTTATATGCGCTGATTCAATTATTAATAATATAAATAATACACAAGATATTCGATTAATAGGAAGTTTGTCATTAATAATACCATTAACTTCTTCTTGTTTTAATGTGGCTAATTTAGCTTTATGTGGAATACCTCATACAATCTCGAAGACCAATTAATTTCAACGTTTTGTAGAATATGGCGGCCTGAAAATTATTATATAATTATATTATATGCACAGTAGCACACTTGTTTCTGCTGGTTTGTTGACTTATTTTGTTCCACTGTAGCTCATATTAACGTCAATCGGGCTTAAAAGAAGACTCCTTCCAAAACATTTTTTCTTGTTTTGTATCGTTGTATAATTTTTTTGTTGATGATGCTTGGGTAGAGCTTGTTATCGAAGAGAGTGTGTGCGATAGGTTGCATCTGGCAAACATATAAAAACATATATAAAAAAATCAAAGACTGAATGTCGCGACGCTATGGCCAACTGGGTTGTTATATTTTATATGAAAATATATGAAAAAATGTTCTTATGCATGACTAATTAGTCAAACATAAACAAGGTAAAATATATCTTTATCATAAATAAATAAATAAAATATTTAACAAGACAAAAATCTCCTTGCCAAGATGTTGGTTAAAACTTTGTATCAATTAATTTTAATAATAATAATAAAAGTTTTAATCTACTTTTTTATATTTTTAAAAAGGTTTAGAATTTCAAGTATAGTTTCATAGACGACAATTGCCATATTTTACCATATTTTGGGAGGTTTAAAAAAAAACCGGTGACGTGTAAAATCTTCAGAATGACAACAATAATTTTTCTAAACATTAACATATGCCCGAGGTACCCAACAAGCCTCTCTTTTCGCTAGAGCTGCGACCATTTGCAGCTTTGCCTCTGTGAAATTTCATTAATATATATTTAGTAGTTCACGGGCTACCGAATTATTTCCAAAAAAATTGTTTTTAAACAACTGACATGTGTTATATCGCCAGCGAAACAATTCAACATGAGGCCCCCTTACACGCATAGAAAAAATATGGTTGAGGTAACCATAATCTAAGTAAATTATATGGTTAAAGTCAAACCACCCCCGGGGGTTCCAATTGTCACTGCAGGAATGGCAAATGCTTTGACGCGGTTCACTCGGGGAAAATAGGGGCACCAGACGCTAGGGTTCCTAGAGCCTAAATCTGGAAGAAAAGGTCTGTTGTTTTATAACACGGGTCCTCTTCGAGGCCCGACCAGTGCCCAAAGGACTGGTACCACGGGAATCGGTGGACCCACAGAGATACTATCCTCTCTGTGACCGGTTATTGGTGAGGTCCCCTTCGGGGGTACACGTGGTGGTTGTGGCTTAAGATCGATTTATGTAGGTATGGTGCACGGTCGATCAAGTGTGCTGTTGCACTCTCAACAGACGGAGTTTGGATAGTCTCCAAACCCCTAAGCAAGAGGTTATAATGTGGATCTAGGCTTGCCTTGGAAAGGCTTGCCATATTATATAAATTGCTACTCATTGTGACGGTATCACACACAAAAAGCGATTGGTGGCAATCGTAAAGTGTTGTTATACTACACAATGGGGGCGCTAGTCTACGCCTAAGTTTCACTAGGTGGTAAGACCACCGTGAGGTTAGGCCGAGTAGGCAGGTACTCACGTTAATCTTGTTCCACAAAAAATTAAAGTCGAATCATATTATTATTAAACATTATAATATTATGGTTAAATTAAACGATTATAGAAAATTTAAAATTTTTCTCTTGATATTAGTTTGCTTTAAAATGTTTCACAACATTATTTTCTATTTATTGAACTGTAAGTAAAATAAATGAAAAAACTAAATTGAAGTATTTCTTACAACAATTGGGAAGCTTTGCATGACTCTGCGCTGAGTGACCAAATGAAAAAAAAACAACCAAGGAAAGCGAAAATATTGCGGCTACTTCACTTTTATTTTTTAATTAGAAAATTTTCTCGTTATGCAAAATTAAAATGAAATAAAATTAATCTTAAAAGCGTAAACCGTTTTCTCAACACACCTTAAGTTTTATCAGTTGAAAATTTTATTACAAAAATGTGCATTTTTAAATGAAAAGAAATAGTAGCAAAATTAAAAAAAAAAATTAAGCGGAAACCAAAGAAAGGAATTATTGGAAATAAATAATGTTGTAAGAAAACAAATATTTAAATAATAAAAGAATTTTTAATACAGTTGAATGTATTGGAAACACTTGTGTGCTGCTATTAAATTGCAACTAGAGTACAGTAAATGGCAAAATTAAGTGAACATGTTGTTATCTTATCTAATTTAATTAAATTTAATTTTTATAAAATAAATTAATATTTTTTAGGTTTAAGTTCATTATTATATAGTATAGATATAATATAGATATACCAATCATATTATAAGTAAAGTGAATATAAAAAAAGATTATAAAAATATAAGTGCTATAACATATAATAAATAATTTCTCGTATTCTATGTCTCTATAAAAGTTGTTTAAATTGAAAAATGTTTGCAATTAAAACTACCTTGTTAATAGATAATAATAATGCTGAAGAAGAATTTAGCGATCTAGAAAAAGACTGAGCTAACATCACTTCTGGCATACTTAACCTACGTGTACATTAGACATAAAATAATAAACATTAACACTAACATCATGTTAGTCTACATTATCCCACGTCTTCATTAGCCATCAACATGTCTTAACATAAGTCAAACTTCATATAAAACATTTGTTATTAAAGCTGTCTTATAACAAGACATTGTTGTTGTTATATTTAGGTTTGACAGTTTCATTTTCAAACAGCGCCAACTGTTTCCCAAGCGTACTACTACTACTATATGATGTGTAATAAGCATTCCAAAAATATTGTTGGAAAATAGAAGATTATATTCAAACTGAATTTGACATAAACACCTATAGCCACATATAACAACCGTTGCTCTGCCGACGTAATGTTTATATTTTGTTCAAATTGACGGCCTGTGAAGACGTCTAGTTAACCTGATAGTTAAGACTAACATCATGTTAGTATTAAGTGTAGATTGTACATGTTAATGTTTTTTCCATGTCTTAACATGGGTGTTAAAACATTTGTTATAAAGGCTGTTTTATAACATGACAATGTTGTTTATTTTAGTTTGACAGTTTTATTTTCATGTAGCGCATCTGTTTGAAAACAGAAAATTATGTTTAAACAGAAAATAGCATAAACACGTATTCGCCACCTATAACAACATGCACAAATTAATTCAGTTGCTCTGCCGGTGTCATCTTTATGTTTTGTTTAAATTGGTGGATAGTGAAGACGGGGGGTAATTAAAAAATAAACAGCTAAGAAAAATATAATATAATTGAATTGGTAAAACAGTCGCAATCAAGGACCATAATAACCTCCGTCTACATTATCCATCAATTTGTCTTAACAAAACTCAAACTTTATATAAAAAAACATTATTTTTAATACTGATTTGAAGTTTCACTTTTGTTAAGACAAATTGATGGCTAATGTAGACGGTGCACAGTGAACTCCCCATAGTAAAACTGGAAGAAATAGAATGAGTTATGGTAGCTTAATGAAATTTTTACCACATATCTCTCTTGGCCTACTATTTTTAAAAATGAATTAACATTTTTAGAAATACTTTTATTTTTCCGGTGCGGGGAAAATTAAATACCCAAAATTACCTCATTTCAGTAATTATTATTTTTTGGAATTTTATTCTATCATTTCACATACAAAATAATAAAGCGTGATAGTTTTTATTATAAAATATAACCAATCTCTAATTATTTAGGGTTGCCGTATACCTTTTTTGAATCCAACATTATTTTAAATTATTTAGTATTTTTATTTTTTAAAGTTTTGAAAATACTCACAACCATTGGTATTCAAATAACATTTTATGAATAGGGTTACCAAATTGACAAAACTAAATATTTGAAAATTAAATTATTATTTAAGATAAAAAAACAATTTTATATAAAGATTATTAATAAAGTTACAAACAAATTCAAATAACATAATAATTGTAAACAATTTCTTAATCACTAAAATAAGTTTCTGAGTCTGAATCAGTGTTAATAGATTCATCTACTATTATGTAATTATTAATTTCTTGATTATTGTTGAAAGAGCTTCTTGTATTTATTGTATTTATTTATTGGATGAAATTAATGGATCAGAAGAAATTAGAAGTTTGATCATTAAATCTTGATTACAATTTTCTCTGCTATTTTTTCGAGTGTGCTCAAGTCTGTTCTGTCTTAATTGTTCTATGTAGGCATTCTAATGCATTCGCCCGTGCACTCACCTTGTATTAGTTCGCCATGGTTTAAAGCATATCCTACTATTATCATACATTTACAAATATTAAAAATATCAACTGATAATTTTAATAAAAATATCAAATATGGATGATTTTTAAAGTCATTATATTTCCAAAGTTGGCATAGAAAACACCTAAATATTTGTATACATATATAACAGAAAATAAGATTATTGATTCATAAAAGTATTTTTTTGATGTGCCTATTGTTTCGGGTCCATCGTAGCTGACTATTTTGTTTTTAAGTACAAATTTTGGGCTAAAAAGTTAACAATTTTTTTTACAGTGTTAATATAAATATTTGAATTTTAGGATTTTTTCATTGTTTCTGCTACATTTCTGAATAAAACAAATAAATTTGCATGCATTTTTATTAAAAAATTAATTTTTGAGATTTTTTTTCCAAATCCATTTTTTGTTACTTAAAAATTATGAAAAAAATCTCAAAATAATTCGACTTTAAAGCCGTGTAACTTTTTATAGGTGTAACGCACTTAAAACACCAAACCACCTCTGGAATCGTGGGAGTCTTAGCTTTCATCATAAATGTAATTTATTGATAAATTCGAAAGTTTATTGTTTGATTTTTTTTTTCACTAGACAGTTTACTGTGCGGTGGTAATACCCGGCTTTAGAATTCCACGAATTGTATATAAATACCCCCACAAGTGTGTAATTCGCTTGCCAACATCCCAAACCATACAGTTATTTTTTTTACCAGGAAACAAAAAATATACAGGTAGGAAATTTAATATATCGTCCACTGTATATAAATATAGTTTGTTAATTATTCAAATGCTATAAATAAAAGATCGTTATTGTTTTGTTTACAAATGTAAATGTGAATGTTGTTTACACAAATGTATAAAAAACATTACCCAACGAACAATTGCTAAGCAAATCGTACAGACTGTTTGCTACGCTTGGAAAATTTTAATTTTGAATTGATACTTTTTGCCATTTAAAATAGTTCTTCTTTTAGATTAAAAGTATAGAGTTTAGAATAGGCTTTAAATAATGGCAGAACTGAGAATTGTTAGATTCAAAAAGAAATTTACTTGCGGAATTTTATTTTTTTCATATTAAAAACACTATTTTTCTTCTTTAGATTCCTTTTTATTGAATCCTAAATTACATATTACATTTATACAACTTAGTCTTGTGCCTGAATTGTCGCAACGTTAAATTTGCTCCTTTAATGCACCGTTTGTGCCTTTTTAGCAAGTACCTTTGAATTACGCCATAAAAAGAAAACGAAATTAAATCAATCTTATCTCCGAAACGCAAAAGTACCCGACCAACAAATGTCTCGCGGTGTAAGTCACTAGAACACCAATAATGCTTAATTAAACTGCTTACTGGATTGTGTATGCAAGTAAGTTGTACTAACAATGTCTACCCCGATTGCACCATTTTAAAAAGAAATTGTTTTAAATTACATTTTTTATAAGTATATCTCCACACAGAAGAAATTAAATACACCAGCAGGTATTAAACCTTAAATTTTCTTTATCTGTCTTGAAAGTATTTTAAAAGCATTTCAATTATCATTAGGGTGGTATAAAGTTGATTGGATTTGTTTCGCTAGTAACCCCGTCTACATTAGCCATCAATTTGTCTTAACACCATCAATTTGTCATATAAAAAAACATTATTTTATATGAAAACCCAGTATTAAAAATATTTTTTTTCTTATATAAAGTTTGACTTTTTTTATCAAGACAAATTTTTGTCAGTTATATACACTAGGTTATATCGAAAGCACTAGCAAACAGTACCAAACAAACAGGCAGGCAGTGACGACGGTCTTCACCAAAAGGTATGACAACAGTATCATTAGGGTGTATTCAAATCGACCTGTATTGAATGTTTTGTGATTGTTTTTCAATAGCAAATATTTTTTTTTATCAAGAGTTGACGAAAAAGTTAATAAAATTAAAACAGACGTTATTTTATATTTGTGCCTTTTGGAAGTAGTCAGCAACCAACAAACGAATGTGTATCGACGTTTATTTGCTCTTTCAATATTTAAAAAAATTGTGTACCGCATCTGCTACCGAGAAGAGTTTTATTTTATTTTTTTGTCAAAACAGCACAATTGCATTGAAGTTTAACTGCTCAAACCTTGGGAAATTTTTAAAGGAAAAATTTAGATATACAGTTGCTTACAACGAATTAGAAATGTTATGTAATTTAAACAGATGATATAATTTAAGAATTCAATTTGTCTCTATTTATATTTTTAATATCTCCAAGTTTTATGGATTAAGTCATCTCCATCCTAGGAAAAACATCTCGAAACCATGCGTCATTACGTGCAAAACATTGCGAGGATTTAATTCTTGATTAATGTGACGTCTAATAAATCTCTTTCTAACTTTCGGGCGTTTGGATAGGAACTTGGCCTTATTTATGTGAAGTTTTTTTATACGCATCTTCTAAGTTAACAACACTAAAACTATAGCCTGGCGCTCTACCATGGATAACAGTTTCTCGTTTTTAGATGTGTTTGGTTAATCACTCAAGGATATCTAATTATATTAAAAATTTTAGCTTTTTAGCAAGAGATAAAGTACCAGCGCAGGTCGTGCAACGGCACAACCTCGTGCGCTACCCGTATTATCTTTGTTTTTAAAGTTTCGTAATTTTCTAATAAAGGGAAATAATGTTATAAGCGGGATGAAAACATGACGAATGGGCGCGTGTAATAAACACACTAAGTACATCGGCGGAAACTTGACATGGCGTACTGACATGAGCAAAGCGAATCATACTTTTATTTAAAATATCTTTTTATATGGCTTTATGATTCTTATCAAATTACATTTAATTTTTTATTTTTCAGAGCGTTAGCACACACAGATGATGAAGAATGTCCACCATTAACAAATGCCACCACATTACAGCAATCTCAATTAATTCAAAGACTAACACACGTATGTAGATACGATCGTCTGGAAAGACCCATACGTAAGTTACAGCTCTGCTCCAGTACTAAAATCTATTGTATAAGTGTATTGTTTTGGACATAATTATGTCTTTGATAAAGTAGCACATAACAAATAATATGTTTTATGGCTAATAATATTATGTTTTGTTTTGTTGTTCTCCGTATTTTAACCTTTAGAATATGGCACAAGTGGCGAACGACTTCCCATTGTAGTAAAGGCTCGAATATATATTTATTATATGCAGAATCTTAACTCCGACTTGCTGCAGTTTAAAATGCACGCTCTTTTGCAGCTTAGTTTTCTAGACAAAAGATTGGCCTATAGTAATTATGCTCCAAATCGTAAGGAAAATATTTTGGGCCAAAAACATTTAAGTGAACGATTGTGGTTGCCTCACATTTTCTTTGCTAACGAACGTGAGTCCAGTATCTTGGGAACAGATGAAAAGGATGTCTTGACATCTATTTCTCCCGAAGGCCGTGTAATTTTTTCAACTCGTTTGCAAGCAACCCTTTATTGTTGGATGAACTTTAAAAAGTTCCCCTTTGATGAGCAGTACTGCTCAACTGTGCTCGAAAGTTGTAAGTTGTGAATGAATGTAATTCTATAAAAAGCGTAAATAATACGTTCAATTTAATCTCTTTTGAGGGATGTATAATACCACAGAATTGGTTTTGGAATGGGAGGAAAAAACACCGATATCATTTGATCCTGATATGCGACTGACCGAATACAATATGCAGCATTATTGGTTCAACGAAACAGTGGTCAATTCAAATGAAGTACATTTCAGGCATGGCGCTTTCAGTATGTATTTAATTCATTTGAAATTTAACCAAATTTTAATATTTATTTTCTTTTCATTCTAGTTGGCAATTATAGCTCCCTAAGTTTTACAGTTAATCTTAATCGAGAAATTGGTTTTTATCTAATGGATTATTTCCTGCCTTCAATGATGATCGTCGCTATCTCCTGGGTATCATTCTGGCTACAAGCTGATGCATCACCTCCACGAATTATGTTGGGTTTGTATTATTATTCAAATTATTCAAATACCAAACACTAAGATTTTTAACATTTATAAAAAATCTTAATTCTTGCATTCGTATTTTATGTGCGAATATTAAAACGTCTCGTGAAGACCATCGTTGTCGATGTCATGTTCTTGTTCAATCAGCATGTTACACCCCGTCTTTACCAGCCATCAATTTTAACAAAACATAAACATGACGCCGGCAGATCAAATGAATTAATTTCTGCATGTTGTTTGTTATAGGTGGCAAATACGTGTTTAAGCCATTTTCTGTTTGAACCTAATTTTCTGTTTTTCAACAATGTTGGTTGTTTGAATGCTTATTGTATAGCAGATAGTACTAGTACAGTTGAGCAACAGATGGCGCCATTTGCAAATAATACTGACAAACTAAAATACAACAACAACGCCATTGTCATGACAACCATATTAAGACTTGGAAATAACATTAACATGGGTAGTCCACACTTAACACTAACATGATGTTAGTGTTAATGTGATATTTTTACCACAAAATTTTAATAAAATACATTCAGTAGTTTTTACGTGATCCGAACACATACATTCAAAAATTCTAAAAAAATTTATGTCTTGATCTCTATATCGATTACTATCTGCCCCATGTGCAGAAATGCTCCTGTTACATTTTTATTATATGTAAAGATTTAATAAAAATTAGTTCATTTACAACAATAATTCGTTACAATAATTACAATACATTGTTCACTTGCACCTTTGAATAAGAATTCGCTCTTATACGTATGCGATAATTAGCTTTTGGACTTGATCTTAAGTAACATCTGATCTTTCTATAATCTCTTTGCAGGCACCAGTACTATGTTATCGTTCATTACATTATCATCTTCACAAAGTAAAACTCTTCCCAAGGTCAGTTACATTAAAGTGTCTGAAGTTTGGTTTCTTGGCTGTACCTTCTTCATATTTGGCAGTCTGGTTGAGTTCGCATTCGTTAATACCATCTGGCGACGTAAAGAAAATATTGAATTAAAAAAAGTCAACAGTAAATACATTCTTAAGTCTACATTGACACCGCGGCCAACGCGTCGTGACATTGGACTAAACAATCAATCACGTACCCGATCTTGCAGCAGTTTAGACAATATTGTCTCAAGTACAGAGAGTGTGATGAATGGCAATGCTAATCAGGGATTTAATAATTATCTAACAGTACATGTAAGTTTATAATTGAATTACCACAATAAGCTACTTATGTAATTTGTTTTTGTTTTTTTTTTCTCTCTCTCTCTCTCTCTGCAGAATCTCCCAATTATAACTACGCAATGTGTCGATACAGTGTCAATAACAAGTAATCAAAATAGTCCTGCTCATGTCATAAATATAGACAATAAAGATGCTAATAATACAAATGGCGAAAATACAACATTTACCTCTATGACACCGCAGGAAATTGCAATGTGGATTGATAGGCGATCAAGGTTTTTATTTCCTGTAACGTTTCTTGCCTTTAATGCTTTATACTGGACATTTGTATATTGTTTTTAAACATTTATGGGTAAAATTATCCAGTTCAGTTGCTACAACGAAACTCTCCTTTAGCGGCGTGTATATATAATTATGTTAATTAAAACCAAAACACTATTTAAAAGAAATTTTTAAGGATGGCCATTCCCTCAATGAGTCCGAATACCAGGATTTCAGATTAACGTTTTATCTCATGAATTTAGAAATGTTATTAATAAATAAGAAGAGAAATTTTGAAAAAAAATTTTTTATTTATTTTTTTTTATTTTTTTTTTTTTTTATTTATTTTTCCTAATTAAAGGGGTAGTTAAGTAAGTACAATACTTTCTAAACTTTCCTCCTAGGAGGAAAGTTTAGTTTGTTTGACAAACCAAACAAATTTGTACACTAGTATGAGCCGTTTTTGTTGTTTATGGAGAGGGGTGTTTACGTGTTTGCTTCTTAGGATCCAATTAATCTTTGTAAAAAATTCTATTCCTTTAAAGATTAAAGCAAACACCTAAAATGTGTTCTCACATGAAACTATTATCATTATTAATTATTGTTTTACACAAGGTAGACTAAAAGTATTCATAAACATTTTAAAATTATATAATGAAAAATTCATGATCAAATCTAGTGAGAAATTTCTCATAAAATATACATTAATCTGTAATTTAATTATTTTTATTTTCAAGCCTTAGGTCGTTAATTATTTTTATTTTCTATATTTCGCCACTCCTGATGATGCTACACAATGAAGTAGCGAAATATCGAAAATAAAAATATTTAAAGTCCTAAAGGTTCAAAATAAAAATAATTAAATTACAAATTATTAAAAAAGGTCAAACAAACTATATCGAAGTATACATTAATCACTAATCATTAGGTATGAAAATGTATGAAAATGTGTTTTATAAACTTTTATAAATCAAACATAATTTATAAAAAAATATAACGCACTTTTAAGGATTTAATTTTCTTTAATTTAAGGATTTTTTGCTTTTGTCAGAACATTATAATGCAATTTAAAAAATTACAAAAAATTTTGAAAAAAAATTTTTCAAAAAATTTTCAAAAGTATCTGCCAGGCATAGTTTCGAAAATATCACTAATGGAATTCAGCAACATCAGACCCTTCCATTCGAGGCTGTGGGCAAAAAACCGCGCCTACCTATATAATTTTCACATTGTTTTTATTCGCTTTTTTTGTTAAATAAATATTATACCACGACCAGTAGATCGCATGGAGTGCATATAGATCTAGGGGGATCAATAACCCCCTGCGAGGGGCGACTTTTGGTTGTCATTAGGTTGGTAGGGTTTTCCGCTTGGATTTGTATTAAAGGCCTTTATAAAAAGCAATACACATATGTAGTGTGATTGTATTATACAATAATATGCATCACCCTAATGTAAATAGTAATCAACTTTGACATATATATCATATATGTCATCACTAATTATTATCTTCTCTTACTCTACTAGTGTTTAAGATTTAAACAACGTGTTTTATTTTTAACATTGGTGGTCCCTCTTGGACAAGTTACAAGCTCTGGACGTTACTACAACATAGAGGTAGCCAATAGCCCCAAGGAGTGACCACTGGTAACCAGGAGCAGTCAAAAGACACTTTGGGGGGATTTTTTTTGCTTTTGTCAGAACATTCTAACGCAATTTTATTTCCAGTAAAGTCCTAAATTTTACAAAAACTTAAAAAAAATACAAAAACTTAAAAAAAACGAAAAATTTTAACAAAAAATGTTTACATTTTTAAAAAGTTTTCATACAATTTTAAACAAACATTTAAGAAAAAAAAATTAAAATAAAAATTTTTACAAAAAAAAATGAAAAACATTTTTACTAAAAATTTTCAAAAAAATTAAAAAAAATGTTAAATTTTTAACAAAAAAATGTTAAATTTTTAACAAAAAAATGTTAAATTTTTAACAAAAAAATTTAAACATTTTTACTAAAAATGTTTAAAAACAAATTACAAAAAAAAATATTCAAAAAAATTTCTATAATATTTTCTATAAAATTTTTACAAAAAAAATTTCAATAAAACTTTTTTCAAAAAACATTTTACAGTGTTTCTATAATTTTTTTCAAAATATTTTTAATAAAATTTTTACATAACAGTTTCAATTAAATTTGTACAAAACCATTTTGCAAACAATAAAAATTTTGCAAAAAATTTGCAATAACATTTTTGCAAAAAATTTCCAATAATATTTTTACAAAAAATTTGCAATAAATTTTCTACAAAAAATTTGCAATAATATTTTTACAACAAATTTTTTTTTTAAATTTTTTGTAATAATTTCTGAAAATTTTTTGTTTTAAATTTTATAGAAAACTTTTTGTAAAAATTTCATTGAAAATTTTTTTGTAAAAATTTTACTGAAACTATTTTGTAAACATTTAATTAAAAATCTTTTGAAAATTTTTATAGCAAATCTTTATAAAAATTTTAAGGAAATTATTTTGTAATTTTTTTTTGAATATTTTTTAAACTTTTTTTGAAAAAATTTTTTGCAAAATATTAAAATTTTTTTTTTAATTTTTAGTAATTTTTTAAATTTTTTTTAATATTTTTTTGAAAACTTTTAATAAATTTGTTTTTTAATTTAAAAAAAAAAAAAAATTTTGTAAAAATTATGACTTTCCTGCAATCTAAATTGCATTAGAATGTTCAGACAACAAAAAAAAAATTTCATCATATTGAAACACAGAAAACCGAACACATATGGACAGACGGACATCGCTTATTCAACTTCTCTATGTATAAGGATTAAACTTCATATAAAATATTTAGTTTTATTTCAGTTTGACAGTTTTATTTTCAAACAACGCCCCCTGTGGCGTTGTGTATATATCGTTCACATCAAATTTTATGGAAAATTAATCATAAATCGAAAAACAGATTTCTATTTCAAATATTTATTTAAAGTATAGCAATTTTTTAACATTTCACTTTAATATTTTAAAAATAAACTATTACTTTGTAACAATTTTGAAGAAATTCTATTAATTTCCGAGAAATTCGACTTAATTACATTTTTGTATATAATAATTTTCAAGAAACTTCTTTCATGCGTAAGTAGTTGCGTCTTGACGAGCCTTTGATTTGTTAAACCTGTTTTTAGTATGAAAGTTTTGACTTTAAAGAATGCCATCTTTTGATCAAGCTTTCAAATCCTATTTGCTGTGCTATAAGCATTCAAATAATGTTGACGACAAATAGAAAATTATGATTTGTCGGAGCATGCACATCTATACGTTTTCTCCACACAAGAAAATAAACAAATTATTCGCCGACGCTTTGTTATGTGCAATCAAAACAATAGCTCATCAAGGCTCCGTGTAAGACGTAGAAAAACATTAACATTAGCAGTCTATACTTAACACTACCATGATGTTTGTGTTGATGTTTTTCAATTTATGTCTTACTCCCGTCATATAAAAAATGCATTATTTTTAATACTTTTGTTAAGACATGTTAATGACTAATGTAGACGATGGTAATGTACACGGGGGGTAAAGGAATTTAAATATCAGAACACGCTTATAAAATTCATTATTCGTGTAAATGTGGTGGTCTTGTTGCCATTCAATTAACTACACACAAAATTTTTAGTACTCACCCTGTCAAAGCAAACTCCACTATTTACAATTTGCTGCCAATAAAATTAACAAACGTCGTTGTTGGAATCGAGGTCTGTCTTGAATTTGTCAGCCAACTTGAGGGAAAAGTTTTTCTTTTTGTTTTAAAAGAAGGTAATTACAACAGATAAATAATTAATAAGTGAAAAATTAATTTTATTAAGAGTAACAAAGATAAAAAACACCCTCTGGCCACAAGTGAAAAAAATGTTATTGAGAGTAATTACATAATCTTTATAGTTTAAAAAAGAAACTTGAGACCAATCCATATTGTTGCATTAATGTTTATATTTATGTATTAATATTGATTTATATAACTTTATATCTTTAAGAAATATACTTCAATATGCGTCTTACCTCATACTTAAATGGTGGTCATTTCGGCACCCTTGCTAAGATCCACAATATTGTTGTCTACAAAATTTCACCTTTCGAACAGAAAGCCTTTGCCGGAGCTATTAAAAATGGTTTGCCAAACACGTTTCGACGAATCCGTTCCAATGCCTTCATTGTTGCACCACGTAAGTAGAATTCGCCTAACATAATTCCAAATGTTAATTTTCTTTTTTTTTAAGCATTCATTATTGGATATTTGATTTACAATTTAGCTGAAGCTGAACATCATCACTTGTCACGTAAGGATCCGGCTGAATTTGCAAATGATGAATGAATAAGACAAATTTATAAAGATATGAGTGTTTAGATAATATGTTAATAAACCAAAATTCACAATTTATGTTAAAGAAATTGTATAAAATGTCGTAAATTATACGCACTACTAAATTACAAGTATTTAAATGAAAACTAAATCCTCCAGGGAGCGAAGAAAATTATTATTTATATGCTTTATGGCAGTAAAGGCTAAATGTGTATACACATAAATAGCCGACTTGTTGCAAAAATTTTTGTTTTCTATAATTAAAATAGAGTAGTGGGCACTTTTTCAACAAACTGTGTAATTAAGGCACTAGCAGAATTTAATGCATTTTCTGAATCGCTAAAGCCGTCTTCAGCATTCTTCTACAAGGCTAGTATCTAATTTGTCTTTCTCTTTATAATAAAGAACTTCAGCCAAAATAATTATTTAATTCATTTAAAAATAGTTAAAATAAAATTCATATAACTATTAAAATAGAAAGAAAAAAAGCATTACAATACTACATGCCCTATACATAGAAAATCTTGGCGATTGTTAAGGCTATTTTATCAAATCTTATGTTCATAGACTATTGACCTTATGTCTGTCTTGGCCAAACGCATCATCACATTGTTTACTTGGCTTAGAAGTAAGCTAAATAACTAAAATTTCTTGGTTGAAACTTTCTTTTTGTGGCAAGAAATAATTACAAAAGCAGTGAAGTTTTCACCATATTTACAATTTTTAAAATCGACAAAATACCAAAGATAGCTTAATCTGGCAATATTGCTGTTGTATAATTTATTATTTTTTAAGAATCGCCCTGTTTGCTTATGTTTAATAAAAAATTGATAGTCAGCTGGATTGTTTTTTGGAAAATCAAGATTAAAAATAATTTACCAAAGAATTTATTTTTGGAAAAGATTGGTTTAATATTGGGTAAATTCAAAATAACTTGCCAATGCAGTTATGAGCGAATGTTGTAACAGTGAATTGCGCAGCGAATCCATATCCAACATGCTTAATGTCATTGTAGACTCCAAAATCATAAGCATTGAAATATTCACGGCAGCTGTGGGAATACTTTTCGTGGTGATCCTTCTAAAAAACAAATTTTGCAACTTTTGTGGCACATGAATATTTGTAATGGTCTAAAAGCAATGGGGAGAACAGTGGGATTAAGGAATATTTGGGACAGTTGTATGATGAAGGCTTGAAGACAACATACATATGTAGATAACATACATATATAGTATATACACATACTAAGTATTTTTTTTTTTGTAAATATATAAATGACTCAACCCAAAATTCATTGTTTATTAATTCAAATACGTGTTTATAGTGTTTTGTTAAAAACTAAAAGTGAATAAAAAAGAAGTTCTATAGGGCCTAGTTTGGAATTATGAACATTTGTGTAATCTTCTTCAAAGTCACTTATTAAAGTTAAAGTAATGAAGTAATTGACTGTCAGCAGAAATCTATATCTCAAAGATCCTTGTTAGTGCAACCTGTTCTGAAAATCACTCAAAGTGATTTAAGATTAGGTGGAAGATGTTCTACACACACAAAATTTTGAAATCACGTGATATTAAATCGGATAAATAACTCAGTGTGCTTTCGAATCATTGGCTTATTTTTGTGTGGTGATATGTACATAATTATTAAAAAAATTATAAATGTACACATTTTTAAAGACTTTTTTTTGGAGTAATAGGTATTTTTATGTTTTTTCGCTCCTGTTTAACTGTAAGCAGATTAATGCAAAAGAAATAGTCTACTTGAAGTGTATTATCAAGATACCTTTTTGTCAGGTATAGACACTATGTTAGCCATCAACATGTCTTAACAAAAGTCAAACTTAATATAAAAAAACATTATTTTTAATACTGTTTTTTTATATGAAGTTTGACTTTTGTTAATACATGTTAATGACTAATGTAGACGGGGGGTAAGGTTCTTTTGTCAGCTTGAGTCACATATATGCATTTTGATAATCACTAAGTTATTTGTTGTAGAGATGCGATCATCTTATAAAATCAATATTTCACTATCATACTCAGTCGTTCGATCTGTCAAAAATAGCAAGTGTTCATAACCTCCTTTACATTAGCCATTAATTTGTTTTTACAAAAGTCAAACTATATATGAAAAAAAGGTTATTTTTAATACTGCAGTTTGTCTTTTGTTAAGATAAATTGATCAGTCAAACTTTATATAAAAAACATTATTTTTAAAACAATTTTTTTTATATGAAGTTTGACTTTTATCAAGACAAATTTTTTTCAGGTATAGACACTAGGTAATGTAGACGGGGGGTAAAATATTAATAGCGCGGATTAGTGGGTTTACATTAGGCAATGCTGTCATAAAAATAGCAATGCATACACTTGATTTAACGTAAATTTAAGTGTACAAAAAAAAAATCAAATGGGAAAATCAATAAATTTTCTGAATTATTGTCTGGACGTCTATACTACGCAGAAAATTGTCTAGACTATAGACCTGAAAAAAATTTTGTTTAGGTAAAGTCAAAATCATTATTTTTAATACTAGGTATTTTTGACTTTTGCAAATAAATCTTAATTTAAAGAATGAAATAGTCAATCTTTAAATTAAGATTTAAAAACAGGCCGGGCAAAATACTCCTTATAGTCAACATAAATATTTATCAGGTCTAAACACTACATATCCCCCGTCTACATTAGGCATTAATTTGTCTTAATCTAGTGTCTATACCTGATAAAAATTTGTCTTGATAAAAGACAAACTTCATATAAAAAAACATTATTTTTAATAACGGGGTTTTTTTATGAAGTTTGACTCTTAGCAAGACAAATTTTTTCAGGTGTAGACACTAAGTAACAAAAGTCAAACTTCATATAAAAAAACAGTATAAAAAACTAATATTAAAAATAATGTTTTTATATATGCAAGACAAATTGATGGCTAATGTAGACAAAGATAAGAGACTTTTTGGCAAATCTGTACGATTTCCAAGTGCTGTGAAAAAATTCATAAAGCTTTTTTTTCTATGCCGTCATATTTGCGAAATCTGTTTGTGTGGCATCTACTATAGTGAATCGTGGCTTTTTAAGTTTTCTAACTTGTAACTTGTTAAAATCCATATATAAATAATTTGTTAATATGTAATTTTTTTATATGGAGTTTGAAATGTTTATATTAAACATATGATGTACTAATTCGTCACTGCAATAAGTAGTTATGGATTTGCCTTGTATTAAAGCATTAGTCTATATATTAAAGTATATAAAAATTAATATTGAGGAAATGATAACACAAAATTATATTTAAATAAAAAATTAACAATTAGTGGCAACCCTATTTCATACTCACCACTATTGAACAAAGCTCTAGTTGTAATGTTGACACTTTTTTTTACTAGTATCGTTTTCGGTTTTCTAAATTTTGATACATATAAATTGTGTTTGGAATATCTATTGAAAAAGTTTAATCCTTATTTTACAATTTAATATTTGTATATTTATATAAAGTAATAAGAAATCGATTGCTTTTAAAATATGTATGGGACAAAATTGCTGTTGCATTTTAAATAATGAAATAACGGGGTCAGCTTCTGTATATTTTAATAAACTTAATCGAGGAATCTGTAAGTTCTATTAAATTAGAAACTTCAGTTAATTATAGCTTGACTAAATCACAAACGTTCTCAAAATTACAATTGCCTTGGAAAGTGTTTCATTATGGATACGTATTAATTTCACTTTGCATAAATTGGATTTATGTTCCTAAATACATGTCTCGTATGTATATATCTACATGGATATACATAAATACATTACACAAACAATTGTGCATAAATATCAACAATAAAATTCAAGTTCATCTCATCTTGTGCATCATAAAATACTACAATGTTGTGGCAAAACATAATACTACAAAAACCAAATTTGTGTTAAACATTAGTGTTATAAAAGTTTACGATATTGATATTGAGATGATACATACTTGTCAATTTACTAAATAAAAATGCCGGTTTGGATCAATTCTAGGCCTCTTCCTATATACAAGAAAATGTCGAAAATATATTTTCCCACAATATATTCGGTGTTTATATTCCTGGTTAAATCCAGTTTCAGTTGCTCATATCAGAATTCATGTCATCCAAGATTTCTCTTTGCTGTTCCTTTTAAAAAGCTTTTAAATTTCCCTATCACTTAATTAAGAGACCAGTAACTACACAAGCTGCTGCAACAGCGTTAACAGCAAGATTTTACCAGTTCAATAGAATAGAACTATTTAAATACAATAACCCAGTAATCTTTTTTCGCCATTGAATCTTGTTTATTTCTCTAAAATTTTTTTTTGGTTGATAAAAGTCGAACAAAATCCTTATTTTGTTCGATTTGTGAAAAAAGTCATAGCTTAAACTATTTTATCTTAAGAGTTTCAGAGAAAAGAATTGTTTATATAAAATACCGTTAAATGTCAAGGCGATCGTCAACCTCAGGTTCATCAACCGTAGGTGTGGCTATGAATTCCTCAGTAGATGGTCCAAGACCACCACCAAGACGTCGTGCTGGTTCAGTTGCTGGAACGCAGAGTCGTACATCATCTATTTCATCAGATCATCGTAACATTGGTGTGCTTTCTTCTCGTCGTTCAATATCAACGATGGTAAGTTTTTAAAACAGGATTTATGGTAGTTTTATTAAATACATATTTTTTGTCAAAATAATTATTTCGAGTTTCTTACTGATATTGCTGATAGAAATCCGTAATGATTCTCATGGGTACTTGAAGCCTGAAACAGTGCTTAGTAAAATTACAATAAAACTAAGTATTATTTAATTTGTGTTCACTTTATTAAATACTTTTTAAAAACATCTGATAATTTTCCATAAAATCCCTCTCATAGTTTAATGGTATCCACTAGACTTCTGCATGAATGCATTCAAAATGACTTTTAAATCATTCGCATTGTTTGTCTACTGAGAACCAAAAAGTATCCTGTTTGGTCAGAACTGCTAGGCAATTGCTATAATCTCTTATAAACAGTTATAGGTGCAAGTAGTTTAAAAAATTTAAATGAAAAAAAAATAGGATTAGAAATTTACAAGATTACGAAAAATTAAAGGGTTTTCCTATAGTGAGTCTGGCTCTCACTTGTCGGATTTATATTAGTTTCTTTTCACTAAACCAATACCGACTATTTTACCGCATTTATCGTGCTTTATTATTTGAACAATTTGGTACTTCTATTAAATGGTAACAGTCAACAGTCTTAACAAAAGTTAAACTTCATAAATATATAAAAAAAAAACAGTTTAATGTTTTTTTTTTTTTGAAGTTTGACTTTTGTTAAGACATGTTAATGTCTAAACGAGAAACTGTTTTAGTAGAGTTTGAAATTTTTAAAGCTTTATTAAATAAATAAATTATAGGTATGAGTGCAAAAAGTGCATTTCTTTTAATATGCCAGAGTTTGGCATATTAAATAAAAAGAATATGAAAACCCTTGCAATCTTTTAATAAAGGCGTATTGATACCGGGTGAAAGCACTATGGCAAGAACTACAACAACATTACATTCTACTATGATATATAAAATAATGTATATTTGACAAGACATTAGCAATAAAAGCAGAGCAAAAAAAATAAAATGGGCTATTATTTTTTGTAGTTGCTATTATTAATTGACTGGCTGGTATGAATTCGCCTTGATTTTAGTGTAGGAGCGTTGCCACCAGTGAAAAAATGTACTCAGCTGTGTAGAAATTACTTAAGTGCTGTATACACTATTAAACTTCAGTGACCGTCAAAAATTCATCATGTGATGTAATTCCTTTTTATTTATTGTTTTGACTGACCTAACTATCATTTATGTTTAAGGCCGACGCCTTCATTCAAGATAAAAAATTGACTAGCAAACATGAAAAGTGTAAAAAAGAGTTTAACACTGGGAAGTTAGAAAGTTCATATATACAAAAGTCAGCTGTTTTACTACGGTTACCGGTTACTTATATAGCATTTAGTGTGTACTTTTAGAACCTCATGATATTACACAAAAAATTATTATTTTATTTAAAAATATTAACAAAAAAAGGAGAAAAGTTTAATTTTATAAATAGTGATTGATTACTGTTTTCCTCTTTCCAGCAAGAAGTAGATAAAAAACAAAACGTAAATAAAATGGCAATGCTATAGGATTTAGATTGTATGTAGTTGCGCGGACACATTTACGTTTGGTTTTCTTTATTTATTTTTTAATTATTGTATCAATGTTAGATTGGGTTCTCTTTGGTTAAATTTGACACTTGAATATATACTACATACGTAATTAATTAAGAAGAATATTGTTTACAAATAAAAAATATGGTACCATGAATTAAAGTTTGAAAAAGTACCTCCGAATACTTTAAGTGTACTATTAAAACAATTTCCCTTAAATATTAGAGTACAAAGCCAAACCGAAAAATCCGGCCAAGAGCCGGCGCCGAAATATACTGCTAATAATAACTTAATATTTTTGCTTTCCGATATAAAAATTCACATTATACTTTACCTAGAGTTCACATCAGATAAATTGGTGCCATGATAAACGGCAAACTATATACAAATTTTACATTATTCACTATTTTTTCTTTTTTCACTCCACATTTTAATATCAGATGCATTTATATCACAATTAACATCGAACTTTGTATATAAACAAAAAATAATATTAAAAAGAGAAGTCTATCAGTCTTAAGAAAAAACAACTCAATTTCAACTGTTTTCTTTTAGCATAATAATGCAACTTATTCAATGAACAAATCTAGTTTAGTAAAGCAGCTCAATCAAAAAAAAGTATCCACGGTAACAGAGAATCAAAAAATAAAAATAGATTTGAAAGATATTTTTGGGATGTGAAATTTTATGTAATTATACAATAAATTAATAAATTTTTACGGAAGCATACTTTGACTTATTAATCGTGATGGCAGTGAATATAAAAGAAACTATGTGTGTAATTATTTTCTTTAAAGATGTTCGTCTATTTCTTTGGTCTCTAATCGTCAGTTATTTGTTACCAAGTATATATATTTGAAAATCTAGTGTCAAATTATAAAATGTTTAAATTTAATTGTAGCAGCATATCGTCACAGATTTTATTTACAATTGTTAAAATATTGTAAAAATATTTTTTCTTAATTTACTTAGGCTCTTTATTATAACCTGGGAATAGCCAAAGTTAGGATTTTATCGGCGATATAAGTTATTTTTCAATAAAAAATAACGAGGGTAAGGATCGTTTCTATAACTTGCCTTTAAAGTACGTGATAGTTAAATCATTTTTAGCTTAATGATAATAAAAAACTAATTATCTAACACAGAACTTCAACTAATTTTAATTACTTAATAATTGCAGTGGAGTATTACAGTTGAGTTTTATCTTTGTGCATTTTGGTGTTGATCGTGGTGTTTATTTTTTTAGAATTTGTAGGCTTTCTAGTGTGTATCGCTAATTCTCCTAGTTCTCTATATAGTATCTTAATGTTGTCAAAGATCATCTATATCATGATTAGTATATTATAATCCTTTAACTGTTACTATACGTGGTCTGTTCAAAAGAAAAGGACACATTTAGAATTGTCGCGGGCTGTGTACATTCGATAATTTTTTTTGTTATGTGTTAGTCATATCTTGGCAATATTAGCCAAATTGAATTATTAGTTTGTTGGGCTTAAATCTAGTGTAGTGAAGCTTGACCAATCAAAAAAAAAAAAAAAAAAAAAAAAAAAAATTATACAGGGTGATATATAATTAAAAAAAAACATTGACGGTTGCCCGTCAATGTTAAACAATTGTTAAACGAATTGGGTCAATATGGGTATCAATTTAAAACTTGGAAATATCTATCAGGTAACCCATTAAGAACCGGTGACATTTTTTGATGAAAATTTCTGCATAGTACGTAGGAAAATTTTAGTAAGAGAAGTTGGAACCCTTTAATAAAAGAAGCCAGTGTTGGTTATACCATAGAGGAGAAAATCCTTGCGCCCGGCCGAACACAAACATTTTATTAATTAATCGCTTTCTATCACATTTTTTATTGTTATATTTTTCTTTATTGATTAATTTAATCGCTTTTTATCACATTTTTTATTACGTATTACTGTACTTAGTGTAAAAAATTAAAAAAATCAAAAAAATGCTTTATATCTTAATGGGTTAATTTAAAAAAAATTTTAGCCTCACCTGATAGATATTTTCCAAAGCTTTAAAATTATGCCAATATTCACTTAATTTGTTCAAGAATGTAGTGTAAAATCATAGTTTTATATGAAAAGTTCAGAGGCCCATAACACGGAAAATAAGGGCGACCGTCAAATTTTTCATTCCGCATTTTTTATTATTTTTTAATTCTCTATCACCCTGGATATTTTTATATTCAAGCTTCACTTAACTAGATTTTTTTCAAATAATATACTTTTTTGGATCGACTCCAATCCAGTACCGGCCGCCGCAAACTTTTCAATTTTGTCCGACTTCAAGCCAACGCCGATTTTTTAAAAACCTCATTATTATCGGCTTTGCTCTCTAAAGCAAGTACCCCTGTGTGAAATTAATTATTTTGTAGTATTTCTTTTTTTTTACAATTAGTCATGCTAAAATGTCTTTCTATAGAATAAAAATGTAAAATGTCGTCATCGTTTTTCATGCAGTGCAAACACTAAATATTAATTAAATTATGAAATAATTAAGTCGAGTAAAGTTACCAAACAAAATACTTAGTGGTTTTTTATTGTGTGCTCACGTTCAAAAGTTTCCTAATAAAATAATGCCAAGAACTTGCAACTAAAAATCTTAAACAATAATGTATTTGGAAAAGTTGTGGCTGGCTTAATTAATAATAATAATCTTAACAGCAGCAGTAAGTGTTTTTATTAAATTTACACCATGTTACAACTTTAAGCATGAAGATTAAATAAAATAATGCAAAAAAGTAATGCTTTTAAAATCTATGTACCTAATCTATAACGAAATTTCATCGTAATGGCTGAAGCTCAGGTCGAAGAACAAATTCATGGTTATAGTGATGTAAGTTCAACTTGTCATTTAAATACTTATTTTACATCTTATTTAATTCAACAAAAAAAATTTGGAATTTATTTGTGCTGTTTATTTTTTTTTTATTAACGTTGCCGTATGTTTTAAGCAAAATTAAGGTCAAGCTTAAAGCGTAATTAATAAACAGGTAGTGACAACGTAGCACAGTGGTCCAAATGCTCAACCTAGCCGGAAGAAAGTCATAACACGCGTTTTTAAAAGCCGCATTGACATGAAACTTTGCACGTTCATAGGATTTAGAATATATTTAATCCTCGAGCGCACATGCAAAAAAGTGACATTTTTCAATTTTGATAACTGGGTAGCGGAAAAACTGTAAGAGATAGAATTTTTTAAAAATCATATTTGGATTCAGGGAGTCAAAGAATATAAATAAAAAAGTTTTAATAAAATCTGAAATAGTCATTTTGATTGACGTGGAATTACCCTATTCATTATAGTAGGCGAAGCTCCACATATACCACAATGTGGAGGAGAGGAACCCGCGAGCATTGGGAAAATTTTTGCATCTATCATTATCAAATAAAAATTATGGATGATATTGATTTGAAATTTTCCATCTATCATTGTCAAATAATAATTATGGATGATATTGATTCCTTAGCCATATTCACAGATTTCCGTTGGTACTATCGCAGCTATTTGAGTTTTTATCACATAAATTTCTTTTGTAACTAGAGAATTGCTTTCTTTTTCAAATATAATTTTGATTGGCCTGCAAAATCTTGTGGAAGATGGGCGTGGAGCCTGCCAAATTCCAATTTAGCAAATATTTATTTTTAGCCTCGAAAACAAGCTTTGTTCGATTGGCTTGAGCCCACTTCTTAGCCAGAAACCATACAAACATTCGAGCAGATTCCTTCACTTGTTGGCAATAGCTATCTGTTTCAATATTCTGAATCCCGATCTTAGCAAAAGCATATGATACAACAGAATTAAGTTTCTTATTTTGTTCTTTTTCACTATACCAAGCATTAAAGAGTTCCCTCTTAGTAATGGACATTTTAAACTGTAAACCAAATAAAAAGCATTTAGGCAAAAACTGGCAGCTAATTTAGAAAACATTGACAAGCCACAATCATACAGATTACAAAAACACAAATAATAGAGTTAAAGTTTTATAAATTCCCATTTAAAACTCTAATTAAATTTGGACATTGACTAAAATGTTTACATATAAGACACACACGTATGAAACTGCATTTTTTTTCTAAATAAAACATTTTATTTGAAATATAAAAATAGTAAAATTTGTTCCTACCTTTGTTAAATTAATTTCAGCCAAAAAATATTTTAATAACTTTGCTTTATTTTTTCACGACAACTTTAATTACTAAATATCAGAAAAGTAGGCGAATTTGGCTTGGTAAGCTTATTTAGTGTCTATATCTGACAAAAATTTGTCTTGAAAAAACCCCGTATTAAAAAAAAAATATTTTTTTATGTAAAGTTTGATTTCTAAGAACACAAATTTCTTGTATTATAACACAGTGCAACACACATACGGACACCACTACGTGATAAAAGACAAAAAAAAGACCTCTGTCTCCCAGTTTTGCCCAAAGTCCTCCAGGTTTTTTTATGGGCCCTCAAAGATGTGGGGCCTCGATGTCATTTTTGCAAAAAAATGATTATTTACTCAAGCTCATATTTTGCAAACCGTTTGAAATTTTGATATACTCTCTGAGGCAAAGTTGTAGCTCTTGTCATAAAGAACAAAAATTGGCAAAACTTGGAGACAGGGGTCTTTTTTTTTTTGGTCTTTTATGACGTAGTGGTGTCCGTATATGGTTATTTTGCCATGACTTAAAAAATTACACAGTGTGTAAGTAAGCTAAAAACAACCATCTTCTATTGTAATGAGCATTATCCTAGATATCAAGACATATTTAACCAAGTGACAGCACAAGGTGAAGCTAATATTAAAGAAAATTTTTTCAATTTTTTTTATGGAGATTGACATTAATCATGTATTTTAAGAGAGAATAATATAGATATTACTGTCACAATCCATATAAAAAAAATTTTTTTGCTGATATTTCCTGCCTAGCTCGTTGTTATAACGAAAAAAAATACTAACTTTACCTATCGGCAAGTTTTAATAATGGGCCTAATAATAATTATATATGTTGCCCAAAACTATAGTTTGATGATTAAACCAAAATTTCCAAATTTCTAGAAAAAATTATAATATATAGGTATCATTTCCCAAGTAAATATTTATCTGTGATTGGATCACACATTTTATCAAAATTAGCTTAACATTTATAATATGTATTATTAGGATATAGGCTGTCCTAAAGAATCAAGATTTTTGATTGTCTTCCTCGAATAGCTTTACTGGTGATTGCATAAATCAGCCACGTGCAATCGTTTTGGTGATCGCCATAAAAAACTAAAATATTTTAAACAAGCTGAATCTGGGAACTTTCACTTCCTATACGAGGGTATAGGTCGTGTTGCAGATCCTGGAGGAGGCGAAGTAAACGTTTTCAACATTATCATACAAATTTTTCAACTTTATCATAAAACCTAAATTTTGTTTTCGATAAAAAAATTGCATCTACGTATGTTTAATGTGGATTTTAATATCAATATTCAGTGATATTTATGAAAGATGTTTAAGGAAAACTGCGGTAACTAGACTATGTTTACGTCATATACCTGCCTACTGGCTGGTAAACATATTTTCTTTACACTTTTTTAATTTTATTCTTTTTTTTTTTGTTTTTTAGAATGACACATCTGATACATCTCACTTGCGAATTGTTATACTGAATGGAAAATCTTTAGCTAAAAAAGACATATTTGGTGCCAGGTATACTTTCAATCTTTATTTATGCAGTAACTGAATGTATTAACGATTATTTTTATTTTAACAGTGATCCATACGTGAGAATTGATTTAAATACAATAAATGGTGATATAAATATTGACTCCGTCTTGACGAAAACCAAGAAAAAGGCAAGTTTTTCAAATGCAAAATCATGTTTCTTTTAAATGATAAATAATTTAAGAATAAGTATTAATATGACGTTTTCTGTGCTTATCTCTTTAGACTTTAAATCCAACTTGGAACGAAGAATTTCTATTCAGAGTAAGCATTTAAAATTGTAGCAAAAATAAATGCAAATTAAATATCAATTTATTTTTTACATTTGTTTTTAAGGTTAAGCCCTCTGAACATAAATTAGTATTTCAAGTATTTGATGAGAATAGACTAACAAGAGATGATTTCCTGGGTATGGTTGAACTTACGTTGGCAAACCTGCCAACGGAAGAGGAAGGAACGACTATAGAACCGCAAAGTTATCCTTTAAGGCCTAGAAGGTCAGTAGGGTATGTTTGTTTTGAATATTTATTATTTAATTTTGAGTTTTTGTTTTAAAAACCGAGAAAGACAACCGTCCATAAAAGTGTGAGTGAGCCAGTTAAAAAAAAAAATATTTTTGTCTACCATAAAATATGTGTTCATTCTTATACGGCATTGTAATATCACAAAAGTGTTTTTATATGCATAAGCTTTAGTGTTGTCATGTTAATAGTTATTGAGTACAGTATAAAAATAGTTGTGCTTAATGTGTCAATTTTCATTATTTGAGATTCATTTCTTGTGCTAAAATACATTAATAACTGTTGTTGAATTAATTAAATGAGAATTTTTATTTCTATGGCTGTAGTGCAAAATCGCGAATTAAAGGAACACTTGAAATTTATCATGCTTTTATACATGAACAACGGGAAACGATTGAAACCACATCTAATACGGGCGATTGGGAACATCTTGACAATGTATCGCTATCAGAAGGAGCCGCTCAGGTACGGTGAAAAGATACTTATAGCTCATTGTATGCGTTTGTATTAGAATAGCTTCAATACGAACAATATTAACTAATGATATTTTTCCCAAATGGGAATGTAAAATGTTTTTTAGTAGTACTCGGTAGTATAAATACATATAGTATTTTATTTATTATTGTCTAGAAATAGTCCGTAAAATAGAACTAACTAAGAGTTAACTAAGATTTCCAAAGTAAAAACAAAAATAGAAATATGAAATTCCGTAGTAAATATTTTTTTGTTAAAATTTATATATAATTTTTAAACAGAATGCTCCAACTCTTAATGGCGGAAATGAGTTGTTACCAGCTGGTTGGGAAGAACGTCAAGACGCCAATGGCCGAACTTATTATGTTAATCACACAGCCCGAACAACACAATGGGAAAGACCAACTATGTTAGTAATTTTTATACAAATTAATATATAAATTCTTAATTTAATTGTTTTGTTTTTTTTTTTCTTAACTAGATTAAATACGAATCATGCCAACGTTAATATGGAAGCTGCTGCATCCGATTTCCAAAGACGATTTCATATTAGTGTAGATGATTCCGAGACAAATAGAGGAACGGTAAGTAATTTGTATGTCTCTCGCAAACTTTACATTGTTATTTATAAAATATTAAATTTAAAAGTTTTGGTTTACTTAATTCAAGGCATATTTAACCAGGTAATAGTACAAGGCGGAGCTAATATTAAGCAGAAATTTTTTCATTTTTTTTATATGGAGTTTGACATTAATCATGTATTTTAAGAGAGAATAAAATAGATATTACTGTCAAAATACTTATAAAAAAATTAAAAAAAAATTATCTGATATTTCCTCTCTCTTACGCTATCACCTTGTTAAATATACCTTGACGTAATTAATGGATTAATATAATGATAATGATAGTATTTCGAACTAATACGATTTTTCTCCCTTTTTTACTGAAAAACGTTTTACAGCTACACTGCTGTGAAAAACTTGTGTATTTAAAGTTGGAAGCTAATTTTATTGAGCCTTTGTTCAACAGTATTGGGATGTAAATAAAGTTTAAAATATGAAATTTGAAAAATTTAAAATTGTTACGTAATAATATTACGAAAACAATCAGTATCAAACTTAAGAAAAGTACAATATTTTTAAAGCCTATAAACGTTTCTTCAGAGTATTTCTTCTCTAAACCAATGGCATAAACTTAATACTAAAACTTAAAAACCAAAATAAAAAAGGATAGGTAAATAAATAAAAAAATAAATTTAAAAAAAACTACAATTAACCCTCGTGTGAGCCTGGATAAGTCTTCTCAAAGAAATCCGGCAACGAAACAGCTATATAAAAGCCAATATTTTAATTTTGCACCAAAAAGGGCAATTTCTTTAATTAATTTATATCTAAAAATCTATTTAGCACCATGTCGACGGTATTTTGAGAGCATATCTGATGTCTCATCAGTGGAAGTGAAATCAATTCCTATTTAAAGAGTTGCGTTTGATTTTCTAGCCCCCACACCCGGCCAGTAGCAGCTCCTTTTCATTTTTCTATTGCATCCTCCTCTTCTTTTTTTTCTTCTAAACTGAAGTTAAGTGACGAGACGTTGAGGGGAGATCTTGCGTGTTTGAAATACTGATTCTGCGCCACAAAACAAAACTGTCGCTACATCGAATTATTATATACGATGAAAAGTGGATCTTTTATGATTATTATTTTTGTAAGAGGTATACCGAAGCAGACCACTAACTTCATGGGTTCCTTTTCGACTCCCTTCGTGCCTCAATGATTTCTGGTATCCAACTGGAAATTTACGAATACTTTCATTGAGTCTCGTGCTGTCACTAGCCTTTTACTCTCGACTGTAGTGATTTCAGACTGGCTACTGATACATGTCGACATTCTTCTGAACATCAGCACAGAGTCTTAAGGCTAAGGTCTCCAAAGCATCTCCATTTTAATATGTATCTTAATAAGTATGTGGTTCACGTGGTCCAAAGACTTTTGTTTACATTAGCCTATTTTTAGGCACAGTCTGCAAATATCGCCTTACATCGATTTTTAACATGGCAGATAATAATAACGCAAGTTAACATTTGTAGGCACCCAGATTATATCCAAGCTCCTTCTTGGTCATCCTAAAAACTTGTAGTGATAAATTTCAGAGTCTTTGGTGGCAATCGAACCCACAACCGCGGACTACGATACTATCTACTATCTCACCGAAGTGAGATCAGAACACTGCCATCTATTAGGAGCTGTTAAAATAGTGTATGAGAAGTGTTGCCCTCCAGCCGTTCAGCTCAAGCATTTCCCCTTCTAACCACTGTTTATGTTCGATGTAGAATGCCCCAGCTGGAATATGCCTCCTTCACCAGAATATTACTAATAATGCTGTAGATGATGATTAAATTAAAAATTAATAAAATCTTAGTAAATTTAATATTAAAGCTCTTAAGCCTTTTCTATTTTCGAATAGTTAAATTTAAGTCTAACTTCGAATGGTGATTTTAACAAGTCTATCAATGTAACTACCAATAACGACTTAAATCAGATCACAACTTTAAACAATAACAACAACAGCAACACTGAGCAAGATGCAAGATCTAGTTTTATATCAAAAAGATTAAGTCGATCGCTTAGTACAGACAGCTCATGTAAATCGTGTTCCAGTAGCGATAATGAAAGCTCGACTCTTAATGAATCTAGCAGTCCCTGTTGTATGTGTGGTTCGGTTCAAAATAGTTTAGATAATGAAATTAATGATTTCATACGATTGGGCAAAATTGATAATCCAGACAGTTTGGAGGAGAATGCTATAAAGCATTTTATTGATGATCAACATTGTTCATCATGTAACTACATCGAAAACGTTAATAGTTCGAACGAACAAAGAGTTTGTGATATTTTCGGTGCAAACTTGTATTTGGAGCGATTATTTGTAAATATTTAAATTTTGCATATAATTATTTTAACTGGGCTAGTTCTTATTTATAATTGTATATTAAAAAAATGTAATTTCACTATTTGTATGTAGTTGTCAATCGAAAAGTTCTGTATTTGTTTTTATATAAACTTTGATCTCAAATAATTCGTTCATTGCTATGTACTACCCTAAGAACTCCAGATTCGTAAGTCTGAAGGTACACACCTGATCAAAATAACAGATACGCTATTGGGTACTTGGTATGATTTTTTATCCTTCTGGCAACTTTAGCTGACTACACTTTCTTAATATTTTAGAAATATGTCCGTCAACACTAAATCCGGCAAGCGTAAAAAATATTAAGAACCGTTATACAAAAAAAAAATATTTTTATCGTTCAAAGTCAAAATTTGTTTGATCAAAATCATACTTGGGATTTTTTTCATTGGCATTATTTCAAGTAGTTACAATGAAAAAAATTTTAAGTACCATTTAATGCTACTGATTTATTTTTAACTACAATTGTTTTTGCCAATGGCAGTTAAAATGTAATGAAATCGTATAATTACTAATTATAATTGATGAAAAAATCATTGTTTTGTTAAACACAAATTTATGATCGCAGAAGGTTTTATTAACTACGAATGAAGTATCAATTTTATGCCAGGTCATGCTTTTTCTCAATCTGAAACTTTTTATTCAATCTAGTGAGGCGCTATCATTGCATTCACTCTAGTTTTGAAAATATGTACTATGCAATAGCCAACAGGTTAAAAATTAGTCATACAAATTTTATTTTCAGAAATTTTTTTATATATTTTTTCTGATTTTTGTTTCTTTTTATATGAAAGAATGAACATAATAGAAGAGCAGAGAGTGGAGGTGGGTCTTCTTTAAAAACATCACTAAAAAAGGTTGATTGCAAATGTGGGCAATAATGATAATGCTTTTTTATAATTTAATCATTGATTATTGTTAATGATTTTGTTTTTTAAATAATTACTAATGAAACTTTTTCATTAAAAAGCATTACCATTAATGGAAACAATTGTATGAAAAAAATTTATTAGCATTATTTATAATTCAATGCCAATGAAATTGCCAAAATAATAGTTACACGTAAAATTTAAACACAAATTCATAAATAAAATGAAATTTTTTTAATATCTCTAAAGAACGTGGGAAGTAATCCCTATTAGAAAGAAAATTATTTGAATGTATCCTTAGATTATTGTATAGATGGGTCGAAATATACACTGTACTACAGAAGAACAGAGGGTTGGTGTTGACCTGCGTAAAAATGGAAAATCTTTACGAGAAATTCTTAAGTGTCTTAACAGATCACTTCATTTTGTTCAAAACGCGTTAAGAAACAATATAGCAATAGATAGAGATGATAGGTTTCATAAAACCACGGTGGCACTTGATTATTACATTGTCTCAATTTCAAACAAAAGACCCATTCCAGTCATCAAGACAGATTTTGCCGAAATTGGAAATTCTGTTAGCGCTCCAACAGTTTGGAGAAGGTTAATCTTCCGGAAAGGATAGCTAGAACAGTTCCTTTATTGAGAAACAAAAATTTTGCGATGAGGTTACAATTTGCAATAAATTACATAAAAATTGGTCCGGACGTGAAGGTGAAAGAAAATAGAGAAATATTTTCTAGAGTGATGTAACTAAGATGAATTTGTTCGGAAACCACTCCGAAAGGAATGTAAAAGTAAAGAATTCCATGTAAGATTTACGAAAAAAAAACTAGAACCATGAAGCATAATATATTAAAATTTGTCGCTGTATCTATTATTTTGATCAGGGTGTATATTCTTTAAGGTTATGTATTTTATACAATAAAAATTTTATTCAATGTATGCTCGATTGATAAAACAAACACACATTTTTAAAGATAAATTAGTTCTTAATTAAAATTATAAACTTTAAATTTTATATTTTTTTAATCGGACTGTTCCTCAATAAATTCTTTTACATGATTGTTATTGAGTCTCATGCTGTCACTAGTCCTTAGTCTCGACTGTAGTTCTTTTTAACTGTCGACTTTTTTCCCACCACAGAGTCTATCGTAATTGCTAATATTTTTTCTAAGACTACAGTCCCCAATAGCATCCACATACATATAATAAATGTCTGCCCACAGTCCTAAGTCTACTGCTAGCCAGTCCTGGACATTCACTTACGAAGTTATCCAGCCAAACGTATTTAGATTATGTCAAACTTTCTGGACTTTCTGAAGGTCCCTTTCGGCACGATCGAAGGGCTATTGCTTCAGTAGTTATTTAGAGATAAACCCGTTCTCCTCTTACGAGGTATTCTTGTCAAACTCTTTCGAGTTGCTCCATTTGCCAATAAAAACCGGTTCCCACAGAGACTAACCTTTTAATATTTTGCCAGGCCTTTTAGTCCATCCCTGTTGGATTCTTATGTCCCTGTAATTCTGGATGTTGACCGATGTCCAGAGTTCATTTGGTTTTATTTAGCCATTTAGCCTGGTAGCAAAGACAATACCCAAATAGGATGCTATTTTCGTTCACCACCGCGAGGAGGTAGAAGTCGACAGTAAACTCAAGTTACCTAGTGCCTGCCAGCAGAAGGCCAAGACAAGTTCTTTACTATTTATAATCGTAGTTAGTAAAAAAAAAATAAAAAAAACATGAAATGCTAAATACAAAATACAAAAACAACAAACAAAAATGAAAAGTAATAATCATAAAATTATTAGTAGATGTTAATGTTTATGAAACAACACATTTGAAAGCGTAGTGGTAAAATATAAAAACTATTATCATTTTTATAAATTAATGTTCGTAAAATCGATAGTTAATATTTCAGCTTAATCAATTACTTTCATGTATGACACATGCAAGTAAATATGTATGTATGTTTAAAAGTGCTATTACTTTATTATTTTAAATATTTTGAACTTAATTCTTATTTAGCTGCAATTTTTGCTATTTTACTAATAAAAAAACAAAGTGGCACCAAACAAAATCTAATGCGACAGATATCGTTACTGATAATAGAAATTAAAATGGTAAAAACATTTGCGAAATTATAATACTTTTTGTAACGTAAAACGAGTAATATTATTTCATAATTGTTTAGTTTGAAGTTAAAGATAAAGATTTAATTTTTTTATTAAATCTTAGAAATAAACATACAGCAAAACTTTGTTATAACGAACTCTGGGTTCAAACGAATAAGTCCTAAAGTCCCAACATTTTATTTTAAATGAAATTAGCGTTTTTTTTCGGTTTTAATGAACTTTTTAATGCTCCCACGTATTTAATTAAAAATATTTTACCATTATAATGTACTCTCCAAAAATGTTAAGTATCCAGTAATATTTTTAACATAGGATTATATTTTTAATTAAATACATTTATAGTCAATGACATTATTGCTTATATAGATCAGCTAATTTGTTACGTACAGTGGGGAGCAGAGGTGAGTACATGTTTGTATTTTCGGCATTTGTAGGCGCATAAAAATAGGAATAATGAAGCGATTTCATTTTTTTTTTATTTAATATATTATTCAGTAGTTAACAATAATATTAAAAAAATTAAAATAATCAGGAATGTGATGGAAAACGATCGATTATAAAACGATAGTTTTCAAAGGGTTTGATGGATTTCGATCGATTTTGAGAATTATATTTGCCCCAATGTCTTAATATTTGGGTTTGAAATGTATACCAGAAGGTAAAAATCACAAAATAATTAAGAATTTAGACAAAATTATTCAAAAAAAAAAAATAAATAAAATAAAAAATTTGTCAAAACTAATTTTTATACAAATACAAAATCACAAAAAGGAGTTCATCACAACCATTTTCGTTTTAAAATCGATTCGTTTTCAATGTACTCAATTTTGCACTTTCTGGTAATATTTATAATATTTTGTATTTGTAGTACTTGGTCCATAGCCATTTATTTTATAATACATTATTTATGCGATATTTGTAAAATTTTATTTGGATTTTTCTACCACTCCAACTGCACACGTTGCCACAACTCGATTAAGTTAGGTGGAGCCCTTCCATATTTTCCCGATCGTTGATTTACAATTGACCACAACCTCTGAACTGGATTGAGGGCAGGACTTTGCGCAGGCCACAGCATCAATTGAAAATTTTTCCAAGTCGGACATTCCTAAACGATTTATCAGTTGTGTTTCGGGTCTCCAACCTGTTGAAACATAAGTTCTTCCCTAGGATATGCCATCATATCTAAAAAAAAAAATCGGGAAGATGGGTCTGCAATATGTTTAAATAGTCGTCCTTTTTCATGATGTCATCAATTTTTTGCAATGGACCAACATCCCACTATGACAGATAGTTTTTTTCTCTATGATGTTGCCTCGCCGTCGACGTGCTTGACTATTTGTTTAATATGGTATCGTTAAATTTTCTTCTGCTGTCGGTGCCGGTAATACTGTTTACCATCAGACTGGTATCGGTTTAATTTGGACTCATCTGACCAGTCATCAACAGCCTAATCTTTGTGATGCATGGCACAATAAAACGAAACAAATGTAAACGAGCCGAAACATTTTTGTGTATCAATGCAGGTTTAGATTTCATCACAGCTGCGAGGTATAAAATGTTGTGTAGCGCTGTGTTTTTTTATTGACAAAACTACCTGCGAAGCTTTGTCTGCAGAAATCCAAGTCTTCAGTGGGAAATCAGACCCGCAATCCTGAGATAGACTAGCGAACTACAATCTATCAAGGCTGTCCATAGTCCATTTTTATTTATTGCTAGAGAAGCTTCCTTTGACGTTAAAGACTTGTCAGCTCTCATCTTTTTCATCAAAAGGAGTGCGTCCCTATCACTTAATAGTTTTCGGCCTCTAGGCTGCTCTTGCGGATGTACATTTTGCCGTTTTAGCACTCTAATAACCATTTAATTAGCTATTATACGTGATGAAGAGTCTTCAATTGCCATATTTACAATCGATTTTTTAAAGGTTCACTATAGTTTCTTGATTTAGTTGACCAAAACATGTATGACCAAAACTGAGCACATACGAGTTGTTTTGTTGTTATTCTATTTTCTCTCATTGCCTATGGTTTTTTTAATTTGTTTTAAGAGCAATTTTTTTAAGAACTGAATAGGAAAAACATAACAAGAAATTTAAAAATTGCGTCATTATTACAATTTTAATGCATCTAGTAATAGAAGAAATAAAAATATGTACTCATCTCTGCTCCCTATGGTACATATGTATATGTTTACGCAAGTATATCATGTAAGCCATCAGTGGTTGAAGAAAATTATTGAACTCAGAAAGTTAACCGTCGTCACCATTATCACAACCGTAAGCGCGTCACCAAATTCGGTATCGCTTCTAGTAGACATGATAACAGGCCAATATGTGATTAGGGCGTCTCTGCAAGTAAAAGCTGTATAAGCTGTCGGGATGAGAAGAACGAAGAGTCAGTTCAACACCTTTGCGACTGCACCGCTCTGCAAGAACGAAGGCTCAAATAGGCCAAAGATTCTTTCAGGATCTAAACTGTCTTAGGGATGCGACACTGACTAACTTGTGCTAATCAAGTAACCTCCACTGTATATTGATAATTTTTTTTTACAGTTAAAACCAATATTGATGTTGAAAGCCTAACTCAAGGCACATTCATGAGGTAACTTCACTACGAAGGGGAAATATTAAGGCAACAATTTTTAAATTTTTTTTATATGAATAGTTCAACTTCCATTTAAGGGAAAAAATGTAAGTTTAACTGTCAAAATCCATATAAAAAATTTATAATTTTCGTCTTAATATTTCCCCTCCGTAGTAAGGTTACCAGATTAATGTGCCTTGGCCTAACTGAAATATTTGACGAGAATTCTTTAAAAAAATTGAAATTCATTTTTTTAATTTTGAAATTCAAAGCAAGGCGAATTCATTTTACTAGGTGTCAGGACGGCGAATTTAATTATTTTTTGCTTTACTTGTTTATTAATTTAATTTAATTTTTTTAAACTTGGGAAAAAGAAAAAAATTTATTATTTCCAAATATATCTTAAGATTAACAAAAAATATAATTAACAAAAAAATTTACTCAAAATTATAAGTAAAATGTTATCGATTTTAGACAAATTTTGTTGTGTGCCACTGTAGAACTTAATCCTGAATGTTTTTACATTTTAATTATATATTTAATTTAAATATATTGTAATAATGAAATAACTGAAAAATTTTCGGCAGAATGATGACGGCGACCAAACTGATAGTGGCAATCGTTCTCAAACATCTGCTTCATCTACAAGGCGTAACTCAGTTGAAGATAATACTGCTGCTGTTACAGAACAGGTAAAAAAAAGTTCTAAATTTTAGACATTTGAATAATTAATAGGCATAATTTGTATATCTATTTTGTATTTTTTTTTTTTAACAGCCTATAACTGCCCCCGCAGACGAAGAACCTTTGCCTCCTAGATGGTCAATGCAAGTAGCACCTAATGGGCGTACATTCTTTATTGATCATGCCGCTAGACGCACTACTTGGATAGATCCGCGCAATGGTCGCGCAAGCCCTATGCCAAATCAAACACGACGTGTCGAAGATGATTTAGGACCACTGCCCGAGGGCTGGGAAGAGCGTGTGCATACAGATGGCCGAGTTTTTTATATAGATCACAGTAAGTTTTGCGTGCTTGCTTGCTGTTAACAAATATCATTTAACTTTTCTGTTGTTAAGATACAAGAACAACTCAATGGGAAGATCCAAGACTTTCAAATCCTAATATTGCTGGACAAGCTGTACCATATTCTAGAGATTATAAACAAAAATACGAATACTTTAAGAGCCACCTCAGGAAACCAGTAAATATTTCATTAAATTTGCAATTCATTTTAGCATAACTACAATAAAAACTTCAAAACACTTTTTAGACAAATGTGCCGAATAAATTCGAAATTCGTGTACGGCGTACTTCTATACTTGAGGATTCATATAGAATAATAAGTCAAGTAACTAAAACAGATTTATTAAAGACCAAATTGTGGGTAGAATTTGAAGGGGAAACTGGTTTAGGTAAATAATTTATCAGTTAGAATTACTTTTATAATTAATTTATCTCCTTTTGATGCTTTTAGATTATGGTGGTCTTGCTAGAGAATGGTTTTATTTGCTTTCTAAAGAAATGTTCAATCCTTATTATGGCCTCTTCGAATATTCAGCCATGGATAATTACACTTTGCAAATAAACAATGGCAGTGGTTTATGTAATGAAGATCACTTGCACTATTTTAAGTAAGTTTCAATGTGAAAGCAAAAAACAAACAAAAATAGTTTGTCAATTAATTTCCCATCATTATAGATTTATTGGCCGTATTGCTGGTATGGCAGTTTATCATGGAAAATTGCTTGATGCCTTTTTCATTCGTCCTTTTTACAAAATGATGCTACAGAAGCCTATTGATTTAAAAGATATGGAGTCTGTTGATACTGAGTATTACAATTCTCTCATGTGGATAAAGGAAAATGATCCTCGTCAATTAGAATTAACGTTTTGTGTGGATGAAGACACATTTGGCCAAAAGAGTCAACATGAACTGAAAGGGGAAGGGGCTAATATTGATGTGACTAATGAAAATAAGGATGAATATATAAAGTGTGTATTTTAGTTTGTTTTTATTTTTTAAACACTAATAATTTTTACTTTAATAGACTCGTTATTGAATGGCGATTTGTGGCTCGGGTAAAAGAACAGATGACAGCTTTCTTGGATGGTTTCGGTTCTGTAATCCCATTAAATTTAATTAAAATTTTCGACGAACACGAGCTGGAGTTGTTGATGTGTGGTATTCAAAATATCGATGTTAAAGATTGGCGTGAAAATACTTTGTACAAAGGAGACTACCATCAAAATCACATTATAATTCAGTGGTTTTGGCGCGCTGTGCTTTCGTTCTCGAATGAAATGCGTTCCCGCCTACTACAGTTTGTAACGGGTACTTCTCGCGTACCAATGAATGGTTTTAAGGAGTTGTATGGTTCAAATGGACCTCAAATGTTTACGATTGAAAAGTGGGGAACACCCAACAATTTTCCTAGAGCTCACACATGGTAAGTATACTTATTTTTAAATAAAATAGTATGGTTTTTATATCACAATAATTAAATAATCGTAAATTCTAGTCTACCACCAAAATAAACTTCTCACAAACTTTTGTGTTGCAATACATCAGTTAAAAACGGGTTCTACGATTTCAAAAAATGAACCAGTCGCCAGTTCATGATCCTTCGTACCCTTTTCGAAGTAAATTCGCCACAGCAGAACATTCGTTTTAATTTTTCTGCTCGTGTAGCGAGCAGATGCTTTAGTGCGGTGATAAAGTCAATTGGAATGTATTGAGGTGGGCAGTGTGATTCCCGAATTGGGCAATTCCACCCACTAAAGGATAATTAACATTTTTACCAACCAATTAGCTATGAACTCGCCAGCAAGACTAAGTTCGACCTGTGCACAATTTCAAAATATAATTGCGTCACAATTACAATCACAAAAGCAAATTACACATAATTCAAAAAGTTTTAAGACAAAAATAATATTTATCTTCTGGTAGAAATCGGTATTGGCAACTTCTGCAGATACTTAATGAACAATACAAGTACTAATGTGTGCACTAAAGTGTACCCCATTTTGGGCTACTGATTCCCGTGGTACCAGTCGTTTGGACACTGGACGGCCCTCTAACGACCCTGCAATACACAGACCTGTTCTTCTAGCTTCCATGGACCCTGGTGTCTAGTGCCTCCAAGTATAACTTAAGTTATACTTGTCCATCAGTCCATTCGTGCTTGCCTACCAGCTTTGACTGTCTACAAAATAGTCACCTTTTCACCCTTAGCCACGTAATACAAGATTCTTGTATGCTCTGTTGACCCTAACCTCGACATCTACTGCCCATCTGAAACATAAATGTTGAATCATATTTTTATACCCTTCACCGCAGGTTGAAAAGTGTATTTATAAGTTTGTCATTCCCTGTGTATATTCTACTATATGCATTTCCGACCACATAAAGTATATATATTCTGAATCCTTAGATAGAGAAGTGGTTTAAGCGATGTCCGCATGTTCGTCCGTCCGTCTGTGTTCGGGCTGAAATCAACTTGCCAAGGCACCAGTAGATATACAGAAAATTTAAGGCCACCGTTCTGCCAGGCATAGTTTCGAAAATTTCACTAACAACTTTTTACATAAAATTAACAAAAATTTTTACATAAAATTTTCAAACATTTTAAACCAAAAATTTTTACTTAAAAATTAAAAAAAAAAATTAAAACATTTTTACTAAAAAATTAAAAAAAAATCTAAATATTTTCCAATTTTTTTTTTTAAAGGCCGGTACGCAGCTCTACTGAATTTCAGTTTCCCATAAGAAGTATGTGTAAAAAACAGCCTGAATTTCAGGTTTGAAAATTTTCAAGCAACTTTCCGTTTGGCAGTACGCAGCTAAAAAGAAAACTAAACGGAATTTTTACTATTACAGGGATGTTATAACAAAAAGTGTAGACTTTTTTCCTTCAACTGAAACAAAAATTAATGTTCAGGCAATTGTTTGGTAACGGAATTTTTAACATTTCATGTTTTTTACACTTCCAAAATATTACTTATTTCATTTCTGTATTGATATAATAATATTGTGTACAACATATAATAACATTTTAAAAACACGACTACATGATTTTTATTTCTACAAACGACCACATGATAAATTTTAGTTTTGTAGAAATAAAGGTAAAAAAATCAAACCTGAAATTCCGTAGAGCTGCGTACTGGGCTTAAAGGTTTAAAATTGTTACAAAAATATTAAAAAAAAAAATCCAAAATATATTCTATAAAATTTTAGCAAAGATTTTCTATTAAATTTTTTAAAAGATTTTCAATAAAATTTTTATAAAAATAGTTTAAAAACTATTTTCAAGAAAATGTTTACATACATTTTCTATTAAAAAAAATTTAAATAAAAATTTTTCAAATTTTTTTATTTAATTGAAAGCTCAAAAAAAGTTACAATAAATAATTTAAAACAAATTAAAAAAAATTTTTTTCCATTAATTTTTCTATACCATATACAAAATGATGCTGAAAAGAGGAATAAAAGCGCAGTTCTTTCTTTTAATTTGTTTGTCTCTTAAAATAAATCAATTTTGAACCTACATATGTCTGTAAAAATAAAATCACCGTTGTGAAGGGTATAGAAGATTCGGCACGGCCGAATAGCACTCTTACTTGTTTATATCAGGGATATTTTCTATTTATTTTTTCAACTGCATTTTATTTAACGCAAATGCCTCAAGCTTTATTGATTTTAATAAAGTAATTGTATTTTTTATTTTGTTGGTTTAGCTTTAATCGCTTGGATTTGCCGCCTTATGAAGGTTACTTACAACTCAAAGATAAACTAATCAAGGCTATCGAAGGTAGTCAAGGATTTGCTGGAGTTGATTAATGTTTTCCTAATCAAATGTCAGGACATGCATCACATAATTTACGTTTACAAAAACGTTATCGTCTACCATTCAATAGAATACTGTTTTTGATAAAATCTCATTTTAATATATTATTATTTCATTCAATATATTGAACTAAGATTACAACGAACTCTAAATAATAGACAAATGATGTGTTATTTCTACGTGGCCTTTCCATAACTATTGTACTTAAAAAAATGTATTTGTTTATCTTTATTATCTTTTTTATTTCGTTTTGTATTTTTTTTTTTTTTTTATCTTAATAATGTTTAAATATTTATGCATGTACATATGCAATTATGTGTCTGTTGTTGACGTTTTTATATTCTAGATAAAAACCACAATTACACAAAAAAATAATATCAAAAAATAATATATCTATTGTATGTAATAAGTCAGCATATTGCTAATTTGCGAGAAGACTGTCATTACTCACAACTTTTAGTTCAATCAATGTTTTATTTTTTTATAAACTTTAAAAATTATTGTTTTTTTTTATAAATTATGTAAAGATAGAAATATTAGATTTATATTAAATAATACTGTGTCATGATGATAATCTTCTCCTTTAAATAGCGAAGACAATTGATAAGACAGACAATGGTGGTGAATGTTGTTACAAAATATAAATAACAAGATTTTTTTTTTAAATTGGTGTTTTTTGTATAAGTGAATCGATTGTGTACGAAAGGCCTTATGTCACTTTTTTTTATTATGAAAATCGATTTTGTGACATGTTTATAAGGTCATGTCTGTTTCTATCTTTAACAGAATTTGATCACTTTAGATTTTTTGATTTCTCCAAAGTTTGTTTTTTTGTGACAAGAGAGGCCTTTCATAAATAACCAAAATTTAAAACGAACATTTATTTAACAGTTATATCAAGGTATATTTATTTTACTAGGTAGTGGCATCCCTACAACAAATACAACAATACAAGAACAACATGGCATTTTGTTGTTGCTTTGTAGTTCGAAATGTCAAAAAAAAATTAAGAAAATTGAGAAGGCGTGTATGTGTTTTATTGCTTTCTCACTTCTAGACTATAAAATATGTATGAACACATACAACTTTTGACATGTCGAACTACTAAATCAGCTGGGCGGACGACACTACCTAGTAAGATAAATATACCTTGCGTTATATATTTTTTTTAGTTAAAATTGTGAATCAAAATGTTTACACTATAATATAGTAGTTAAATAAATTTTTACTTTATATATAAAAGTTAACTGTGAACGCATGTTTTAAAACTAAATTCTATATAGTAAAGTATAAATGATATGCAAACATAATTATATTTCACCACATCTATAACATAAAATCTAAAATATATTATATATATACATATGTATATCAAAACAAATTGAATAAAAAAATATTAATTTGCTTATTTTAAATAATCTATATGCAGTTAAATTTAAAATTTAATGGTTATCATCAAAATTAGTTATAGAAAAAGAAAAAAAAAAAATAAATAAAAATAGAGTGCTAATTCGATTTTGAAAAACCAATTTTAAAATAGCATTTGGAATAACTTAAGTCAGGGCTGTTCAACGTGAGTCCATGACGGGCGTGAAGCGATCCTATATGTGTATAGATAATTCTCAAATACGATTAATGCCCAATTCTTATATTAACGATAAAATAATGTTCCGTTTATGTCCTTTGCGACAAACGTTGATTGAACGAAATGGTAAGGTAATACATAAGTATGTAGTCCTCTAGTCTCTCAGGAAGCAAATTTAACTAAAAATTTCAATTTTTGCACTAATCAATATACAGTATGCAAAATTCATATTCGTACGCACTATTTCCTTAACATCCTAAAATAAATTAATTTACATAATTTTTTACTGTACAGTCAAATGGTTATCCAACTAAATATCAAAGTTAGTTTTAAAATTACGGATTACAACTCAACTCTACTTCAGTTTTAATTTTACAATTTGGTATTATCTATAACAAATCAACTTGTCAAAAATTTTTAAGTTGAATTTAAATTGTGTTACAACTCTGTTGTACTTTCACCGTTTACAACCCTGTGTTAGTTCGGTTAACAAAAGTTTAAAAAAATTACAACTCATCAGTAGCAGTTGTTTCAAATTACAACTCATCAGTAGCAGTTGTCTTTCTTTCAAGTTGTCTTTTAGACAACTCAACTGAGTTGAGTTGTAAACCGTAATAGGGGCATTAAATATTTTTTTAAAAATAGTTAATTCTTAAAAAATATTAAATCAAAATTTTTGTTTGTTAATTTGTTTTGTTAAATAAACCCTTTTGTTTAAAATCATGCAATAAAAAGTATTTTTAGTTATTTAGTTTATTACATGGTAGTCGTTTTTGCGAAAATTCTGGTGCATACTGTACGTTGTATGTATGATGATGAGAAAAGTGATGACGGAAAATATATCAGTGATGAGGAAAATAAATGATAACTGCAGATAAACTTTTAATAATTTTATTGCTCTAGTGTTTTAAATATGTGCATATATTTTAAATGTACAAAAATTTACGAATAATAAACTTACTTGTCAGTTGTGGTGGCACTAACATTTTATGGTTGCCATTTTAGCAACTGACATTAACAACTTTTAGTTGCCAGTTGTCATACTTAATACGATTTCGGCAACTGAGGGTGGTTTTGAAGAAATAAATGGAGTATTTGGAGAAAGTTTAATATTTACCAAATAAAATATATTCAACACAAATACAGGAGAATGCAAAAACCGATTTAAATCTCAGTTATTACTCAGCCCCTTACTATTTCAGATGAAAATGTAGGTAGAGTAGACCTTGAACTGGAATTATGTGCTTTACAATGGCAAATTGAACTTTTTAAAGTTGCTGTCTTTGTCTTTTGTTGTATTTGTTGCCATACAATTCGTGTTTTTTTTTTTTTTTTTTTAATTATAAACCGCACGATTAAAAAGCTAAAACTAGCAGTGTGTTTGTGTGTAGCGAAAGTCCAGCCTTTTTGCAAATGTTCAAGAATTTTCGTTGTTCGTGTTTACCCATAAAGTATATGCCCGCCTTTACGCGTACACTGGGCTCAAGCTGGGCTCTTTGCAAAAACAGCTTTTGCAACATAAAATTTATAAAGCCAGAATTTAGATATTCCCCCTAGAATAAATTACTTACTCAGTTCCTTCGTTTATCAACAACAAATGTTAAAGTTTAATATTGAAGCATTAACTAGTGAAACCAAACAGTCTTAAAATTGCCCCAAATTGTTTTTTTATCGATATTTTTTTAATAAATTAAAATAATATTATACATACCTATAACACTCACTGATAAATTTGCATACGAAAAATTTTTTTAATGCGGCCCCAAAACCCCTTTTTTGAAAATGGACAGTTCGGAGTTAACCTATATTCTTTCTAATGCTAAATTAAATTTAATATAGAAGATAAAAATAATATTTGCGAAAGAAAAAGCATGTATTATTGTTTCTTTAATGTTTTTCCTAAAAAGAAAAAAAATCTAACAGCTAGAGATTTAAGAAAAATTATTTAAAAAAACTTAAATTAATAAAACTAATCAAGGTTTTAAGTATGAATAATAAAAGTTCATATTGAAATTAATGAAATTTTAAATACAAGCAAATTGAACATCCTCTGGTTACAAAAATCGAGTTGGCACTGTTTCAAAAGCAAAAAATATTATGTAAATAACACATTCCTAAATAAACATACATATACATATGCTGCATATATGTACGTATGTATAAAGATTATTGATTCATAACATTTGATAAAGTCATGTTTTTTGAAGAAACTAAATAGAAAAACATATTTTTACATTAATTTTAAGTAATTTAATAAACAATTCTTATACATATACCTAATTATGTATTTTATCTTAAATAAACTTTAAATTAAACTTCTCAAGTTGCCTTATACATTTATAACTACAAAATTAATTAGGCAGATGATGATTTAAAAAAAGGGGGAACTGAAGCCTGAACGATGAAAGGACGGGATTCTAAGGATACAAAATAAAATATAATTTGTACACATTTAACAAATGTGGAATTTATTTTAGAACTGACTTTGGTTTTTTTAATGTCGTTTATTTAATGCACTGCAGTTGTCAGATCTCAAAAAATTAAATTTGGCAACATGTTGTTAACGTTTTTAAAATGTAGCTTTATAGTGTGAAATCTATGTTTAGATTGAGATATAATTCTGCAATTTATTTTACAGACTAGCAATGCCCACCACGTCGTCAGCCTCCTTTTAACATTTTGTTTGAAAGTAATCCACATCAAATTTTAAGAATCTTAATTTTATAGTGCTGTAGATATGGTTTTTCAATTTACTTTATATAAGCGTACCCACCTCAGATGGTTCAAACATTCAAACAATAGACAAAGAAAAGGGCGCTGATATTTTACAAAGGTGCCGGATGAATGGGCTAGGGCTGGCGGCATAAAAATGAATAAACATTCGATCAATCGACCATAAAGCATGGTGGTGGAAACATATTATGGGGATGTTTTTCTTGGTACGACATTGTTGCAATATTTTGTTTCAAGGAAAATATGGACAAACATCTTTATCTGCATATCCTTAGTGATGTTATGCTGCCATATGCCGAAAAGCAAATGCCTCCGAGATGGTAATATCAACAAGATAATGACCCTAAACATAGTTATAAGGTCGTAAAGAAGTGGTTCAGCGGTAAAAATATTAGCTTGATGGAGTGGCCTTCTCAATCGCCAGATTGAGAACCTATGCTAGTGATTACCTTCTGGATATGTATTTAAATTTCAAGAGGGTTGTATTTTCTGAAACTATAAAAACAGCAAACAGTTGCATTATCAACGATAGAAGCAGTTTATTTTCAAGAAGTTTATATTTTTTTAACTAGGAAACCTTAATCGATCTTAAGTAAGTTTGATAACAAGAGTGCTATAAATCTGTCTTATAACAACACTGATCATGCTCGTTCTAAACATATGGACATAAGTAATCATTTTCTAAAAGTTAAAAAAAATTGTTATCGAATATTTACATATATAGCGAAGATCAGTCGGCTAAAGTCTCTAACAAGTTTGAATCACATGTATTGCTGTGGGATTATGAATCTTCGTGCTCATTCTAGTGGAGGTGGTGTTGAAGAATGTGAATGTAATATTTTATATATTTTTCGACTCTTACTAAAAAAAAAAAAAATCAATATAGTTTGTTTCTTTTTCTTATATCATTCCATGGTTTTGTATAAGTTGAGTTCGTCCCTCAGGGCATGTTTAGTTACTTAACCAACCATTTAAATTAAAACAACTTGTTTTTTTAGTTTTCAGACTTTATTTAAATTACGGATTACAACATTATAGTATTCTTAAAAATAATAGTTATACACTATACACAATTAAACGCTGATACACAGTTTAAGTAACTTCAGTTTTTCAAACTATTCTCATCATCAGAATATGAATGTACATACATATATATGTATGTATACATACATATACTCGTATGAACTTTTATTTAACATGGTGCATTTTAAATTCCAATTGATGCTAAAGAAAAATGTAACTAACCATGGATATTTCTAGCAATGTTTTTGTAGTACAAAGGACCTGTACTACAAACTGAGTAAAGTTTTTGTTAAAACTAAAATATGTTTAAAACACGGCATAACGTGTAATGGGCTTACCAAAAAGAGGTTGTTATAGATAGATAAATTAAAAAATAATCAAATATGTATTTCCGTTATCGTTGTTTTTTTTTTAAGTGAAAAAACACTAACTTTGTTTCAGCTTTTAGAAAAATTCCTTCTTATAATTAGTATTCTTAATAAAAATAGTCTTAAATAACTTTTTCACTGTTCTACGGACCTAGTATCTAATTCGATTTGACATTGGTAAAATTTTTACAAATTAAGGAGTAAATTTTAACTTCAAATTAATTTTTTCAGATAAATATCTAAAGTCTTAATGAGCCTATATATATATTTTTTAAGCTTAAATTACAAAAAAAAAATATATTTAAAGGTCTATGCTCAAATTGTATAAAATATTTAGGGATGCATCCGATACTTTTATTGACGATGTTGTAACGCTACAAGCATCAATGCGTTTGCTACAACAAGTTTCAGTATAAGTTTGAACATATGTGTAACTGAAGAGTGGATAATGATAAGAGGTAGTGAAAGCTTCAATTCGAAGAGTCGTATAAAGTCAATTAGCGAAGCAATCTACTAAGCTTTCGGAAATTATTTAATAACATGATTAACCTAGATGTTTTCTAATATATGAAAATCCTAAAAATAAGCTACTGATTTCAAAATGCCTCTTGACAGATTTTATGAATTGGAAAATAATAATGAAACATATTAACAATTCTTAGTATTTCATACAAATCACAAAATTTTCAATTACTTCTATAGCAAAAATACCTTAATAAGTTCTTTGACCTTGATCTCGCTGAGGATTCTGATATTATTACAGATACGATTACCACCCTTACAATTCATCTAGTAGTTGGCTTTAACAAACTTAATTGATAAAGATAATTTCCTAACCATTCTAAGTTTAATTGTCCTAAACATGAATTCAAGAGATACCTAAGGTCTCCTAATATCTCTAGAGGCACATATCGCTAGTTTTCTGGCGTTTTATACTGAACTAAAAAAATGGTGCAGTAAACTTATTTTTCAAATCAGTTTTGAATGGCCATTTACCACTTGCCAGTCTCGTTTAAATAGGTGTTTCTTCCTGAAATCTGTGAACACTTTGACAAGACGTATCGATGCATCCAAGGCGAATTAATACTAGGTGACTGAACGGGCGAATTTAGAAATTTTTGCCTCCATTGCAGATGTCAAAATCCACATACATATAAAAAAAATATTTATAACATTTTATATGGAGTTTGACATTTGGATTTCAACAAATGACGAGCTTTTCCGCCACTGCATTCACCCGTTAGGGATTCACCTTGGATGTATCTCTAAAAATATAGGAATTATTGAATTTGGAGTCATTTTCAAGCCCGATAGGAAAAAAGTAAAAATATAATTTTTAACAATGACAAAAATTTTGATCTAAGCAAAAAAAAAAATGTAAAACAATTTATTGGATAGCTTTTATGCATCACGAATATATTTCTTGTCCTAGTTAACCCAAAAAACAAAATGTCCAAAGATCATTAAAATGATTAGTGTAAATCGTTACACTTCTCAAAATTCTGTCAATTCGACGAATAGTTGATAGATACTTAACAGAGAATGTTGATGTCCTAACCATACTAAGCTTTAATTGTCGTAAAGAGGAATTCAAGCGATACCTAAGTTTTCTGAGGTAATGCCGTTTTATACTGAAACTTAAAAAATGATGCAGTAGACTTATTTATTCAAATGAGTTTTCAGTGACCATTTACCACTTGCCAGTCTCGTTCAAATAGACTTGCAGGATGATCTTTCTTCGCAAAATTTGAGAACATTTTGTATTGTAAATAAGTATCGGTATCGCATCAGCAAAAAGTCGTATCGATGCTGCTATTTAATCTAAAAATATAGCTGCTATTTAATTTGCAGACAATTTCAAGCTCGATAAGAAAATTAAAAATAGAATTTTTAACAATGACTAAATCTATAATCTAAACAAAAACAAAAAAAAAAAAAAACGAATATAAAACAATAAATGGGACAGGTTTTAAGCACCACGAATATATTTCTTGTCCTAGTTAATCCAAAAATATGTCGAATGATCATACAAATGATCAGTGTAAATCGCAAAACATATAATTTTTAATAGATGTTGGAGTTCTTGTATAAAATTAGTATATAATATTCATGTGTTAATGTTTGTATTAAAACAAATCTAAACGTTTTATATTGAAAATAAAAAGAACATAACTACAACTGCATAATAAAAAAATAAATAAATTTCACTGAATTTCCCATCAAATCTTAAATACGTACCATGGAAAGGGTGAAAGTAATGCAATCTGAAGAATCGTTAACTTACAATCTAAATTCATCATACAATTATAAAAAGTTATACATACATGCATGCATTCAAATATGTATCGTCTCTGTTTTCGCAACCTTCTTCTTGAGACGTATTCATTCATCATTTATCGTTTCAATTATCAATTTAACGAAATGAGATAAACTTGTAAAGTGTTTTAAGCATATTCATTTTCAATACAAAAAAAAAAAAAAAATCATCTTTTTATATGTTGTAATGGAATACGTACCCAACTTTCATATTGATATTAAAGTCGCCATCTAATTTTATATTAAGCAAAAAGAGTGTACTCACATTTTGGTTTACTCTTGAGGTTGGAAAATAATTTGGAAAATTGTTGTATGTACATACGTACCAAAAGGCGAAGGGTGGAAGAGCAACCTAATCATGGTAATATATATGTTTCAGCTCAAAATGCTGGATATTTCGTGAAATTAGAGAAAAAGAGTATGCCTGATGACTTTGATAAATACATTTTTGGTAAATACATCTAACAACTATTAAAAGCTTATTGCTCACCACATTACAAAGAACGTCACCACTATGGTTATACGTACCCAATAGCTAATCTATCAACCACGGTGTTTACCCAAAAATTTAAGACTTAGCCGTAGATTGCTGAAATGACAAAGTTTGTTTACGTTTGTTTTGTTTCCAAGTTCCTTACCAAAAATCAGCTCTAATTTAGAACGATGGTTAAACGTGTAACCAAGTCGCAGTTGGTCTAGCATGGGCCTTGGATAGATGCTTTATTTTCACAAATAAAAGAATAAATTATTGAAATGAGTTTCGAATAATAGCTTTTTCTCCAATTTATCCCTGTAATGTAATAAAATCAACCTGTACATACCCCATGTTGGTAAAATCTTCTAAATATTCTGTTTGCTAATTCTCAAAAAACTGTTTATGCACCAAATGTTTTTTCCTTTCCTTATCTATAGAGAAGAATTAGTTTATTACAACATAAATCAAGAAATCAAAATATCCAAATACGTAGATATCAGTAGTGAATATATTAAATCTAAGAGAAAAATAAGTTTTGTTTGTTTGCTTAGAAAATTAAAAAATAATATAATTAATTAAACAACGTTAAGTTTTTGGATTTAAAAGCATTTCGGAATTTACATACGTGCTATATAAATGTTGCCTACTGTTAAATTTTAACGTTTGGGTCAAACTGCTGCTGCTGCTGCTGTATGTCTCTTCTTTTGTCCAAGGTGTTGTCTGCAAAGAGTTAATAAAGAGAAAAATTAAAAAAAAAAATGCAAGAGAACATTTATCCATTTGTATATACCTTGGACATATCCAGCAATTTGATTGATTTATAACGCTAAAATTAACGGCGGTGACGGTCTCGAGAATGAGATCTTCTTCGAGAATTAAAGCTACGTCCGCGGGAGCGAGACCTAGATCTTTTACGTTCAGACCCTCCCCGACCACTGTTTCTATTGCGATCAGAGTCATTATCACGATGTTCTCGATCCTTGCGTTCAGAACGATTAGTCGTGGTTGGTCCTTCAGGACGACGACGTTCACGAGAACGCGATCGATGAACACGTGATCGGCGATCTAATTCACGACCACCGACAAAGTAACGTGAACGGGATCGATCATCATCGCGTTCATGGATCTTGCCAGTGCGCTTAAGTTCAGCTTTACGTGGTCCAGCTGTCTTCTCCAATTCAGCTAATTTTTCTCTTATGGTTAAAAATCCCAAATGTAACTTACCGCCAAAATGATCTGCTAATCTGATATCATTGTCATGAATACCCAGGTAGGCTGAGCATACTTCGCAAACGCGTAATTTTTGCTGTTGGTATGTTGATGCTGGCATTGATGTGCGATATTCATGTTCTGCCTTAATTTTTTTCGCCCGAAGTTCATCAATTTCCTTCATAAGCGACATACTCTCTTCTACCTCACCCGCTTCACCAAGAGCCTCAGCCTTCGCAAGCTTTTTGCCAATTTCCTCGGCTAAAGCATGAACTGCATTGGCTTTTTCTGCTACTTCTGCGGTTAATTCTTCCTGAGTTTCTTTAAGCCTTTGCTTTGCTGCTTCTGTCCTTCTATCACAGTCTGCTATAAATGCCTGCAAATGCTCCATTGCTTCAATATCATAAAAGTAATCCCGACTCTTTGCTGCGCTTTGGTAATCTGCTCGAAATGCTAAATCATGTACTTTGGGACATTCTCCCAAATCCATACGAGTAGATGCTAAAATATCGTGCGGGCAACAATCTAAAAGAAAGCTCTTGCACACTCGGGGGTCTGAAAATTTTAGTCCTCGACCATCTTCACCATTTCGCGTTGTACCCATAAGCTGGTCGAGCATGGCTCTCATTTGATCTGTTGCTGACATTTGGAATTTCTAATATTTCTATTACAACAAAATATTAATAATTAATTTCGTTATTATCCAACGTCTGCACTAGTAAAAATAAGCTGTCTATATTAGAGAGTCACTGTCAAATCCAATGTCAAAAACAAGATGGCTCCGGCGTTGCCAACTTCTTATTGTATATACACATGAAAAATTTAATCTTTTAAGTATCTTTTACGTATTCCATAGACACTGGTATTCTGTTTAGTTTTTACTGTGGAATGCTGTCAAACTACACATGTATATAAAAACAATGTGTATGAAAAAATGTTGTTTTATTGTGGAAAAACAAATGAATGTGTCAAAGTTGTGAAATAAAGCAACTGGGCATTATTTTATGAGGGATTTTTCAAACAACAGCTGATCACCTCGATTTTGTTAATATTTGTGAAACAATGTGATATAGTTAGAGATAGACACCACATTTTAAATGTAAAACTTTCCAATTGAATTAATAACGATTGCTACACATTTTCCACAACAGAGTACTAGACTATGGACACCAAAATTTAAATGTCAAATCTTCCAAGTGAAATAATAAATGTTTTTTTATTTTTTTTTTTTTTTAATAAAAGTCTTTATTTACAAGTTTAAAATATAAAAGGTACAGAGGTATGAGATTTTACTATAAGTACTACAACAATAAGAGTCTTATAATTAAATTTACAAAACTAATAACAATAAATATACAGCCTTAAGGAAAATAGCTCACAAAAACCTTTTTGATCTCTATGGAAGTTATAAAGAAATTTGTTTGGATAATCACTAATACATTCATTCTTAACGAACGAATCTTAGTGATTACCTTGTAAATTCCTTATTGATTCAAAATTTGACAGTCTGCATTTTTCATTAAATGTCAGTGTCAGTTCTCTAGTGAAATCGTTTATCATCTTGTATCCAAAGTTACTGTGAAGTAAATTTGTCGGATACCTACGAGGAAGATTATGAATTATTTTCAAATTCTTGTTTTGTATAATCTGAAGCTTTTTGGTATGAGTTTTCGCAGTTTTATGAAACCATACTTGACAGCTGTAACTCATAATTGGTCGAATGCACATTTTATATAACAATATTTTGTTTTTCATATTCAATTTAGATCTTCTGTTGAGTATGGGAAACAATGCCCGACCACACTTTATAGCTTTTTCACAAATTTGATTGACATGTTGCTTAAATGTTAGTTTTTTATCCATTATAATGCCCAAATACTTGATTTCTGACTTTATAGGTATAACATTCCCACGGCACAACATAGATTGAGAAGGTATGCGTTTTGGCGACTTATTATATGGAAAAATAATGGCCTGTGTTTTATCATCATTGACCTTTATTTTCCATTTATTAAAATATTTTTGGCTTGAATTTAAGCTCTCTTGCATTTTCCTAACTAATGAATTAGATACCTTACCGCTGCAAATGAAAGCACTATCGTCTGCATAAAATGCTGCTTCCTGATTCCTGCGTAGAGTGATATCTGACGTATATAACGAATAAAGCGTAGGTGACAAAACGGAACCTTGCGGTAGACCTGCGAGTATATGTTTTTCATCTGATGAGATGCGCTCCACGAAAACTACAAATGAACGTTGGTCTAAAAAGCTTTGTATGATTTTTTGTAAATATAAAGGAAAACTAAAAGAGTTAAGTTTATACAATAGGCCATTATGCCATACTGTATCGAAAGCCTTTTCAATGTCAAGAAATATAATACCTGTACTTCTACGATTTCTTTTATTATTCTCAATAATATTAACCACTCGTTTGATTTGATGTACCGTAGAGTGCTCTCTTCGGAATCCAAACTGCTGCTGATGTATAATGTTATTCTGTTCTGAGAACTCTACGATTCTTTTGTGGATTATTTTTTCAAAGACTTTATCCAACAAGCTCAAAATGCTTATTGGCCTATAGCTGGAAGGCAATTTAGGATCTTTTCCAGTTTTGAAAATAGGTATAACTCTGGCCTTTTTAAATATCATGGGGAAATGACCATTTCTCAAGCAGTAATTAAATAGTTTGCTCAAAGTTTCAAAAAAGTAATCGGGCATATTTTTTAAAATAATGCTGTTAATTCCGTCTAAACCTGGGGCTTTGTTATTTTTTAAACAAAAAACAAATGTCTTTACCTCTACTGCATCTGTGAATTCAAAATTGTCACTGTCAGCGAGATTTACATTGTTAAGTTCCTGCACATAATTTAGAACCACATTATCTAAAGGTGATGAATTGTTGTTGGTGATATTATTGTTGCATCTAAAAACTTCCGCAATGGCATTTGCTTTTGCTTCACCGGTACTTAAAAATTCCCCATTTATATTTAGATCGGGGATTGCAGAATTTCTACCTTTTAAAGCTTTTGTTAGTTTCCAAAACTTTTTAGAGCCGGAAGGCAGTTTGGAAATGAATTTAGCCCACGCTTCATTTCTATCCCTTTTCAAATGAAAATCAATTAATTGATTCAACTGTTTTAAAATGCTGATTAGTTGATTTATATTTTGGCCGAATCTAGTATGTGTATCCGGATGATATACATAATAACTTGAACTTAAGTGATGTCTGTACAGTTCTTTGCCAGCTGAATTGTTTGAAATACAATTCCAACTCACATGTTGTGCATTCAAATCACCAAAAATAAAATAGTCACTAAACGAATTGGTAATAAGTTCTAAGTCAGTTTTAAAATTAGAAGTGTAAACAGGATTATAAGCAGAGATAAAACTTACGGGACGTCCACTTATTTTAACTTCCACAGAGATATTTTCTATGGTTATTGTTTTAATCTTTGGTAACAACTTATGATCTATGTAATTTTTAACCGCTATAAGCACACCCCCACCATGTGTTTGACGGTCTTCTCTGTATATTTTGTAGCCTCCAAATTTTAACCTATGATACGGCTTCAGGAACGTTTCGTTAAGAAATAAAATATCAATATTTTTCTCATGGAGAACTTTTTCGAGCTGTGCAGCTGCTGACTCAGTTGTTATGCCTTGAGCATTCCAGTGCATAACGTATACATTTTGACTACCCATGATTTTATATAGCATGCTTGAGCATCATGCCAAGCACTCTTAATTTGTCAAATTTATTTCGACATTTTTCTAGTGCATCCACAGCACTAAAGAAGATTTCTAACAGTCTCTCGTTAGATAAGTCATCATCGTTGTTGCTGTCGCGGGGTCTGTTTTTCGAAACCTCAGAGTACAAACTTTTCCTTTGGAAGGTGTGCTCTCGTGAATCAGTTGGTTGACTCTGACTTGACAGGTGTGGGAACTCAGTCTCATCATACACATGGTTAATTCTCGACTTGTTGAAATTAGGTCTAGACTTGGAAGTTAATCGTAGGCGCATTTCTAAATAATCTTTACGGCAAGGGCATTTAGGATCGTCGGACCTGTGATTCGAGTTTCTTAAGTTCTTTTGGCTACAGTTGTGGCATTTATAAACAACATTACTCCCTTGAGTGTTTTTGGCCAATACACACTCAGTCTGGTCGTGATTGCCAGCACAAACTGCGCAGACGATAACTCTATTGCAGTTTTTAGCTCCATGTCCGTACATAGAGCACTTCGTACATTGCGTAGGCCCTTTATTCCCTTTAAGAGGTCTTCTCCAGTAAACAGCAATATTGCAAAAGTACTTTATTTTCATAATATCATTTTTTGACACTTCTTGTTTGTTAAACTCAATCAAGTATATAGCGTCATCAGCTGTAGTCCTTTTGGTTACGATTTCTTTGACACTTACTGGGTTTATGTTATGCATTTTAATCAATTCCTCCTTTAAAAGTTTTGCGTCTGTTCTTGGCAAACCAAATAACACTAACTTAAAGTGCTTTACGTCTTTAACTTCGTGTGTATAAAAACTGTACTTCAGTTCACTCAGCTTTTTTAACGCAGCTTCATACAGGACCATTGTATTGCATATAACCTTAGTTCCAATTGTCATTCTCTTGAAGAAGTACTCCTCACCAAGTATTTCCCAAACTTTTGAGAAACTGTGACACGAGTCTACCACTATTGGTGGAACCCTTTCTTTGACTGCTCTTGCCTCTTCTTCTTCTTCATTTGCTAGCAAATGAAACCTGTTACTCGGACCAGGATCAATCCTTATCGTCTTAAATTTGGGACTATTCCCAAAGTAATCTCGCTTCTGGCTAGCCATATTGGAAGCGATTTAAAGGAAAAATTAAATTTTCAAGAAAAATCACACACGAGCAAAAAATAACACGTTGTTTACAACTCAAGGCAATGTTGCCAGGGAATAATAAATGTTGCTAAAGATTGTCCACAAATTCGTTTTTTTTTATTTTTTTTTTTATTCCTCATTTTTTAATAAACTTTATTTTATTTTTACAACATAATCATAAAGACAGTATTAGTTATTATATTTTAGTTATTATTAATTATATTTTAAATTAAAAAAGTTTAAATGTAAAACTCGGCTTTTTTATATTAAGAATGTTGAAAGTTGTATAAATCTTAAAGAAAAAATTTCTGTAAATTAAAAAATTGTATCCATGAATTCGCTTTGGAAAAGTCTATAACTATTTAGCAAATTTAAGAACCATGTTAAAATAGTGTTAAAAAGTACTTCTACTTACCTTTATTGGTAGCACTGTTTAGCAAAGTCCGGAACCTTTTCCAACAGGTATTAACTACTCTTGTGGCATTACATAAATTTAAAATCAAATCGTTGTTAAGATGCTTATAATCTTTACATTTCTGTACATGAAATATTTTTTTAAAATTTATTGGTGCAGATAGTAATCGAAATGGAATACAAAACAGCAATTTTTGGATGTTTTGTCTGTCCGTCTGTCTGTATTCGCATCACGTACAAACAACTGAATGAAATTCAATTAAATTTTGTGAGTAGGTACTTTAGTATCTCGGTTCAAATGTAGGATATTTTTTCCGCAAAAATATCTCATTTCCAATAGAAAATAGATAAAAAGAGTTTTACCGATTTAACATTACTGTACACTTCTTGACAGCAGCTGTTATTTTTAATAGCGGGATATTTTAAACACTATTTACAAAACTCTACAATAATTTTAGAATTATATATAAATATTAGAATTTAAAATAAAGCTTTTTTCCAGAGTAATTATCCAGGGATGAGATAAAGTAAAAACGTAAACTATATATATATTATAAAAGTAAGAGTTTTAAAATTTGGTCTGGATTACTTTCAAAGAAAACTCGAACAAAATATTGTCAGGACGCCTTAGACGTGGGGGGCACAGCTAGTTAAAAATTAAACGCTCTTAAACAAATACGTATGCTCATTTTATAATCGTAAAGGTGTTGTGGAATTACCACCAATAAACCATTTTAAAGTGGACATAAAATAAGGCCACTTATGAAGTATTTCTTATCTTCGTAATAATAAACTAGATTTAAAGAGACTATAAACAAAAGTAACTATAACACTGGTCAACACAATTCTTGTCTCCTTCAACTTTTTTTCTGTTATTGGGTATTCTAGTAGCTTTGATACTTTGCGATTGCTAAAAGCTTTATTTTTTTAAATATACAGTTTTATTGTTTGGTAAAAAATACAAAAAAATCAATAAAAATGTCTACAAAATTTCTATTGAACACTATTAAATTATGTTTTTCAAGATTTCCTTGAAGGAACGACTTTAGGTAGATCTCGTTGCAAACTCCAATAGTAGTCTGTCATCATATGTAAGTCCCACCTTCCCTGATAACTCTCTTCCATTGTCATAAAACCCTGATGAAATCTTTCACTCTGCTCCTCACTAAAATCCCCCAAAAAGTGAAAGTGGATTTTAATGCTTATGTTGCACCCTAGCTCTTACAAGTTTGGTAGCTTGCACTCAACAAGCTCGACACGGTCATCATTTTTCTTGTTACCTAGGAAATTATAACACAACAAAATAAATCAGTCCAAAGATTTTTGCAGGAATGTAACAACAAAAACAGAATACAAGTGGACCTGACACCTCAGTGGTCTCTCGTCGTTTTCTTTAAAAGAATTAATTTATGATGGAGAGAGTCTCATTTCTCTAATTTTTTTTTTCAGCCAAAGCTGAATATTCGTAGGAGTGTCAGAACTTCGGGGGTGAATTGACCTTAATATTTTACTAATTATCAAATCTTTATTAAGACCCTAGTACTAAGTCGTTGAGAATTTTTGCGATTCCGATATAAGTATATTAGAAAACGGTATACATGCGGATTTATAATATTGTGGCTTTAATTATCGACTTTGTAGCCTCTTCGAAGTAAAATTTCCCCAACTCTTCAAACAAATTATATATGTATATCCCTATAAATTTGAAATTATAAGAATCTAGAGTTTGCTCATACTTCGGCATGTATGTAGCGATTGTACTAATTTTCGAAACTACATCTGGAAGACTAAAATACTAAAAATTTAAATAAGTTTTTGAGAGTCTTCAGAAAATCGATTTTAACTCGAACGAGGGCAAGTGGATAGACGGACGTCGCTAACTTCCCTAGATGTGAGTATAAAGAACATACTAGAAATAACATATGGAATAACAAACTTAAACACACTCTATATAACCAACAAAGATATCTAAATAAAATTTCTCAGAGGGAAAACAGGTATTTTTAAGTGGAGCTGCAAACGGTCGGCCTTCTAGGTATTATATATATTATATATACATATACATGTTATATATATACATAAATTTGAGCATACATTTTTTTGAAATGCCAGCAAAAGTTTATTTATAATTGAAATGTTAAGACATTTTGAATCAAAAAGGTACTTGAAAATTTCTAGAAAAAAATGTGCTTTAATGTCTTTTCTGGTTTAAAAGACAACAATTTTTTTCTTCAATTTTGATATTTTTCACTTGAGGGATATTTAAAACCATACGCCGGTTAAATACTCAAGAAAAGATTTGACAGTCCTATGGAAAACAACGGCAGGGTAGCTAGGTAAAAACCCCAATTTGTTGAAATGAAAATTTGTTTACTATTTGTTTTAAAACCCTCGTATTTATATTATTCTAAAATTTTGTAAGGATATCTCAATCCGTTTGGGCCGCTGTGCCGAATCTTCTATACCCCTTACCGCATTGATTTTAATTATAAAAAATAGAACTGAAAATAATTGTAAAATTTTTTGGGAAATATTTTTGTAAAATATTTTTTTGAAAAATTTTTGTGAAATTTTTTGCAAAAATTTTTAAATATTTTTACAAAAAATTCAAAAAAAAATTGCAGTTATTTTCAATTATTTTTTTATAATAATTAAAACGAAACATTTCTTTGAAAATTTTTTATAAAAATTTTTTTAAAAATTTTTTTTATTAATTTAGACCTTGAGCCAAAATAAGATAAAACCATATTTGCTAAAAATGTTGTGTAATATTTTTGTGTATATATTAAACCTTCCTGCAATCTATATTGCGTTAGAATGGTGAGACTAAAGCAAACAAATCCAAGTGGGCTATTGACTGCTCCTGGTTTCCAGTGGGCACCCTGTAGGTCTATTGGCTACCTCTATATGTATATATTGTGATTTACTACGGTTAATCAACTTTTCTATGTATAAGGATCCGGAATATATATACTTTATGGAGTCGGAAATGAATATTGTAGAACTTACACACAGAATGACAAACTTATATACATACATTTAAGCTTTCCACCTGTGGTGAAGGGTATAATAAAAGCTTTTTTAACCACTGTGCGCCGGTTCAAATATTTTGTTATGTTTTTTTAAGCCGTGAAAATGTAGCCGCCACTAAAGAATGATTTAATTTTGTCATATTTTTTATTTAAAACTTTAGTACATCGTAAAAATATTTTCAGTTTTAAGAAAAATGTGTCATTGTATAATGTAGTAAGGCGGATATAGGCATCAAGTCAATCCGGGAAGACTTCACATTCTGCACGAATGTGACTAGATGATGATTTGTCGGCGAAGAGCATTTTTTTAGGCGTTGGTTGTTTGACATCTTTTAGTTGTTACTTTGGCCGCAAGAATGATCAATATAGAAAAATCTATTAATCGTAAGTCGGGGCCATTGTTGTGAAAAATTAAACCGCATCGTTTAAAATATTTTTACGGTAGATTTGTGGATTTAACATATTGCCCTGTTTAATGAAAGCAAGTGGTGGCGTCTTGTGGCTGTTACCGTAACCCCAAACGTCACTGAGTCCGGCATTTGTTTTCTCACAGTAATACGTTGTTTTTTCGAAAAATTCAGATTTAAATGAGTTTCAGGTTTTTTGGTGAAATTTCGACTTTTTTTAGAGTGAAATTGTGATTTTAAGGTTAAATAATAATAAGTTTTCATTTTCTTATTTTATATCTTTTTTTCTTGTAAATTTTTTGTTTTGTCTTGGATCATTCGTCTGAAGATTTTCAGACCTTCACCCATACTTTTAGAAAGGCTTGAAATATATTATATACATAGAAGAGTTCTTAATAAACTGAAAAGACTTTAGAAGTCTTTTATAAAATATTAAAGTTAATTTTTATGTAACATAAATAATGTTGCCCCAACTCTAAGAGCGGGTTTTTAAATATTTTAATTAGCTTATCTTATACTTAATTTAATCCAATATTAACTGCTGTTGATGTTATTAAAGGCCATGATTCACTCTCATACTCAGTCGTACGATTGGTCAAAAATCAAAAAATAGTATTTTTCCATGCGTATGATAGTGTGGCATCTACAACGCCATTTTGAAACGAGCCAAAAACCATGCCCACCTATATTTTTTTCACGTTTTTTTTTTAAATTAATAAATATTAGACTGCGAAAGGTAGATCGCAAGGGGTGCATACAGATCTCGGGGGATCAATAACCCCCTGCGAGGGTCGATTTTTGTTTGTTTTTAGATTGGTAGGGTTTTTCTGCTTTGATTTGTATTAGAGACCTTTATAGAAAGCAATACACATAGAGGTAGCCAATGGACCCACAGCGTACCCACTGGAGCAGTTAAAAGGCACATGGGGGTCAATATGAGGAAATTTTTTTTTGTAAGGATTTCTTTTTGCTTTAGTTTGACCAATATAGATTGCAGAAAGATCCTAAATTTAACAAAAAAATTTCAATAAAAGTTTTTTAAGAAAATTAATTTTTTTTTTTCAAAAAAATTTACAAAACATTTTCAAAAAGATTTTTTTACAGAAAAATATTTGAAAAAAAATTTTTTAAAAAATTTTCCAAAAAAATTTCGAATAAAATTTTACAAAAATATTATTACAAACATAAATTTTCCATAAATTAAAACAAAAATTTCAATAATTCTTTGAAAATTAAAATCATGACTGTAACATAATATATATTTATTATTAAGAATATACATACATACATATGTTTGTGTATATGTATATAGAGTAACATAATTTTTTTTAAATGCGTTTGATTTTTAAATAATTTTAACACATAGACATCATCATAATACCGACTACAAACTGTCAAAATTAAAAAACACACGTTTATAGGTAAACGATTATTTTGAAGCCAGTACATGGCTACACGACCACCATTGTGGCTGTCGTCAACTTGGTCTAATTTATATTTTATTCAACAAAAGAAAAATTCACAAAATTGCAAATTACAAATTCATATAGACACAAAAAGTTTTGGAGGAAATATTTCTAATTTTTTGAAAAAGTTATTTAATTTTATAAAAGCAAAATAAGTATTTCTACAACAATGTCAGAGTTTACGATGTAGCTGCCGTCTTCAATATCTTTAAGTAGCTGACAACACGGCGACAATTGTAGCCAACGGAATTTGTTTTCATTTGTCTTATATTTCTTTAAAGCATGAATAATGATTTTTTCTCATACGACTTAATTATGTAAAGAGTCAACAATATGGATAATGCTGTACATGTCTGTATAAATAAAATCACCGTGGTGAAGGGTATAGAAGATTCGGTACGGCCGAATATAGCACTTTTACTTTTTTAAATGTCATCATTTTATCAAAAAGGCAGAATAAGAAGACAAAATTGCTAGTATTTAATAAAATTTATACAGAGCTTAAAGATGAGAATTAATAAAAAAAAATTTATTCTATTTTTCACGTTTTCTAAAAAAATAATTTTCCTTTTTGTAATTTTTTAAATTCTTATATTTTGACCTATAAGTATATGTGCATGCATGTGTTTTTATTGGCCGCTTGAACTATCAAATAAAAATAGTTAATTATTATCTTAAAAACTATAAACAAAAAAATAAGGATACTAAATCTCTGATCTCCATCTTAAAAACCCACTCTAAAGGTAGTAATAAATAGTAGAAAACCAAAAATTATCTATACATATAATAAAATATAAATTTTTTTAAAGTCTTTCTGGCTGATTGATTTTAATAAAATTTTGTGAGGAGGTACCGTAGTATCTTGATTCTAATATAGGATACTATTTTTCCGCATAAATATCTAGTTTCCAAGAAAAAGTGGAGAAAAAACAATACGCAATTTTGTTAAAGATATGTATACAGCTTTTATTTTTAAAAGCGGGATATTTTAAAGGTACTGCATACTTTACAGCGCCTATTTGAGTAAATACATGAACCATAACTGGAAAACTAAAAAAGTGAAATTGGTTGATAGCTTTCCAAACAAAATCGAACAAAATATTGTAAGGATGCTGACGAAGTGGCGGGTACAGCTAGTAGTTAATATATATGTATGTATGTTTAACTAGCGGGTGTCTGATTTATTTTGTAAATGTATGTAATAAGTAAATCTAGTACAATTTTTTGATTTTAAATAAATAATCTAAAATATTATAATAAAGATTTGCGTTTGAAATTGAAAACTGAATTTTGAAACTGAAATGACATGTGATAAGCGTTGGTTTAATTTATAACTACTGATTTTTATTAATAAGCGTACATTCCGACGAAATCGAGTGGACTTTATTTTGAAAATTTATGACTAGTTATTCTCCTGCTACCAACAAAGCTCTTGAAGGTGTTCTATTGATAACATTTAATATAAAAAAATATATAATTTATAATTTAAAAATTGTTATCAAAACATAAATGGTACAAAATTTTGTTTTTACAAAATATTCAAGTTGGTACTACTATATTTAAAATGTAGTACATATTGATAATATATATTTTTTTTTTAAAGTGGTATAAGTCCACTTTTTAAAAAAACGGAGTTAACGGTAATTTTAATGAGCTATAGACTCATTATTTCCATTTGGCATAAAAACAATTTCAATAGAGTTCTATTTTGACATAAAATAAACAAAAACAGTTTTGCTGTACAATGCTATCGTACAAATATTTCTTTTGAAAATGGAATAAGTCCATTCCTAATAATTATAATTAAAACAAGTTTCTTATTGCAATTATTATTTTTTATTGCTACTAAAGCCCGTTTCACACTATAATACTGAGTATTAAGATTTGCATTGGATTTTTTAATGAATAAATTAAATAAAAATTGTTGTGATTGTTAAAAAATCTAACGTAACATAACATTTCGTTTTCACATTATCATATAAAATTTAAAATCAAGCTAAGGAACAAAACGAGTCGAAAAATTGAACAGCGGCGGTTAAGAATTATTTTTTATTTATTTATTATTTTATTTGGAAAAAAAAGGAAAGACCAAAAAACCTCAGCAAAATTAATATATTGTCACTATTTAAAACTTCAAGAAGCAAAAGAAGAGAGAAATATAACGATATGATAAGTTTATTACTATATATACCACCTATTCACCATAAATACTTCAATATGTTAACTGTAAAAGAAAATTAACGAAGTAATTTTCATTTCGACATTTTTAATATAACTGAAATTAACTCTTAATAAACTTGGTTATTCGTGTATTTAAATGTCTTTATTTTAACTATTATTTTTTATATAAAAATCCACTTTAGTAAAGCTTATGTCTATAAAAATGCGGACTTTAATTTGCTCCTGTTTTTATTTCTTGTAATATGTTATTTTTGAAAATGGTATAAGTCCATGTGGAGCTACAAAAAACGTGTATTTTTCCAAATAATTTTAGTTATTATTATTTCATAATGAAATTTAAAAATTGTATATCACTCGAATTGACTAAAGTTGACCAATATTTTTAAATTGATTCAAACGCAAGCCCTTAAATATCTCAATATATGAAAAAATGGACTTATACCACTTTCAAAAAAAAAAAAAAACAGTTCATATGTATGTGTATGTATGTGTAATAAAAGTGCGTTTTATACGCATTTAATAATCAGTTAAAATTTACGAAAGCGAGTTTTGATTTTAGGCATTCATTAATTTCTACATTAATTAATTAAGAAAAATACAATTTTTACAACAACTACATTAATATTTTATTACAAATTTTCTTTTCAATTTGAAAACTATATCAGCTATGACTGCCTATATCGACTATGGTGTAGAATTGAAGAAAAGTATGTAGGTTATTATACAACTAACAAACTTTTTAGTCTATTTTACCAAAATAATAAAAATAAATATTTTTGGTAAATTAGTTATATTGAAGTAAATTTTTTAATATGACTACGATACGACGAAAATTTAGTAAAATTAAATTAAATAAATAAATAGATAAATTAGCTAATAACTAGTTTATTCTTATTCATTTTAACTAACAAATTAAAAAGATTAACAAATCCAATCAACTTACAATCAACTGTATATTATAAAAAAATCTTCAATGTAATCTTAAGAAATACAATATATTATAGTCTGAATCCAAAAAAACGACAAGAAATAAGACCTTTAATTACACTTGACTCATCTTCAAATTATTTTGGTTATTTGCTTTCGGAAATTGTTCAGAGAGAGATTTCTAGCGGTCCATAGTTGAGGTTTTGTTTGTAATATTTGATTTGTTTAATTTAAATTTTAAGAAACACAGCTAAAATAATGGCAGAAACTTTCAAATTATTGTCACAAATTATATTTTGAATTTGATAATTTTTTTGATTTAATATTTCTAGAAAATTTTTTTCTGAAAATAAATAAATAAAATTTAACAAAATTTCTTCAATTTTATAAAACTTTAATTCATTTTACTAAAATAAATTTATTTTAAATTTCAAGAAATTTCTTCAATTCTACAAAAATTTTATAAAGAACTGCGCTTTTTTTCCACTAATCAGCAATATTTCGTATACGGTATATATCGTTACCTGAAATGCCTAACTATGTAAAAATTTTATAGAAAATTTTTTGTACAAATTTTATAATTTTTTTTTTTTAATTTTATAGACATTTTTTTGTAAAAATTTTATAGAAACTTTTTTTTAATTTTATAGAAATTTTTTTGTTTGACATTTGTTTTTAAATATTTTTTGTATAATTTTTTTGAACTTTTTTTTTAATTTTTTTGTAAAAATTGTATAGAAAATAATTTTGTAAGTGTTATTCAAAATTTTGTGTAAAAATTAAATTAAGAAATTGTTGATAAAATTTTATTGAAACTGTTTTGGAAAAATTTTATTGAAATTATTGAAAAAAGTTGTATTAAAAATTTTTTGTAAAAATTTTATAAAAAATATTTTGGAATTTTTTTGTAAAATTTTTTTAAAACTTTTTTTGAAAAATTTTTAGAAATTACTTAGAAATTTTTTTTTAATTTTTGGTAAAAATGTTTTTGAAGATTTTTGTAAAAACTTTTTTTTTATTTTTTCTAAAAATTTTTTTGTAAAATATTTTGTAAAATTTGTTTTTGAAATTTTTTGGTTAAAGTTGTTTGAAAATTTTTTTTTAATTTTTTTTGTAAAAATTAGGACCTTCCTGCAATCTAAATTGCGTTAGGATGTTCAGAAAAAAGCAAAAAAATCCTTAAAAAATTTCATCATATTGACCCCTCCAATGTGTCTTTTAACTGCTACAGGTTATCAGAGGGCACCCTGTGGGTCCATTGGCTACCTCTATGACTATTGCTTTCTATAAAAGCCTTTAATACAAATCAAAGCAGAAAAAGCCTACCAACCTAAAAACAACCAAAAGTCGCCCCTCGCAGGGGGTTCATGCGATCTACTGGTTGTGGTATAATATTTATTTAACAAACAAAAAAAAAACAAAAGAGGATCATTACAACCGAAAAAAATAAAAACAACGTGAAAAAATATAGGTAGGCGTGGTTTTTTTGCCCACAGCCTCGAATTAATTAATAAGATTAGTGAAACTTTCGAAAATATACTTGGCAAATCGGTGGGCATAAATTTGGTGTATCTCTTATGGTGCCTTGGCAAATTTGATGTCAACCCGACAGACGGACATCGCATAAACAACTTCTCTATCTATAAGGATTCAGAATATATATACTTTATGGGGTCGGAAATGAATATTGTAGAACTTACACATGGAATGACAAACTTATATATACCGTTTTCTACCTGTGGTGAAGGGTAAATTAATCAAATCAAGGTAAAAATTATTAACATTATCTTCTTTAAGGGACGTAAATTTAACTAATTTTAAGGATTGTTGTGTTTGGAATGTGTTACTATTTTTACTTGAATAAAAATAGTTTATATGAATAATATATATGTATAGGTTAATTGATTTAATAACTATTTTTTTTTTCGTTAATATTGCCTACGACATTTGGTTCAGTGTAGGTGGAAGAAATCAGGAGATGTATATTCAAATAAAGATCTATATATAAAGTTCTAAAGAATATCTCAAATAGAGCTTTACAGATTTGATTTCAAGCAAACATAAGTGGAAGTTAATTAGAGATTACGACGTTAATAACCTATTATTTGTAGATAAAACAATAAATTTTGTGATATTGAAACTACAACATCGATCTTTTTGCCATCGAAAATTTCAAACAAACTTGTTGTTTTTATTGTAAGAGCCCTTGATTTGTAGATAAGCAACAACGATTAATTCCTACAATTTTCATACCATGGCAATAAATTTGTGTTGAGAAATATTTACAATAGGTCTGTTCGGTAACTAAAACTCGTTACTAATTGTTAATGAATAGTGTTCACGTTCTCGAAAAAAACAGCATTGAGAAGGAACTATTACACAATGCTTTTTCCGACAATATTGCCAGACAACAATTGTAAGTTCACACGATTCTTAGACGTTATCTGTATATTTTTCTGACAATATTGTAAGGTCTGACAACCGTCTGTACAGAGCTTAAGTCGATAAGCCAGTAACAATTCAAGAGCTAAAGGATGAGATAATTCGGCACATTAACGGCATAGAACCTCAGTTATGCCTCAGCGTCATCGAAAATTTGGAGCATCGGATGGAGATGTGCCGCTGTGCGGCGGCCATTTGGCCGATATTTTGTTACATACATAATTGAACCATACCAATATTATCAAAATAAAAAGAAATGACAATAATTTCCTAAATAATTTGTGTGATAATCAACATCAGCCCTTAAAATTTAACCATCCTTTATAACATTATTGACGTCACTGCGATTTATTCGCCAATGTTTGCTAAGAAGAAGTTCGTTCATTTACTTTTTCTTATTTGGAACAGTTATTTTGCAAATTTCTACTTTACTCTCTTGTTGCTAGTTTCTGCTAGGAAAGTTATTGAACAGACCTAATGTACCTTGTACTAACTACAAATTTATTTGTAGTTAGTTATTGGTAGACTTTGCCGTCACAGTATAACGGATAAGATAATGTTTCTGAATCAAATTTGTGTGCAAAATTATGTATATAAATGGAGATATTTTTTCAAGAATTCAATAGTCAGTTGAAAACGGTTTCACAATGAAAACTTTCATTGCTCTAAGCTTAAGCTTATTTTTAGTTGTTGTCTCAGCAGGCATTGCGCCTGACGCAGAACATCTTCCACTTGAACCAGTTGCACCAGTGACCGAATTGGAAGGTCGCATTACCAATGGAGAAATTGCAGTCCCTGGCCAATTTCCCTATCAAGTTGGTCTAAGTTTACATTTCGGAGAGAAGAGTGCTTGGTGTGGTGGTTCTTTAATAAACAGTCGTTGGGTGCTAACTGCTGCTCACTGTACTTTGAACGCCGATGGTGTAACTGTATTCTTGGGTGCTTTTGACATTAAAAGCAATAACGAAACGGGACAACAAAGAATCTACACCTCTAAAGCAAACATCATCGTACATGCCAATTATAAGCCGCCCAATATGGGCGACGACATATCCTTGATAAAATTGCCTGTTGTTATTGAATTTAATAAGTATATTCAGCCCGTCGCTTTGCCTAAGAAGACTGGAACATATTCAACCTATGAAGGAAAACAAGTTTTGGCTTCAGGTTGGGGAAAAGAAAGTGATTCTGCTACAAGTGTCTCACAATTTCTTCGATATATTGAAGTTCCTGTGTTGAAGCAGGCCACTTGCAGGAATTACTATATGGGCCAGATTACTAAAGATATGATATGCATTAAAACAGCAGGTAAAAAATCTACTTGCAATGGAGACTCTGGCGGTCCTTTAGTGTATGTGGAGGATGGTGTAAACTATGTTATTGGAGCTACCTCATTCGGTATTACATTTGGTTGCGAGAAAGGCTGGCCTGGTGTATTTACCCGTATCACTAGCTACTTGGATTGGATCGAAGAAAAATCCGGTGTTGTCAACAAGTAAATTTAATTGAATGAATTAAAATTAATAACAACAATTTGAAATTTAGGAGCGAAAATAAAACAAGTGTTTTTAATTGTTAAACATAGTTTTTCGTTACAATTTGCTTAAACTATCTACTTTTTGCGATTCGGGCTTTATTCGACAAGACAAAAGTTTAATTTTAGTTTTCGACCACACAAACACCTGGAAAGCGTCAATGAAGAGAGCAGAACAATATTTCCTTTCTATGAGAGTTTTTTAGATACATTCACAAGTCGGTGTTTGGTCGATAGTAATCAGGAATAGACTGTTCTCGAAAGTAGTTTCTCGAATAGTTTTAACATGTTATCATTATAGTGTCGTGTGGTCTTTTCCGGGCTTAGAAATAATGTTAATCTTCCTTTTTGTAGGATAGTGATCAACTAGCCGTACATGCCACTTCGTGACCGTCCTTGCAATATTTTGTTCGATTTTGCTTTGAAAGCAATCCACGCCTATGACCCTTACTTTTTAACCGACTTCAAAAATGAAGGAGGTTATCAATTCGTCTGAATGTTGCTTTTTTTATGTATGTAACCGCAGAACTCAGCCATTTCTGAACCGATTTTAAAATTTTGTTCTTTATTTGAAAGGTTATGCTTTCAGGTTGGTCCCGTTTTAAAAACAGTTCATTATATTAAAAATTAAAGGGTGTCCCCATACAACATACATGTTTTTTACGTGTATTAAGAACCGTAAAGGGCACCAAATTAAAATTTTAAAAAAGTGCGTGTCGCTATAGCTCCCAACGGCAGAAATTAATAAAAAAATAAATTTTAAATTTAAAGAGTGTCCCCATAGGTGCCGTAATTTGACCCATATATGCCTATCTATTGTACCGCTATAGACAAAACCTTGAACATTTTACAAAATGTCGATTACTATGACCGTTATAATAAAATGTAAAAATAATCAAAATTTTAAATTAAAGGGTGCTCCAATAGTTCATTTAATTTAAATTATATGGCCATACTTTTGAACAGTTGTACACAGACCGCTGAAATTTACAAAGAGCCTGTATTGCTAAGTCAGCTATAACAAAAAGTATAAAATTTGAATTTGGAAATAAAAGGGTGTCCCAATAGTTAATGTTATTCTATGTATGTGGCCAAACTTTTGAACTGTTATAGACAGACAGCTGAAATTTTCAAGGAACCTGTATTCCAAAGTCTACTATAGCAAATATACAATTTGAATTTAGAAATTAAAAGGTGTCCCCATAAATTATGTAATTTGATCTATATGGCCCTATCTCTTGAAGCGTAAAACACAAACACTTGAAAATTAGGCAGAATGTCCACTACTTTCTCTGGTATAATAACAATTATAAATATTTGGAATTATAATGTAAAGGGTGTCCCAATAGTTCATGTAAACTGATATATATGGTCAAACTTTTGAACCGTAATAGACAGACAGTTTAAATTTACAAAGACTCTTTGTGACCAAGTCCTTGACATTCACATAGTCTTTACTTCTTTTCCCTCTAATTTTGGCGCATATTTTAAAACGATATGCATATCGGTTAGTGCTTTAGTTATGGTTTACTACAAACATAACTGTATTTAAGTTATTGCAGTTCGATTGGCCTAACGAAGCGGCCAATCGGACTCAATGATATGGTCGGGAATTTTAAAGACTTAAATTCATCTATTGGACCCAATGTTGGCCGAACAACGTTATCTAACGGGAAAAATGCGCATGGCGTAATCTTGTTTCTATCATTCTTGGTACGGCCTATATTCGGACGTAACAATTCGTGTAAATATTAAAGGTCTGCATATAACGGTTCAAAAATATGGATATATAGTGAAAATCACGCATATGAGGACATGATTTGTTATTTATACATGTTGCAGTGGCCATAATAATACTCACCAAGGACATCCTTTCATTCTTAATTAAATTTTTTATACTCAGTATTATAGCAGACATACTAATACACACTCTGGGTAAATTTCAATTGTCTGTTTGTTATGGTTTAATAGATAGATAGGAGGTGCACCATTAAACTCATTTTAATCTTACCTAGCTGAATCTGGGAATTCTCACTTCGTATATGAAGGTATAGGTTTCATGCAGTTTCTGGAAGAAGCTTAGGATTGATTGCATTTTTTTATACCCTTCACCACAGGTGGAAACGGTATATATATAGGTTTGTTATTCCGTGTGTATTTTCTACAATATTAATTTCCGACCCTATAAAGTATACATATGTATATATTCTGCATCCTTATATATAGAGAAGTTGATTAAGCCATGTCCGACTGTCCGTCTGTCTTTGGGTTGAAACCACCATTTGCCAGGCATAGCTTCGAAAATTTCACTAATGGAATTCAGCAACATCAGACCCTTCCATTTGAGGCAGTGGCGAAAGAACCACGCCCACAATATTTATCGGCCTTTATAGAAAGCAATACACATAGAGTTAGCAGACAGACCTATAGGGTGCCATGGGAACCATGAGCAGACAACAGAAATTTTACGAAAAATTATACGAAAAATTTTACAAAAAATTTCCAACAAATTTTTACAAAAAAAATCCAAAAAAATTAAAAACCAAATCAAAAAATATTTACAAAAAGTTTAAAGAAAATTTTTTTACAAAATATTTTTAAAAAAATTAAAAAAAAGGTTTAAACAAATTTTTTTACAAAAAAAAAATTAAAAAATTAAAAAAAAAATTTCAAAAATTTTATAGAAAATATTCAATAAAATTTTATAGATTTGGATTGGATAATTAAAAAAAAAAACCAGCTTTGTAATCTAAATTTTTTTAAAGATACCAACAATGCTAACAAAAAACCCCAGTCTTTGGTGGACATCGAGCCCGCAATCCCCCAGACTAATAGACTAGCGATCGACCAGTTGTTACCAAAGTATTGATCCAGGGTTTTTTGCAAGATTTTTTAACACTCTTTTTATTTAACCAAGCATTTGGAAGGTCCTCTCTTTCAAATTCTTATTTTTTTTGATAAATAATTTTTTGTAGAATTTGCATTTTTCTTTTATAATTAAATTCTAATAGTTTTTTTATCATCAGTGGATTGAAGTCATACAACAATTAAGATAATCAAGCTTATTCGTGTCAGTGTTGATGTGTTAATTTAAATTATTATGGCTTTTAACTGTAATTAAACTTCAAATTCACTTTTTAAATTCACATTGCAATGTATTTAATCGCCAGCGAATGAATGTAAATGGTGAGAATAGTTATGATAATTTTCACAAAAACAACAACTATGTACATATGTATATAAACATAAAAACAACACCAGAAACTTAATCAATACAAAAGCACACGATTATAAAAATTATTACGAATGTGTTAAAAAAATAGTAGATACAAAAATAAGTATGAGCATTAGTACTCATAGTTGTTGTAAGTAGTCAATGGCTACTGTTACAGTTACAGTTAAAAGTAGATGAAACATTTACTGCTTTTGTTTTGATGATGCAACATGTCGATTATTTGATACGGCAAATGGAATGGAAAAGCCGCATAGTTAATTAGCTCTAGTAACAGAAACTAGTTTCGCATAATAGACAGACAGACAGACAGATAGACAAAGCCGTAAATGTTTAGACAGTGGTCTGTCTGTATTCATTCAATTGAATTGGTTGGTGGACAGACAATATTTCAAATTATTAAGTAAATTTTATAAAAGGTAATAACACAGCGTGCAGGCGATTTAGTTTGGCAAAAAGCGCGCGTGCTCAACTGTTATTAAGTTTTCCGCAAAACAAAAAAAAATAAGAAATAAAAGTTTTATACATAAACGTATAGAAAAGATTTGAATAAATAAATATATAAATAATAAAGATATAAACATAAATAAAACACTTCTCATACATAACAAAGAGGAAAAATAAAATAAAGTTCAAAATGAACATATTTCGCATGTAAAATGATACAAGAAATGAAATGAAATACAATTGTATGATTCGAATTACAATCCCATTGATATTATTATAGTGTTAATATAAAGTTGCTTCTTTGTCATGCCGAAAAGTGTTTCGTTTATAACATCATTAGGCATATATTTGATTATTTGCATTATTGAGATTGCACTGGCCATAGAATGGAATAAGGTTAAGCCTATGTATTTGGTGTCAATGTATCCAGCGCCGTCATCTATGCGGCAGGACGATTACAGATTAGGGAATACAGATCCAGTTGTCCTTAATCTGGAGAAGGAAACCATGCATGACGAAATGTTTACAAAAGAAGCCATGAATCGCATATTTGGTGGTAATGAAGCTCATCATAATAGTTTTACATATCAGGTTGGCTTCCTGTTACAGCGACCGAAGGGTCTTTATTGGTGCGGTGGTTCTTTAATATCACCTACTTTTGTGCTTACTGCAGCACACTGTGTCGACATGTTAGTTAAAATGATTAGTTAAAAGTATTAATTAACAATGTTTGTACGAACGCTATTTGCAAATACATACTTAATTCACTATTTATGCAGCAGAATGCATTTGAAATATTTGTTATTTTTATAATATGGAACACATAACGATCCTTTATTTATTTATCTGAGTAAATAAAAAATATTTTAGTCTAACTGCGGTTTAGTTTGTGATATAATTCTAAAGTTTTTTTTTTGTGATAAAAAGGTATTAAGTTTAAAAAAATCAGCCAGGTACGAGTCAGACTCACACTCGCAGGGTTCCGTACTACATTCAATACAGGGTTCCGTACTACATTCAATACATAACTTAAAAGTAAACAAAAATTTAATTTATCACTTTTTTGTGGCACCCTTTCATTTTATGATTTTAGTGCTTGTTTTTAAAAATTTTACGTGTCAGCCTGTTACGGTACAATAAATGAGCACATGTTACGTCACAATTACGTCATCTACGGTGGACCCCCTTAACTTTTTAATTATTTTGTATACTTGTCAATATACTCGTCATTATATGAGGTACTATGTAGCACTTGTCATTAGTGCTTGTGTAAATTTTAAGTTTCTGTCTATATCGTTTACACAGATAAGGCTAAATTCGTCAAAATCCCGACTTCAAGGAAACATTTTCTCAATTTTATTAATTTTATTTTTGATACTTGTTGCTAAAATAGGCATTGTAAAACATACTCTGTGTAAATTTTAAGTGTGTACCTATTATTGGTCAAAGTATAAGGCCATAGATGTGACCATAGTAACACACATTCTGTGAAAATTTCAAGAGTTTACCTATTATGATTCAGAGCAGTAATTTATTCGTTTTATTTTTCATATATAAAAAGATAAGAGAAATATTTTTTTTTTTAAATCTAACGCCCATTATTATAAATGGATTTTAAGGGAGAGATAAGTAGTTTTTCGTTATAATATCGACGGTAAGGCCCATTACTATAACTTGCCTTTAAAGTACGTGATAGTTAAATGTTATTTTTTAGCTTACTTATAACTCTGGCAACTATACATGTGTATTCCTCAAAACGGAAGCATAAATGTCATTTTATTAATAAGCTCTCTTTCTTCTTCCGAACAACTTGGTGCTTTACCCATACCTACACAGAAAAAACGATGTTCACCAATTAATGGTTTTAATTTGTTTCAGGTTAAAATTTAATTAAATAAATAATTGATTCAATTATTTGTTTAATTAAGAATTTTTTTGTTCTGTTTTAAACAAATATATATTTGAATTAATTAAAAAGTTAATAGAACTTTAATTTAAAACTAATTAAAACCTTTAATTGGTGCAAAAATGTTTTTCTGTGTAACAATTGAAAACTTAATAATATTCGAAAATATTTTAATTATGTGTCGACTTCACGAAAAATAACGTATGATTTTATAAGATAAATTATTGGTAAAGAGAAATAACTACGTTTTGACGAGCCATTGATTTGTTTAACCATTCAATTTCATCTGAGCACATTAAGACCTCTCGTAAAGACCACAGTCGTTGTCGTGTCATGTTCTTTTTTAAACATCATTGTTAAAACATTTGTTCGCACAACGATGTCTGCCATCAAATGTTGTTTTTAGTATCAAAGTTTGACTTTTGAAGAACGCCATCTGTTAATCAAGCTGCAAACCGTATTTGCTGTGCTATAAGCAATCAAACAACATTGAAGACAAACAGAAGATTATCGATACGGTTTCTCCACAAGGAAGAAAATAAACAAATTTTTGTTCCCTATTCTGCCGACGTTTTGTTCATCTGCAAACAAAACAATGGCTCGTGAAGACGGTGTGTTAAGACATAAAAGAATAAAAAATAGAAAAATACCGTTAGATTTTCAAAGCAGTGATCAATAATTTTATATTACAAGAGATTGCAATTATGTTTTAATTACACAGAAAAAAAATTCTAAATAAATTTAAGTTTTAAGGTACAAAGTGATTTTAATGAGCTATTTGGGTGCCTCGTCACTTTCATATTGTAATGGCATGTTTACAAATGTTGTTAAGTTTTAACGTGGCTACAAATTTCCCATATATAAGTTATACTGAAAAAGTAAAAATAAATATTTTTAAATTTTTTTAATTTTCTTAAAAAAAAAGGATTTATTCAAAGAATCCTCAGCTACATTATTACCGAACAATGATAAGCGGTATCACCTAGTATGAAAGAGATATTAGACGAAAACTGATGACCCTTTTTTGAAAAATTGGTCACCAAATTCACCAAACTGAGTATATGGTTTTGCTACCCTTTGGTATATAACTATTCGAAAAATATACGGACTTAAAAATATAGGTTCGATGTATTTTTCGAAAAATTATATGACCACCATTGTATACCAAGTTTCAGCCTATTATGGCTAAGAAAAAAATCAGGCCTTATGGGTGAAAAGGTGTCACTAGCGGATCATCTTTTAATTTGTATTATTTAATGTTATAGCAAAAAAAGATATATACGCGAATAACAAGTCACTCTCTGATCACCCCAAAAGTTTTAGTATTTAACGATATAGCGGATGTAGTAAAACAACTTCTGTGAAAAGTTCAAAAGTCTACCTATGATGGTTCCCTAGATAGAAGGAGGTGACAGACTAACAGACATTGTGGCGAAAACAATACGGTAACGTGTTAACGCTTTGGGTACGGAACCCTAAAAAGTGTTAAAAATTAGTAAACGAAATGGTAACGTCTTACGCCTAATTGCAAGTCTTTTTAATCCATAATTGCTTCCGTAAATTGGTTATTTGCAAATAAGACGTACATATAAACATTGTATTTAACTTATGTATGTATATTGTTCTAACTTAAATAATAATTTTTTCATATTTCAAGGGCTTCACGTGCCTTAGTGTTTCTGGGCGCTCATGATATAAAAAATCCCCATGAGCCTGGCCAAATACGAATGATGGTCTACCACCGAGACTTTGTCATATATCCTACATGGAATCCACGACGTCTTAAAGATGATATTGCATTAGTGCGCTTACCTAAATCTGTAAAATATAATGGTAGGTAAGCAATTTACTTAATTCTTAGTTAACGTGCTGTTCACAAAATCATCTATACATATAATAAATTGTAACAGTACCATTTCTGTACATCAAATATTTTGGAAAATGTAATTTCTGATGCAGATAGTAATCGAAATGGAATACAAAACAGCAATTTTGCAATTTTTATCTGTCTGTCTGTATCTCGATTCAAATATAGGATACTTTTTTTTTGGAAAAATATCTAATTTTCAAGAGAAATAGAGAAAAGTAGTGAATTTGACCGATTTAAATGTACTGCAAACTTGACAGTACCTTTTATTTTTGAAAGCGGGATATTTTAAACACTATTTATAGAACAAGGGGGTTACTGCGTATTTTGATTCGAAAGAAAAAATGTTCGAAACATACAAATTCGAATGATTTTTCTTTCGAATCGAAATATGCAGTAAGCCCCCTGTACAATAATTTTAGAATTTTATATTAATTTTAGAATTATTTATAAAGCCTTTGTTCCTGAGTAATTATCCAGGGATGGGTACCTCTATACAAAGTAAATAAAGCACTATAGAAATAAGTCTTAAAATTTGGTGTGGATTACTTTTAAAGCAAAATCGAACAAAATATTATCAGGACGCCTACGATGCAGAGGGCTCAGCTAGTATGTACATATAATAAAATAGTAACACATTTCCTGTCTGTCTGTCTTTCTTTCTTTTTTGTGTTCGCATAACGTAAAAACTACTGGATGGATTTTAACAAAATTTTGTGAGGAGGTACCTTAGTATCCTGATTTCAATATAATTTTTTCCCCAAAAATATATTATTTCCAAGAGAAAGTAAGTCGATTTTTTTACCGATTTAAAGGTACTGCATACTTTAAAGCATCTTTTATTTTTAAATGCAGGATATTTTAAGCACGCTTGCGCAACAGATGGCGCTGTTTTAAAATAATGAGTAACTCATTTCCTGTCTGTCTTTTACAGAGCTTTACAATAGTTTTTAGAATTTTATATAATTTTTAGGATTTTATCCACGGATAGGTACCTTTATATAAAGTATATACGTACGAGTCTTAAAATTTGGTGTGGATTACTTTCAAAGCCAAATCGAACAAAATAATGTCAGGACGCCTACCCCGTGGCAGGCACAGCTGGTATAAAAAATATCATTTCAATTCTTAGGGCTGTTTTAATAACTAACCAATAGCTTAAGTTAGTATGTTGTCGTACATACATTTGTATACTCACAATTAGTAATTAAAAGTACATTTCAGGCCAAAAGAAATGGCAAATAAAATTGGTACAAAATCGTTAAATTTTGTTAAATCAAAAGCCAAAACTTTCAAACTCATTTTTTCAGCATACAATTTTTTATGGCGCTTTTAATGTTATGTAAAATTTTGTAAGTTCGTGTGTAAGTTTGAACACTTGGCAGATTAGTTTATTTATTAGCTTTTTTTTAAAAATACCATTACGTCATTGAAGGTAGTACATAATAGGTTTTAAATGTAAAAATTTAATTTACAGGATGCTTGTAATAACTAAAAACCTCACTTTTAGCTCATTTTAGCAAATGTTACACTCATATATGTAAAGTAATGATTACTTATTAGATTACTTTTATTTAAAAAAGTAAAGTAATTGATTAAATTTGGATTATTTTCAAAAACGCGTTTTTACTAATTGTTTACAATTACAAATAAACTCAAAATAATCTAGATCGACTACTTCTAAAGGTAACTTTTGATAATCAATCGAATTTTTTATTTAATCTTAAGAAATCCTGATTAGTGGTAGATTATTTGTAATCGTAATCAAATAGTTGAATAAAATTTCTAATATATGTATATCATTATAAAGGGTGTTTTTTATAGAGGTATAGCACTTTAAGTTGGCATTACTTTTCAAGATGGCGACCGATTTAACAGCTGTCAAGTGATTTATTCTCTGTTTGGTTTGGCAATTCATCATGAATAGACTCACGCCTGAACAACGCTTGCAAATAGTGCAATTACGAGATTACCGTTGTTCCCGATTTTCATAAGCGAATTTTGTTTAGCGATGAAGCGCACTTCTGGTTAAATGGCTACGTCAACAAACACAAAACTGCCGCATTTGGAGTGAAGGTAATCCTCAAGTGTATGTCGAAACACCGTTACATCCAGAAAAACTGACTGTTTGGTGCGCTTTATGGGCTGGTGGAATCATTGGTCCGTACTTTTTCAAAAACGATGATGGCCAGAACGTAACAGTCAATGGTGATCGGTAGACAGCGCAACATGTCACACAGCTCGAGCCACAATAGATTTATTGAAAGACACGTTTGGTGACCGTCTAATTTCACGTTTTGGACCTGTGAATTGGTCTCCAAGATCTTGTGATTTAACACCGCTAGACTACTTTCTGTGGGGCTATGTAAAGTCATTGGTCTATGCGGATAAGCCACAAACGCTTGACCATTTGGAAGACAACATTCGCCGTGTTATTGCCGATATACGGCCACAAATGTTGGAAAAAGTCATAGAAAATTGGACGTCCAGATTGGACTACATCCGCGCCAGCCGTGGCGGTCATATGTCAGAAATCATATTTAAAATGTAATGCCACAAGATTATCTTTCGGATAAATAAAATTCATGTCAATCGAATAATCCATCGTTATTTTATTGCAACTTAAAGTTCTATACCTCTATAAAAAACACCCTTTATAATATAATCAAATAATACAATAAAATGTAATCTAATCGGTTAGTTAACTTTAACTTTAAAGCACGATCCTAACAGGCAACTTATTAAACTACCTTTATTGATCCTTATATTTTCCAATATTATTCAATACTTCATTTAGTGTTGCATCCGATACAAATGCCGATATATACGCAATACTTTGGATTTTCTGTAAAAAGGGTATCGGCGGTATAATTGTTGTCGGTACGAAGATACTTTACAAATTTAAAAATATTAACAAACATACATAGTAATGTAAAAGGCATTTAACAGTTTACTTCAACATCGAGCTGCAGAACAAGTATGTTTGCAAAGTAAAACAAACTGAATAGTGGGTAATGATGGAAGGCGTAGTGAAAAAGAGGCTACAGAGACAATAATCAATGCTACTGCTAGTTATGTGAACCCATTCCGTTAGGTTAATCTTTAACAATTTTTCGAAAACATGATAAATCTGGATTTGTCATGTTTTTTTAATATATCGGAATTGCGAAAATATTGATTTTTCATATAAATCACGAATATTTCAATAACAGGCTATCAGCTATACAGCAAAAAACATCTTATTGAGTTACTAGACCTTAATCTCGATATTCTTTAAAAAAAAACTATTGCAGACACCGCCAGCTTTACACATCTTACAAGTTCTGCAAAGACTACGTTGTAGGGTCGTGGTTCGTTTGCAAAACAAATTATTAGAGTCTGTCTAATCTAAGCTTTAATTCTTCTGAAGAAGTCGAGAGGCACCTTAGGCCTTCAAATATATCTAGAGACTCAGATTCGCTTATTTTTTTTTTTTTTTGTGGCGCAATGCCTTTTTATACCGAAATTTCCGAAAAATGACGCACCAGTTCTGACAGACTATTTTTATTTGAATACTAGTATCGTTACTGCAAAAGGGCTTATCGATGCATCACTAATCGTTTTATCGTAGTTGTACTGGGTGATCCAAATACTGGGTAATCTTTTTAAAAAATAAGTAAAATTATATGATTCTAATTACTTTTGGTTAGTATTAGAAATAGTTAATATTCCCTTTATTTATAGAACACGATTTCATTCATGTAACTAGCGCGACTGCTTTCGCAGTATCTTATTCTGTCAGTCTAAATTCAAGATTATCTTGACGTTTTCTGGTCCTATCTTACGAATAGCTCGGACGATATTTGCCTTAATGATGTGCAAAAAGTTTAATGTGGTCAAATCGCAGCTCTAAGACGGCTGATGACACGATTACCGAATTGAGTGTGCAAAATATCGATTGCTTGATGGCTGTGTGATAAGGTGTTCTATTTCGTTTAAACCAAAGATTATCCAGATTCATATCATCAATTTCACGCCATGATCATAGCTCTACATTTTCGAGACAGATGAGATGATTTTTCAGTCAAATTCGATGAAGGATTGGTTTTCAATATTTAACAACTGTGCTAAAGTGTAAAGCGGCTGAATTTTATCGGCGGAGATACTGATGTTTCGGACAGAAAACTTCTAGCAAATAAAAATAAAATCAAATAAAATAAAATCTATACATATAATAAAATAGTAACTCATTTCCTGTCTGCCTGTCTCCCTTACTCTTTGTGTTCGCATCACGTAAAAACTACTGGATGGATTTTAACGAAATGTTTTGAAGAGGTACCTTAGTATACTGATTCCAATATAGGATCTGTTTTTCCGCAAAAATATCATACTTCCAAAAGAAATTGGAGAAAAAGCAGTGAAAATAATGAAAGAAACTGCATACTTTAAGACATATTTTATTTTTGAAAGCAGTATATTTTAAGTAATGTTGCGCAACAGATGGCGCTGTTTTGAAATAATCATAAAATATAAATTATTTACTGCCAAATAGCCAATTGAACAAGATTTGTATTTGATTTGTATTTTTACTTTGTGGAATTACATTGTTAATAAAATATTTTAAACACCTTTTACAAAAAATTGTATCCAGGGATGGGTAAATTTGTTGTGGATTACTACATAGAATGAAATTTATAATCAAGCTTAAGTTCGTTTTTATTCTCTCTAAGAAAGAATTAATTAAATTACAAATTAGGTGATAATATTAAAGAAAAATTGGGAAAATTTAATTTTTAGACACCAGCAACGAGTGGAATGCACATTTTCTAGACAGCCACGTCCGTCATCAGCACTACTTGTATCTAATCTACTTAGGGTAGTGTTTTAGTTGTAAGCATCATCTATTTAACCAACCAAACCCAGATAAAGGAATACGAGAAAACTTGTATTCAATTATCAATCGTCAGTTGGTGAGAACGAAGTCTACCACTACCTTAAAAGCTTCCCTCTTGTTGAATATTTTTACTTTAATATTTACCACCTATATTTTGTTGTTCCTTCAGCGAACCTTCGGTTAGCAATGAAGTTACTTTTTGTTTATTTGTTTTACTTCCAACATTCGTTTTTAGTTAACACTAATCTAGTATCAAACCAAACTTTGTTGAGAAAACAAGATTGCGCGGTGCTTTGCGATTTTTAATTTTGAAAATTTTAATTATTATTAGTCGAACTGTTTATGTATTACATAGAATGAAATTTATAATCAAGCTTAAGTTCGTTTTTATTCTCTCTAAGAAAGAATTAATTAAATTACAAATTAGGTGATAATATTAAAGAAAAATTGGGAGCATTTAATTTTTAGACACCAGCAACGAGTGGAATGCACATTTTCTAGACAGCCACGTCCGTCATCAGCACTACTTGTATCTAATCTACTTAGGGTAGTGTTTTAGTTGTAAGCATCATCTATTTAACCAACCAAACCCAGATAAAGGAATACGAGAAAACTTGTATTCAATTATCAATCGTCAGTTGGTGAGAACGAAGTCTACCACTACCTTAAGCTTCCCTCTTGTTGAATATTTTTACTTTAATATTTACCACCTACTTTCAAAGCAAAATCGAAAAAAAAATTATCAGGACGCACACAACTTGTGTGGTCACAGCTAGTATGATTTAAATAGAATCACCCGTTTACAACATGCCAACTTCTATTTAAATCAAACGCAAATTTGTTTAACCCAAGTACAGGTAAAAAAACGCAAATTAGTTTAGCTCAAACTCAAATTATTTTAACAAAAATCTATATTTAGGTTTAAATCTAAATAAACTACGTACGCCGAAAAGGTTACAGACTATTTTTTAGATTTTGGTACTGGTGTACTTAACCTAGCATTTCTCTATAATATGCAACAATATTGCATAAGGCGGCAGATATTTGATATTGTAGCACGAACTTGTTCTGTTTTGTGGATCTTCGAATTTTTTTAAAATCCAAAACCCTTTCCGACATGGTGCTGGGGTTAAATAAGTGTACGAGTACATTTAATCAATTTATTAAATAATTTGAAATAAAATATAATACAACTAATAAAAAATATAATACAACAAAAAAGTAAACAAAAACATTACCAACGTTGCCAAAACATTACACGGTTCATTGTACTTGTCTTGTCAATATATTGTGTCACCTTCTATTAAACAAAGACATTATTATTGGGCAAGTTGAAAAATTGCAAAATTTATTGAGTGTATTTTTGAAAATTACTAAGTGCAGTTTTAATTGTATTCGAATGGAAAAGAACGCTTTTACTTGAGTTGCGCATTTTAATTTTGAGGAACAAGATCATAAAAAATATTTTCAATTTATGAAAGCTTAATTAATCGAAATTTGTATTAAGATATAAAAGGTTTATAAAAGAAATTTTTACACAAAATTTGCTTAATAAAGCTTTTATAAATTGAAAATATTTTTTTATTTATGAATATGGCTCTAAATTGTTAATTATAAAATTATTTCTATCATAATAAATTAATACCCATTCACCACAAAGAAAGTGGTAAATAACTTAACTGCTTTTTTAATTTTTTTTTATTTGTCTTTGATTTTAGTCTCAAAATAAAGTTAAAGCTTTAGGGCCATATTCATAAAAAATATTTTTGGTATATAAAAAGTTGATTGAACAAATTTTGTATGAAATTTTGTTTTATAAACCTTTTATAAAACAAAAATATTTTTTATAAATTTAGCCCTTAAGCCTGTTCAGTTTTTCATGCGGAATGCTGTCAAATTACATACATATATACATAAAGGGTGTTTTTTATAGAGGTATAGAACCATAAGTTGCAATAAAACAACGATGGATTATTCGATTGACATGAATTTTATTTATCCGAAAGATAATCTTGTGGCATTACATTTTAAATATGATTTCTGGCATATGACCGCCACGGCTGGCGCGCATGTAGTCCAATCTGGACGTCCAATTTTCGATGACTTTTTCCAACATTTGTGGCCGTATATCGGCAATAACACGGCGAATGTTGTCTTCCAAATGGTCAAGCGTTTTTGGCTTATCCGCATAGACCAATGACTTTACATAGCCCCACAAAAAGTAGTCTAGCGGTGTTAAATCACAAGATCTTGGAGGCCAATTCACTGATCCAAAACGTGAAATTAGGCGGTCACCAAACGTGTCTTTTAATAAATCTATTGTGGCTCGAGCTGTGTGACATGTTGCGTCGTCTTGTTGAAACCACATCTCCTGGACATCATGGTATTTCAATTCAGGAATGAAAAAGTTAGTAATCATGGCTCTATACCGATCACCATTGACTGTAACGTTCTGGCCACCATCGTTTTTGAGAAAGTACGGACCAATGATTCCAACAGCCTATAAAGCACACCAAACAGTCAGTTTTTCTGGATGTAACGGTGTTTCGACATACACTTAAGGATTACCTTCACTCCAAATGCGGCAGTTTTGTTTGTCGATGTAGCCATTCAACCAGAAGTGCGCTTCATCGCTAAACGAAATTCGCTTATGAAAATCGGGAACAACGGTAATCTCGTTTTGGGCCCATTCGACGAATCTACGCCTTACTGTTCAGGCGTGAGTCTATTCATGATGAATTGCCAAACCAAACTGAGAATAAATCACTTGACAGCTGTTAAATCGGTCGCCATCTTGAAAAGTAATGCCAACTTAAAGTTCTATTCCTCTATAAAAAAATACCCTTTACAAACATAAATACATACATATGTACATAAATACAATGTATGTATGTATGAAAAAATGTTGCAGAAGTAGTACTCTGTTTTTCCTGTGGAAAAACATTGAAATGTTTCTGGCAACATTTTATCAAAGCTGTGAAATAAAGCAAAAGGGCATTATTTCAGGTGGAATTTTTTGTAACATTTTTTCTGGAAAATTTTGTAAACCAATGTGGTATATTTAAAAGCAATAAAATCGTAACATTTTTCTAAATCGCGAGATAGACACCACATTTTAAATGTCAAATTTTCCTTGTGAAATAATAAATGTTGCTCAACATTTTTCAAAATTGGAACAGTTTATAAAACTAAAAAATACGCTTTAATACACACGTATCCAAATATTTTTTTTAAATTAAAAGTTTAAATTCGACATTTTTTTTAATAAGTTAAAAAAAGAGTTATTGACAAAAGTTGACTTTATTTATTTCATTTAAAGCCTGGTAATCTGTTCAGTTTTTCATGCGGAATGCTGTCAATTTAAATACATACATAAATAATTTCTAAGAAAAAGTTATGCACAGTCGTGAAGCAGCTCTGGTTTAGTAAACAACTCTTGCGTCATCGTCATTAATTGTTAAGGGGGATCAGGCCTGATTCTGTTAAATCACCTCGAGAGTTTTGCGTCTCACTCTCGCATTGGCTAATGGTTAGCCTCTGATAACTGTATCGAACTACGGTTTTTTAGTGGTTTTTTCCATTAACTACGTGTATTCGTCGATAATTGTCAACTGTACATTTATGTAATTGTACTTTCTGCTTTAAAATGTGAAACTGTTAAAATAACAGTATGTATTTATAAATTTCAACAATTGGAAGGAAAAAACTTAACAAGAAGAAAAATACCCAATGATATGTAATATTTTAAGAGAGGAAAAACGTTTTTAAAAAAAGTGGAGACCTGGTGGAGACCAAAAATAAAACACAAAATTACTTAATATAGAGAAGTAAATACACAATTGAATGATAGAACCTGGTGGACGACCAATTAAAACTCACAAGTGAGGATTGTAAACTCACTTTTTTGACGAGGTGCAGTACCAATAAAAATACCAAGATTGATACTGGTGGAGACCAATAATACTCTAGGAGTGGACACTGGCGAGCCTACTTCCTGTGCAAAGGTACAGGTCGGCTGGATTTTCCGGAAAAAACTCCTACTTGTTGATAGACCCTGGCAATATAACACACAAATGTTGACCATTTTAAACCAAAACCCCAAAAAAAGGAAAAGTTATGAAAAAATGTTGCAGAAGTAGTAGTGCTGTGCAAAAACATTGAAATGTTTCTGGCAACATTTTATCAAAGCTGTGAAATAAAGCAAAGGGGCATTATTTCATGTGGAATTTTTCAAACAACTGCTGATCGCTTGGCTTTTGTTAACATTTCTAAAACAATGTGGTATGCTTAAAAACAATAAAATCGTAAAATTCTTTCAAATCGCGAGATAGACACCACATTTTTACTGTCAAATTTTCCTTGTGAAATAATAAATGTTTTTCAACATTTTTCACAAATTCGAACAGAGTACTAGGCTTAAAAGATCATAAAGATAAAAACTTGAAGAAACCTCTGTGGCTTATATTTCCATATAATTTTGAGTTTTGTATAGTGTTCCATCAATATACGACTTTTGATTTAAAAATTATTATTCGCCTCAGTAGCCAACCTGTACTTTTGTATAGGAAGTCGGAATTCCAAAATTCATACACAAATTTTAGCGTTCAACGCCTCCTTTAGGATGTAGCCTGATCTACACCTTCGTATTCAGAATTATTCGGCAATCAGAATTCCCATTCAGCTTCTATATAAAAATTTGAGTTTTTTATGATTCTCCACCAATATACATTTGATTTCTAGGGTTTTAATTAAAATTTTTCCTTTTTAGGGTTATCGTCGAAAAATAAAGCAAATACAATTGGCTGATTAATGCTAAAACTTATAACTGTACCGCAGTACAGATATTCGAGGCAGATCAATAAGTCAATGCTATAGTGAGACGTCGAAGGCGGATAAACAAGGATGGCCTGACTGCCCTTAAGCGATAATGAAAATAACGCGAGCGTTGTTTATCTAACCTGAAAAACTATACGAGTGAAAAAATCTGCCTTTAAATTTAATAAAACAATCTGGAGTGGCCTACACTCAACTTTACCATACCTCATGGAAACAGAAACTCAGATACTGAATTTCATTTTGATATGTCAAACGGTATGACCTGTAGATATTAGTAAAAATGGATTCAGGAGACCTCAAAAGCAAAAGATCCGTTGAAATCCCGCCATCGATTTTTTACCTACACTACGTATGGTAAAGTAAAAAAAAGCTTTGTTTAAAAAAAACATTGATCTTCATTGATCAAATAAGGAGTAAATAAATAGATTTACAGTTATGTCAACAGCAGAAAAATTATGTTTATGCCAATAGCAGTACAAAAAGTATGTGCATAACTGGGTATATGCACATTCTTTTTATACGGGAAATGGTATAATAATATTGTGACAAACATGCAAATACCTAACATATTTTTGATTGGAAAATATACTCGTATATATTTGTTTTAAGTATGTGAAGAAATATTTATGAAACACGTACATATCGCACACTAAATCATAAACAATCACAACTCAAAATTTACAAACGTTCAGGAGAAGCAAAAAACAGTTGGTAAAAACACTGGTGTAAATTTATAATAACTAGATGTGCCCGCACAAGTTGTGTGCGTCCTGATAAAATTTTAAGACTTTTACATATTTACTTTATATAAAGTAAATACGTGGATAAAATTCTAAAATTTATATAAAATTATAAAAATTATTGTATAGCTCTGTAAAAGCCAAACAGGAAATGAGTTATACATTATTTTAAAACACCGCCATCTGTTACGCAACATTGCTTAAAATATACTGCTTTCAAAAATAAATGATTCCTTAAGGTATTCAGCACCTTTAAATCTGTAAAAAAAATCCGGGTACTTTCATTGCTTTCATTTCACTTTCTCTTGGAAATAAGATATTTTTGCGGAAATAATTTTATGTAATATTTTATGTAATTTTTTGTAATAATTTTATGGAAATTTTTTTTTCTAAAAATTTTATGGAAAATTTTTTTCCAAAAATTTTATGGAAATTTTTTTTGTAAAAATTTGATGGAAAATTTTTTTGTAAAAATTTTGTCGAAATTTTTTTGTTAAAATTTTATCGAAATTTTTTTGTAAAAATTATATCGAAATTTTTTTCGAAAAATGTTATCGAAATTTTGTTGTAAAAATTTTATCGAAATTTTTTTGTAAAAATTTTGTCGAAATTTTTTTGTAAAAATTTTATGGAAAACTTTTTTTACATACAATCAAATTTATAATCAAGCTTAAGTTCGTTTTTATTCTCTCTAAGAAAGAATTAATTAAATTAAAAATTAGTTGATAATATTAAAGAAAAATTGAGAAAATTTAATTTTTAGACACCAGCACGAGCGGAATGCACATTTTCTAGATAGCCACGTCCGTCATCAGCACTCTTGTATCTAATCTACTTTTTGTAATAATTTTATGGAAAATTTGTTTGTAAAAATTTTATGGAAAATATTTTTGTAAAAATTTTATGGAAAATTTTTTTGTAAAAATTTTAAGGAAAATTTTTTTGTAAAAATTTTATGGAAAATTTTTTTGTAAAAATTTTATGGAAAATTTTTTTGTAAAAATTTTATGGTAAATTTTTTTGTAAAAATTTTATAGAAAATTTTTTTTTAAAAATTTTATAGAAAATTTTTTTTTAAAAATTTTATAGAAAATTTTTTTTTAAAAATTTTATCAAAAATTTGTTTGTAAAAATTTTATGGAAAATTTTTTTGTAAAAATTTTATCAAAAATTTGTTTGTAAAAATTTTATGGAAAATTTTTTTGTAAAAATTTTATGGAAAATTTTTTTGTAAAAATTTTATGGAAAATTTTTTTGTAAAAATTTTATGGAAAATTTTTTTGTAAAAATTTTATGGAAAATTTTTTTGTAAAAATTTTATGGAAAATTTTTTTGTAAAAATTTTATGGAAAATTTTTTTGTAAAAATTTTATGGAAATTTTTATGTAAAAATTTTATGGAAATTTTTTTGTAAAAACTTTATGGAAATTTTTTTGTAAAAACTTTATGGAAATTTTTTTGTAAAAACTTTATGGAAATTTTTTTGTAAAAATTTTATGGAAATTTTTTTGTAAAAATTTTATGGAATATTTTATGGAAAATTTTTTGTAAACATTTTATTGAAAATGTTTTTTTTTTTGTGAAATTTCGGTTTTTAATCAAATTTTAAGTTTTGATCGAAATAAAAATGTTTGGGGAAAATTTCAACTTTTAAGTGAAATTTTGGTGAAAATTTTGATTGTTTCGTGAAATTATGATTTTATGGTAATCTAGAGTTTTCTTAATAACAAAGTTCAGAAAACTCAATTAAAATATGTGAAAAACATAGAGATAATACAAGTCGCTCGCATTTTTTTACCAGAGCGCTATTATTTATGTACTAATAAGGCTGAATTACAACAGCAAAATTTTCGAAACTATGCCTGACAGATTGGTGTGCTGTACCTTTTCTGGGTGCCATGTCGAAATCCATTTCAACACGAACACGGGCAGACCGACAGACAGACATCGCTTAATCAACTTCTCTATCTATAAGGATCCATAATATACATATATACTTCATGAGGTCGTAAATGGATATTGTAGAAATTGCACACGGAATGACAAACTTATGAATATGTATATCGTCATAGAAAATGCAAAACGCCCTATCTACATAAGTTAGTAAGTAAGTTAGATAGAGCGTTTTGCATTTTCTATGACGATACACCCTTTCCACCTGTGGTGAAGGGTATGAAAAATCAATTTATCAATAAACAGATTTAATACAACCAATTTCAGAGGACATCCCTAAACTTATTCTTCCACCAAAAGAAGAAGGTAAAGATTTTTAAGAAATTTTTAACTTTTAACTTTCTATGTAAATAAATAATTTAGTTAAATAAACCATCAATTATATAAGTATTTAACATTTATTTACAATTTTTTGTTTATAACAATAGAAATTTTCATTTGTTTCAGACAGAATACAACCTATTCAACTTCCTAAAAGGGATTATGAGTTTAGAAGCTTTGAAGATAAATTAGGAATTGCTTCTGGTTGGGGCCGTTATGCCACTGGTGTACATGCTATAAGCAATATTTTGCGTTATGTGCAGCTTCGTATCGTAAATGGCCAAGCGTGCAAGAATAGTTTTCCTTTGTCTTACAGAAGTACAAATATCTGCACTAGTGGCCGTTACCAAAAATCCACTTGCAATGGTGATTCTGGTGGACCTCTAGTTTTACAAAGACGTACATCAAAGAGACGTGTTCTTATTGGCATAACATCTTTTGGCAGTATATTCGGATGTGATCGTGGTTATCCAGCTGCATTTACAAAAGTGGCATCTTATTTAGACTGGATATGGGATGAGGCTGGCGTTGATCCTAATGTTGATGTCTCGAATGGATCTAACTTTTATAGATCAGAAAAGGACGTCTTTAGCATGAAGAAAAAGAAAAAGTTCTCAAATTTTACAACTATAAATATGGAAAAGACTGAAAATATAGGAGTTATTGATACAACGCTACGAAAATATCCGGACGCCGAATTTTTCTAAACTTTTAAAATCATTATCAAATCAAAGAATAAAATAAAAGAAAATCCATAATAGTTAATGGAAGAAAGATACAAAGAATGTAACTTTTTAAGCTTTATTGTAAAATTAATAATTTTTTTAGGCCAGTAATTTTTAAAATGTAAATAAAGATTTAAAAGCTCAGTGCATAAAATAGGCAAATTAGTGTAATTTATAGAAAAACACTATGTTATGAAAACTACAATATATGTACATACATATGTATGTATGTTAGTCAATCCCTGTTTTATTTATCTCTATCTATAAGGTAATAAAAATTATTAATTTGTATAAAAAATGTTAATATCTATTAATCATATTATACATCGAATAGTTTGTCTTTTAAACTTGAATTAGGCAGAGCCGCCCCAAGGGCAGGGCGACCGGTGAAGGGGGCGCAAACTTGCCTAAGGGCGAAAGAAATATTGCCGTCGGCTTTATGGATAGGGGCACGAATATTGAATATTTGACGAAGAATTCGAATGTAATCTATGACTATTAAAACAAACAACAATAAGTTGTAGAAGAGCACCCATGTAAACTCCACTCGTGGCTCAATGGTTGCCAGGTGTAAAGACCGTTTTTCAAAAGTACGATGAACCGTCCAATGAACACGGCGAGTGTGCGAATTAAAAACGGCTAGCTATTGTAAAGTTAGTATTGTTTTTTCACTGCCCACAAAAAAGTAATAAAGAAGTAAAATACGAAAACAATAATATTATATATGAAATTACCAATTACCATACCATAAACATTTAGTAGGATTATTACGAACTGAATAATTTTTTACCATCTTGTTTACAAAACTGTCTGGTGCACAAAGATTCAATTAGTAAGAGAAGACGAGGTAACGACTGAAGTGCTTCTTAAGAAGGTCCTAAAGCTCACTTTCTATTTTGCTCCTTCTAGTTCTTCGGATGCCATCAGTGATACCAGAGTAATACCAGATTCAGATTCTAATGACGAAGATATTAATGAGAATGAAGCTGACAAAACGATAATAATTTCTTCTCCTAAAACTGTTGGCTTGATGAATTCGGATCCATCCTCTTGGCCAGAATTCAAAAATAAAAACGAAAAGATTGAGTTAATTTTTAAAGGGCCTTTGCCATTACAGGCTGATAACTATTATCCAAAAAAAATACCCAAAAAAGATATTTTTGTAATCAACATCAGCTTCGTTGTGCAGAAAATAGGGAAAAAATAAAACGTTAATGTTTACCATTCCAGATTTCATTGAAACTTTTTTTATTTACATTCCTTGACTTCCAGATTCGAATTATAATTAAAAAAAAAAATTCTATCGCTTATATTTTTTTATTTTTACTACAAAATATGTAACCCTTTTGTAAATATAAGTATAAAATCAAAAAAAAAAAATTATATGAGAAATATAAGTTTACTAGCTGACCCGGTTCGCGTTGCTGGCCTAAGCAAACATTAGTGTTGTATAACCACACGACTTAAATTGAGTTTTTAACGAAATTTACGGGCTTGAAATAAAAATCCATGGAACCTATCATAAAGTTTTTTTTTTTACAGAATAACTTACGGTGTAGATATGGGCTCAATAAAAAAAGAAACGCATGTATTTAAGGCAAATTGGAAATTATATTTATTTATTACTTCATCTTAAGGCCAACGTATAGACAATGTTTTTTGTTTTGTTATTTGGTGTAAAAACGTATAAATTGTTTGGCGTGCCAACTCGGGAGCAATCCACATACAACTGGCCGTGTAAAAAACACGAATTTTCCAAATTTAAGCCAGCAATAGTCAATGATTGGCCTTGTGCTTTGTTGATGGTAATAGCAAAGGCAAGACGCAAAGGGAATTGGAGCCGCTTGAATTGTAATGGTAAATCGTTGGAAATCATCGGAATTCGTGGAATAATTACGTCTTCGCCTTTGAATCTGCCACCGATGATTGTTGCCTCGACAAAATTTGGTGAACGATTTTTGATGGTCAATCTGGTTTCGTTGCATAACTTTGGTGCGTTTAAGTTGCGAATAAGAATTACCGGTGGTTCAACCTTTAATGTTAGTACATGCGGTGGCATTCCGGGTGGTTCCAATGAATTCAAAAATTCAGTGGGATAATTGACGTTGCATCATTATTAACATAGGTTTTTTGTAAATATCTTCGGAACTACATAGCCCATTTAAGAGTTTGAAAAACATGAGAACGGCTTAAAAAAAATAAAATAAAGCAAAAAAATAAATATATGTATGTACATATATGTCATTGGTGGTGCAGACCGAAAATCAAAAATTAGACTTCACAGGATGACACTCATCCGCCTGAATATTCTGAAGGTTCCCTGGAAATTTCATTAAAATCGGCCTAGCCGTTTTGGAGTCCATCCTGTTTTATATATGTATATATAGATGTGTAGGGGCCAAGATCACAATCACGCACCGGGCGCCTACTAACCTCGGGGCGGCCCTGGGAATAGATATATTTTTTTTTATTATTTTATTTATTGAGTAGTATTTGAAATACTTTTACAAAACCTATAAATTACATTTTACATATTTGAGCTCGGCTCATTATTACTCCTAACAAAATTTACAATATTTTTTCGAAAGGCATTAGCATTTCTTTCATTCAAATTTGATTTTATTGGATATTTTATATTTGTTTTATTATTATTTATACTCAGTCGTAAAGAAGGTATATGTAGATGAAGAGCTGTATAAATTTTGGGCATAATCGGAAAGGGGCAAGGGGTAGTTTACTTAACACCCCAAACCGAAAATAATTAATTTTTCGATTCGAATATACTTCGAACTTATATTCTTTATGTAATATATCCATAAAAATATCTGTTTCCATTGGGTATTGTAAAGTTGAGTATAGGCCACTCCAGTTTTTTTCAATTTGTTGACCACTTGAAATGTCTTGGTATTAATTTAGATCAGTATCTCATGACATGTTAGTCACATTCCCAGCAAAGTGTTTTTGACATTGAGTAAATTATATTCTCTTATGCCAAAACATATTAAAAGACGGGTAGCATACGCGCTTCTGATGTCAAGTATAAACTACTGTTTGGAAGTTATTGCTGGTTCATCAAATGGAACTATGGAGAGACTAAAGAAAATCTTTAATTAAATATTTAAAATTCATTTATAATCTCAGGATGCGTGATCATGTTAATAATTTTGCGATTGATTTTGTTGGTTGTACTTTTGATAATTATATTCTTTTGCCTATGTCATTGTGTTTTTTCAAAACTCTTAAATATGGGGTTCCTATTGATTTATGATCTCTACCGTTTTATACCGATACTACTCTTTTATTAATTACAAACATCTTTACAATTATTTTTGGTTGGGGAACCAATAGTGATGTTTTTTTTTTTTTAATTTTGTATAAAATTAAGTGGAATGCACATAATGCATATAGCATACATAAACAGAGGTTATACTTTTGCAGTCTCCAGAAAGTATTTTCTTTGTAACATAAATTAATTGGCAACAGCAGGCTTTTATAATACTACTAAGCTGTGCCCGCCACGTTGTGGGCGTGCAGACAATATTTTGCTCGATTTTGTTTTGAAAGTATTCCACACCAATTGTAAGTCTCTTACTTTTATAGTGCTTTAGTTATGGTTTATGTATTTACATTATATAAAGGTACCCATCCCCGGATAAAATTTTAAAATTTATAAAAAATTTTAAAATTATTCTAAAGCTCTATAAAAGGTGTTTAAAATATTTTAATAACGTTGTAATTCCATAAAGAAAAAATACAAATCAAATACAAATTTTATTCAATTGGCGCCTAATGTCACGCAATAGTGTTTAAAATATTATAGTTTTAAACCGAAAATTTCAGTACCTTTAATCCGGAAATTGCGTTTTTTACTGCTTTTTCTCCACTTTATCTTGGAAATGAGATACGTTTGCGGTAAAAAAGTATCCTATATTGGAATCAGGATGCTAAGGTACCTTCTCACAAAATTTGGTTAAAATCCATCCAGTAGTTTTTACGTGATGTGAACAAAAATAACAAACTGACAGACAGATGGAAATGTGTTACTATTTTATTATATGTATAGATTACGAATAAATAAAATGCATAAAATAGATTGATACACATCACAAAAATGTTCTAAGTTTTTATTAAGGCTCTATATTAAAACAAATGCATTAAAAATGTACTTTTTGTAAAAAGTAAAAAATGTTATGATTATAAAACAGGTGTTTTTTTCTAATTAAAGTTTTTATTATCAATTCATTACAAAATATTTTATCAAAAGTTTAAAAGTATAAATTTGTTTCGGCTTTATTTAATTCCAGTTGATTACCATGCAATAAACGTATTGAAAACACTCCCATCAGTCTTTTTAATATAAAAATTATATAATTGTCTTTTAAAGAGGCAATTAATTTGTCAAATCGTAGACAACGCAGTCGAAGGATGGTTGTCTGCTGTTGTAGCGTCATCTAAGTTTACAGATGTATTTGATACAAATAGTTCAGAGTTTAAAAACTCTTTCCCGTCCTTTTTTTCATCTTGCATCTGACAGTCTTGATTTATGTCTTCATTTTTTTCTATGCTGGTATCTAGTTTTGTTATAAATTCTTCTAGTGATATTTTCTTTAAAGCAAACCTTTTGCCAAAAGTCTGTTTGATTTTAGCACGTCTTTTTTTAACTAATGTCTTGCTGTATCTGAAACCATCTGAAAACGATATAGTTCTCTTAATTTTACGAACTCCCATTAAATGAGTACAATCCTGTTCATTATTTTGAATAGTCGACGTCTCTTCGAATATAGTCTCCAAACTTGATGGCTTAAAATTTGTTAGCTTTTTGTTAAGATATATTTTTTTTATATCATTAGGTTTTAGATTTTGAAAATCTTCATTTTTCTTAACGCGCTTAGCGGGTTTCATAATTGTTCGCCGTTTTATTCCGAACAAACAAGATTCTTTGGATGCCCTTGTAGGCATTTGCCGTCTTTCCGCCAAAGTGAAGCCTTTTCTCTTTCGACTGCCCTTTTCTAAATCATCCTCAATTTCCTCCCAACCACTATCACCAATAGTTTCTCCCTCATTTGGATTAAAGGAACTTTTATCTTCATCGCAGACATTTGTTTGTTCTTCAGAATTGGAAAAATTAATGTCGCAAACAGACATCCTTGAAGACTGGTTAATAAAGTTAGGGGTGCTGCAACGTTTTTAATTACTGAATATTATATATTAAATTTGAATTGCCATTCCTACCTATTTTCATTTGTTATGCCACCTAGATTTTGATGAAAATTAATTTGCGCTATGCCGACAACAATTCCTTCCATAATTTCATAGAACAGTTTGAAAACAAACACTTATGTATTTGTAATTAATTTGCCAAGAACTCAATACACTGTACTTTTTTCGCTTAGGTCTCTTTGTTAAATCTACAAATCAAATACCGAAACCAAAAACTAACAATAAGCTTCGAGTTTGTGCTGCGAAGTCTAAAATATTTTTACATATTTTATTTATTTTCCGACTTTTTAGAGCCTACCAATTATACAAATTTTACCATATTTTGCCTGACTATAAACAGCAAAATTACCATATTGTATATAAGAAGGATGATGCCATATTTAAAATGTTTGCACAGCAGGTTAATTCATGTCTACACGAGCAATTGCCTAAACTCTATAAAATTAAGCGTTTACATTTGGCAATGCTGTCATGACAATAGCTGTGTTTCTTTACTCAACTTTTGTACGAAAAGCGTTCCCGTTCTTTAAATTTGGGTAAATGAGAGCGGTTTTGAGAGTAAAAATTCTTCCTCTTCTGGCACAAAACAGCCCAAAGTTTTTCTTCGGTCAAATTATGTAAATTGTCAAACAATTATAAAACGAACAATAGAAAAAATAAAAATTTTATAAAAGAAATAGCAAGGACAAAGTTAACCACAGTAGTTGATAACCATTTAAACAAAATGAGACTAACTAGTAGAGATAAATATATGTTAGATAAGGTAAAAGAAGCTGAAAAATTTTTGAAAAGGAACAAAGATATACTTATATTAAAAGCAGATAAAGGTAACGCTTCTGTAGCAATAAGTAAACAGGATTATAGTATACGTATTAATAATATTTTAGAAGATAGAACAAATTATCAAATATTAAATAGAGATCCCACTAACAAATTATAAAATATAAATAACGGTTTTGTTGAAGAACTCTTCAAATTAAAAATTATTTCAACTTTAGACAAAAATAAATTGAAAACAAATATATCTAATGCACCTAGATTGTATGGACTACCAAAAATTCATAAAGAAGGATTTCCTTTAAGACCTATTTGCTCATGTGTCAATACTCCTTCTTACGAATTATGTAAATATATTACAAACATTTTAAAAAAGATAACGGAACATTCAAAATATAACATAAAAAACTCTCTAGAATTTAAAGATAAAATAGTAAATCAAAAAATAAAAGATGACGAAAGGTTGATATCGTTAGATGTAGTTTCATTATTTCCTAGTATACCTGTTGATTTAGCAATTAGTACTATTGAAGAAAAGTGGGATATCATAGAAAGACACACAAGTATAGAAAAAAGTTTGTTTTTACGTATCTTAAAATTTTGTATTGAAGATAACAGATATTTTAAATACGATAATAAAATTTATAAACAAGAGAAAGGACTACTTATGGGATCTCCTGCTTCCCCAATTGTAGCAGATATTGTTATGGAGAAATTACTAGACACAAGTATTGAAAAGTTAAGTATTAAACCAATAATATTGACAAAATATGTAGATGATTTATTTTGTATAATATCCGATAGGGCAATTGACAATTTACTAACGACATTTAATAAATTTAATACTAACATTAAATTTACAGTTGAGATAGAGTCTGATTTTAGACTTCCGTATTTAGATACATTACTCATAAGGAGAGGCAATGACATATTAATAGATTGGTATCAAAAACCAACGTCTTCCGGAAGAATTATTAACTATTATTCGAAACATTGTAAACGAATAATAGTTAACGCAGCTAAAAATTTAATAGACAGGGTTCTGACAATTAGTAATAAAGAATTCCATAAAAATAATAAGGAAAAAATAAGAAATATTTTAAATGATTATAATTTTCCAAAACAATTAACAAATAGATTAATAAATCAATATGGAAGAAGAAGTAATCAAAATACAAGAGATATTACAGAACAAAAAATTTATAAATATTTAATATATGTACCAGAAATATCTGAACGTTTAGAAAAATCTAAAATCTTTGATAATACTAAATATAAAATGGCTTTTAAGACTCAAAATACTCTAAACAAATTATTCAGTAAAACTAAAGATAGAATCCAAAAATTAGAATTGTCAAATATAGTATATAAAATACCTTGTAACGGAAATGAAAATAAAAATTGTAATAAAGTATATGTAGGCACAACGAAAAATAAACTTAAAACTAGAATAGCAGGACATAAATCAGACCAAAAATATAGGAATATTAATTCGCAAAAAACAGCATTATCTTCTCATTGTGCTGAATTAAATCACTATCCCAATTTTGATAATGTTTCAGTACTAAATTCAGAAAACAATTATAAACGTCGTTACATATTAGAAATGTTACAAATTATTAATACACCAAACACACAGAGAATTAATTTTAAGGCAGACACAGATAATGTAGCTCAAATTTACAGACATTTAATAAATAAGAAATAATTTAATTATTGTTTGTACTTGTTTAAAAACTTTTTAATAATTTTATGACAACAAAAAATTTTTTTTTGAAATATGTTACTTTGAAGAAAATTTTTTCAATACTTAATTGTAATTTTTATAACGTTAATTTGTTAATTTTTCCTGATGATGCTACACAAAGGAGTAGCGAAATATCGAAAAAATAAAAATAAAATTATTTAAAGACCTAAAGCTTAAAAGAAAATAGTTAAATTAATATTAATAAAAAGGTCAAATATACTATATAAAATAATTTTATAAAAGTATAGAATAACTACATATTAATATAAAAGATTTTTATCAAAAGAGTGTTTGTGTTTTATTTTTAGTAAATTTTTGTTTCCTACAGATAATGTACAAAGCAAAAATTTATTCAAAAGTAACAAAAATTTAAATTATTTTATCAAAACTGCCAAAACATTTTGACTTTTTATTTTGTGTTAAAAATTCGGTTTTTAGTGTTTCCGTACTTTAGTTTAATATTGTCTCTTTCAAATATTGTCTCTGTCAAAAAAGTAAATAAAACGGACCTAATAAAAGAATACGTATTGGTTGTCAAAAATGTTAACAATTATATCCGTAGTAAGGGCGTTCAGACAATAATAATGACAATTCTTTTAAGTTTTTGATTTTTCCTTTTTAAATTTTTACACAAAAATTTTAATTATTGTTCGCATACGTCAAATCACTGTTCTATTTACTGTCAAGACAGCAGTTCACACAATTGAAGAAGGTTACATGTTAGTAAAAAAGTGTTATTTATTGTTATTGTCTTAACAGCATTGTCAAATGTAAACGCTGTGTAACAAATCACAGCTTTTCCCTTCACTTATACTTTTCAACATTGAGTGAAACTTGTTTTCAATTTTTCATTTAAGTTGAGTCTTTCAATTTTCTCGAGTTTTTCAGTTTTTTCTCTTGTCTTGACCACTTGTCAGCATTAGTCATTACCCCACGTCTCGTTTAGACATTAACATGGCTTAACAAAAGTCAAACTTCATATAAAAAAAAAACATTTTTAATACTGTTTTTTTTTTATAGGAAGTTTGACTTTTGTTAAGACTAATGTAGACGGGGGTTTAACAAGTCTTAGACTGCCTTAACAATAGACAGAAACAGGGCAGACATTTTTTGAATTCTCTTTTACTTAATGCTTTTAAAATTGAAGATAAACAAGACAGACGGAGTTATTTGCTTTACATGTGTGTTTGTTTGAAAATCTGTGTTAATTGTACTTTGTTAAGAAATTTTAAGCAAGTTGACGCCGACTTGAGAAATAGCAACACAGAAAATAGCGAAAAGCAGAAAAGAGAAAAAAATGTCCAGTACGATAGTCATGAAATACACACTCTACCTCTTCAACCCACAAATCTCGTCTGTCTTGCCTTTATTAAAAATAATGTTTTTTATATGAAGTTTTACTTTTGTTAAGACAATTTAATGTTTAATGTAGACGGGGGTGACGTTGACATCTTAGCAGTCACTTGAATTTCGACATGTAGAACGTAGATATAAGAAACTTAATTAATTGATTAATTAATTATACAATTTATTCTAAAGAATTTACCAGTATATAAACATTGTTAAGGTTTTATGCAGGAATTGCGCTTAAACTATTTCAAAATCAAAGATTTAATAGTGAAATTTATAATGTTAGAAGGAGACGTTAGTTTTTACTGTGTAAAATTGAACACACTTTGTTGTAATTTAATGGTGCATATCTTGGATAACTAACATTTTAAATTCACAGTTACCAAATCACAATAAGAAATCACAATAAAATTGTCACTAAACGACTCTGTTTTAGTTAATGGGCGAAATAATATTGCGGCGAAATCAAAATGGAGTCAAAAATTAATAATGGCGACGACTGAAAAGACGTCTTGTAAATATTAAACAAGAAAAAGTGTATTTAAGTGAAAATTAATAACTTTTTTCATGTAAAAACATAAGAAAACAGATTAATTAACCTTGTTAAAAGACAACAATCGTAAAATATTCAAAGCAATTAACTAAAATACAGAAATATTACGGCGGCAAAATTTTCATTCTTTCGTGGTAAAATTTTTCGGTAGAAAAAAAAGAAACATCCAATAAAACTGAAAGAAACCAATCACACAATAAAATCTTTGCAATACGTTAAAAAAACGTGTAATACTTATTATGAAAACAATAACGTAATTAAAGGATACAAATTCTTTCTTAAATAATAAATAATTTGTATATAATACAAATCTTATGTGAAAAAACAAAAGAAAAATAAAGTGGAAAGGGAATGAGTGTGTGTTTTCACATATCGTTTCATCGTTGTTCGTCTTAAATATATGAAAGAAAAATGAATGAAAAATTGATGGCTCTCAGTTGCGACGTGAATGATTAAAATGAAATTGGACAAGCAATAAAATATCCCCAACAATTGTAAATGTATATATTGCATTAACTAATAGTAAAAGTAATAAATATTTCTTTAACAATCTGATAAACATAATATGACAGAATTTAAATTTAAATGGTTTAAAGGAATTATACTTTTAGCCCGTATTTGTTTTGTTTACATGAAAAAAAATCAAATACAAATTGATAATATAACAGCAAATTAGCTTTAAAACCTGTATCAACATTTGTTCGTTTTTTATATATTCAGAGTCACTTGTGTTCGTTTACGTTTGAAAATTTTAATTCTTTTTTAAAATAAATTATAATATTTTTGATTTAAGTTTAATTAAATAGTTTAGGACCTATAATATTAAAAAGTAAATAACCCAAGGTTTGAGGCTTGACTTTTATAAGAGACATCTATCTGCAACAATGACAATTAGATTAAAGTGCGGCGAAGGAAAATAAAATATAAAAATGTGTTAATATAAATATAATTTAACGAATAGTTGCAATAAAGATATTATTAAATTATTAAAACTATTTTAAATATAGTGCAAAATATAGTGTTAAGTATTTTTAAAAACTAAATAAAATAAATGACTAAAATCGTATGTATTCTATTATTTTCTTCTTCTTTTTTGCAAGTTAATGTGAATTGTGGCGAAAAAAAACGTAGAAGAAGAACCATAAAAACGAAATAACTCAGATTTTTAATACATCACTAAAGTGTTTTTTATTTTATATTATATTCATGAGAAATTTTTTACACTTGCAGGTTTTAAGATTAACAAGTATAGAATTAAATTATGCTTTGTGCAAGAAGAAATGTAGTTGAGAAAAAGAAAAATTAATATGGTGCGTACAATTAATTAAAATCATCATAAAAAATACACAAAAAATTAATTGTGGGAATGAACGAATTTAAGTGCAAAACAAGAAGGCGGAAATTGCAAAGCAAAGAATTAAATAAGCAAAAAAGTAAAACAGAAACATAATAGAGTAGAAAATGTCCAATCAATGTTAAAATAAAACATCTAAGATTGTGCATAGAAAATCATCGCGAATAAAACTTTTAGTTGTAAGTGGTAAAATGTTAATTGCAATATAAAAAAGAAAAACAAATAACGTAGAAAACAAATCTTAAACTATAAAATATAAACTAAAGAAGCACACGCCTTTGCGCACAAGTGTGTTAACTGCACACAAATTGAAACAACCACCTTTTAGTTACTTATTGCAACTGAATATGAAGAATAACGTCCAGAAACAAAATCCGAGGATAAGAACAATTCAACAATCAAAGTTTTTAAAAGTTATTTCGATGTTTAATAAATTTCCCGCTACATACCTTTTAATCATTTAAGGATGTATAAAGCAATAACAAACAATATTAACATAAATATAACTATCTCAATAACAATACCAAAATGAATGTTTAAAAACTAAATACTCATTATATAGTATCTTCGATTTCAGTTACAACAAACAACAAGTAGAAAGATAAATATAGGTATTTGTAACAAAAATATATAACGGCACACACTCGCTCTTAACAAAAATTCAAGAGACAGACTGACACAACGTAACACAATAAAGTTTTGATTGTAACTGCAAAATAGTGTCTATAAATTTTCATAAAGAAATAAATACATGTGTGTGCTTCCGTTTATCCTGCACAAAAAATGTCACAAAGAGGTAAACGCGGTAATCATTTACACCATCCAAGACTTGATGTTGAGCCGCAACCTCCTCCTACGAAACGACGTAAAGGTCGACCTCCTAATGGTGGTGGGGGTGGATTGGGAGGTGGTCTCGGTGGTGGAGGCAGTGGTGGTGGACCCGGAAATAATATAAATTTTCTGGGCAATCAAGTTAATATCAACTGTGTTAGACCGATTATAACTAGCAGTGCAACATCAATAGAACTTGAACCCAACCAGAATGCAGCAGTTGGCGGTGACGAGATCATAAGTTCAACTAGTGCGAAAGCAGTGGGTAGTCAAGGATCTTCATCATCTGTAGCAACGTGGCAAGCACGATCTGTATCAGACATAAAAATGTCCAGCATTTACAATCGCAGCTCAACGGAAGCTCCAGCTGAACTTTATCGGTAATATTATCGCCGCTCATAATAGATTACATCCATATACATATTTCATTTTGTTTTATTATGTTTCGCTTATAGAAAGGATCTCATAAGCGCGATGAAATTGCCAGATTCTGAACAACTAGCAAATTATGAATACCTCGTTGTTAACGATCAATGGAAACAAGAATGGGAAAGAGGAGTTCAAGTGCCAGTAAATCCGGATTCACTCCCCGAGCCATACGTTGAAGTATTAACAGAACCCATTGTAACTCCTGCTCATGATTTTAAACTGTAAGTGGTTATTAGTTAAGCCATCATCATCATCATCTCTAATGCATACTTTTACACAAATAAAAATATTTCTTTAGTCCAAAAAATCGCTTCCTGCGCATAACTAAAGATGACAACTACTCACCCGAATTGCATTGCCTTACAAATGTGGTTGCTTTGGCCGAAAACTCATGTGCATACGACATTGATCAGGTTGATGAAGCATGGTTAAAACTATACAATGCCGAGCGAAGACAATACGGAGCTTTTTTCATCAGTGAAACACAATTTGAAAGAGTTATCGAAGAATTGGAAGTATGTTAAAACTGCCTAATTAGCTTTTATTCCGTTTTAACGAAACATATGTTTATATTTTTAGATACGCTGTTGGGAGCAAATTCAGGTCATTTTAAAGAATGAAGAGGGTCTTGGCATTGAATATGATGAAAATGTTATATGCGATGTTTGTCGTTCGCCTGATTCGGAGGAAGCTAACGAAATGGTTTTCTGTGATAATTGCAATATATGTGTACATCAGGCGTGTTATGGTATTACTGCAATCCCATCAGGTATGTTAAAATAATTAAAAAGAAAATATAAACATATCTAGAATTATATGTGTAATTACACAAGTATGATAATAATAACATGGAAGAATTTATGTAATGCTAATTATGTAAAAAGATTATATAGATATATTTTTGGCTAAACTAAAGCGTACTAGGTGACATGCTTTTAAAGGTATATTTATACCAAAAGGCTCTTTGTTTGATTGTTTATAGTTATGTATTGTATGACTTTACTACTTTCCGTACATAGAGACAGTTGGAATGTTTTATAAACATATCAATAAACAATAAAGCCAGTAAATGAAAAATTTACTTGCGAATTTTGATTTAAAAATATTTGATAGAATCATATACACATTAATTGCAGTATTCTGAAAGTGTTTGTCGAATATGTGCTTATAAGGTAGCTAAAGTTCATTTTTCAATAAAATGGATATATTTTTTCTTAGTATTTCCATAATTTTTAAAATACATTGCTAAAATAGAATTTTTTTTATCAAACTTGCCTTTTTTAACATCAAAAGATGATCAAATAAATGTCAATTTTATATTTTCTTCCTGTAAATTCCAAATTTTATTAAACAAATGTTTACTACTAAATATGGTTTTAAACTGTATAACAGGTCCGTTCTGAAAATCAGGTGATTTTAAATCACGAAATCACTGTAAATCACATATTTTCTATTTTATTGTGTTATTTTAAAATTATAAAAGCAACCTCAAGAGCATTGTTCTCTCTAGAAGGTTTAAAATAAAAGCAACCTGAAAAGCAAAGGGTAACAATGTTCACTCAATGTTCATTAAAGTAGTATAAGATATGGTCATTTTAAGACATCTTTCACATGATGCTATCTATACATTTAATCTGCTGAAGTTTAAAAAGTAGCGTAAAAACAAAAAAATTGAAATATTACCACAAAAGAAGAGTCTTTAAATATGTGCAATTTTCTTATATTTTTATTATTAGTTACATAATTGTACTTCAAAAATGAAAAAAAAAAACATTTAAAACTATTTATTAAAGCATTTGTAATAAAATTAATTAAAAACAAAGAACCCGCAAAAATAAGCAAGTGATTTGAAATCAGTCACTTTTCTATCCGATTTAAAATCGTCTGATTTAAAAAATTTTATGTGTAGAAAGAACAACTTTTATGTCATTTCAAATTAGTAATTTGTTCCCATTATTAAGTAGCGATTTCTGATCTTTTTAAATGAGTTAGTTTTGGTATGATTTGGGTCATTACTGATGAATATTTGTAAGGCATATCTGAACGTGTGGGTTATATCACAATAATTTTAAAATTTATGTTAATTATTTAAAGTAAAAAGGTTAAAAAATAAAATAATCCAATAAAGATTCAAAATTTTATTTTTGTAATTTTTAACTTCTGCTAATAGAATTTGTTTCTATAAAGAGAAGAATTTTTCAATTATAACAAATTAGAACACGATATATAAATATTAATTTTCTAATTAACTAACAGGCCAATGGCTTTGCCGAACATGTTCAATGGGAATCAAACCGGATTGCGTTTTGTGTCCAAATAAAGGTGGTGCAATGAAGTCAACTAAGTCAGGCAAACATTGGGCACACGTGTCATGTGCGCTGTGGATACCTGAAGTCAGTATTGGATGTGTTGACCGCATGGAACCAATTACAAAAATTTCAAGCATTCCAACAAGTCGGTGGGCTTTGCTATGTGTTCTATGTCGAGGGAGAGACGGCGCTTGCATACAGTGTTCAGTTAAAACGTGCAAAACAGCATATCATGTTACATGTGCTTTTCAACATGGTTTAGAAATGCGTGCAATTATTGAGGAAGGAAACGCTGAAGATGGTGTTAAACTGCGATCCTACTGCCATAGGCACAGTGTAAGCAAAGGAAAAAAGGAAGCCAATAGCAAAGGGGTTAGCAGTACGAGTTGTAAAAACAGATTAACTTCAGGAGTTGGCTCGGGCACAGAAGATGATGATTGTCGCAGGCGTAAAAGTCGAAAATCCGATATGACATCAGAAGAACGTAATCAAGTACGAGCACGACGCTTACAGGTGGGTTTGAAAAAAAATTGAGAGAAAAAATGTAAGTTCTTTAATAATTTTAATTTCTTTATTTAATTAAAAACAATAGGAAGTTGAATCGGAGTTTGATAAACATGTTAATATTAAAGACATAAGTTGTCATCTTTTTGATGTAGATGACGATGCCGTTGAGGCCATTTATAATTACTGGAAACTCAAACGAAAATCGAGAAACAATCGCGCACTTATTCCTCCCAAATCAGAAGATGTAGAAATGATAGCTCGAAAACAAGAACAGCAAGATCTCGAAAATCACAAGTTAGTAGTTCATTTAAGGCAAGACTTAGAAAGAGTTAGAAACCTTTGTTATATGGTTAGTAGAAGAGAAAAACTTTCACGGTCTCTGTTTAAACTTCGAGAGCAAGTATTTTATAAACAAATAACTGTTCTTACTGATACAAAAACACAATCAAGTGAATCTAATGAGAAATGCGACGAACAATTTAAAAACGCAGTGATTTATGCCAATGATGGTCCTACTTTATATGACCGCTTTTATTCATCATGCGATAGAAATACTCCCACACAGTACCAAAGTTTAGAATATATTTTGGAAAAACTTCTGGGAAGTGCCAAAAACGGACCAAAAGCTGGCCCAAAGGGGTCAAGAGCCTCAACATCACCAACAAAACGTGTTACTAAGCAAACTGTTACCTCTAATTCAGCATCTACTTCAGGTAATAATGCAAGTTACTCGGCGGGTAAATCATCATCAAATAAAAAAATAAATAATGGAGGTGTAATGTCTAGTAGAGGAGCGTCTATGATTTCTGCCCAGAGCGAGACTTCAGAAAAACAAAAAGCAAAGAGAACCGCTAATAGACGCGCTGCTGCTGCAAGTGTTGCAACATCTTCCTTAACAACTCCTACTTCAGGGCACCGAACGAATACACTTCGAACATCGTCAAAGACGGTGAAAACGTCAAAAAATGCACCAAACACTTCTGAGGAAAGTTCTTCGTCATCGGGTAGCTCCTCATCGGATGACGATTCTTCGTCAAATAACGGTTCCAGTTCAGGAAGTGGTTCAAGTACGGAGACAGAAAGTGCATCTTGCTCAACTGATTCTGATTCATCATCATTTACTGGTAGCAAAGCTACTTCGCCCAGGGCAAATAAGTCGATTAAAAAAATTAGCCCATCAAAGAAAAAGGGAAGTTCCCGGTCCATCGGAGTAGAAGAAAAGCAAAGAAGAAGAAGTATCACTCAGTCAAAAACGGAGACAGACACCAAAACCACTTTAACTAAACCTAACAAGAATTTTTGTAAAGGTGAGGTTACAACGGTGCTATCTAGTTCCAGCGAAATTGAAGCAGAAGCAAATAAGAAAAAACAAAAGGTTTTGGTACCTGTCAAACAATCTGGTAACAATATGTCTGAGACTGTAGCTGGTGTTACAAAACCAACATCACATAATTCATCCAATTTACTTTCATCTAAAACAGAGACTATGAAAACTGCTATAGCAAAGGATCACGATAGCTCACTTAGTGAGGAAAGTATCGAAATAACACCAAAGAAATCTCGAAAACAGTTAACTAAGTCAATAGACGCGGGAAGTAAAGATTATTTAACGAGGAGGAAGGTGACCGAACCATCAGTAAATCGAAAAGTTATTGAACAAATTTATTCGGATTCCGAAAGTTCTTCCGAATTTGACAACAAAGAAAAGGAGGAACGTGCGGCTGAGAGTAATGTTAGCGACTCGCAAAATCAACAAACTATACGAACTAAAGCTGCTATGAAAGAATTTACTTTACAACAGCAAACATGCAGCAAAACACAAAAAGATGTTTCAGTAGGCGAAATCTTAGAAAAATCAAAAGAAATGCAATTGAACTCACACAAAGTTTCTAACGAAAAAACGCAAAAATTAAGTTCCGATTTACTAGTGGTGCCTCAACGACAAGCAGCTAAAAAAGCATCAGAAAACATGAGATCAACAAGTTCTAACATACTAACCGGAATTGCGTCTTCATCATCGTTTTCCAGTGCTACGAATTCAGCAACATTGCAACGCGATGTTGAAATGAAACAGCGTGAAGCGACGAAACACAAAGAAAGTATCAGTGGTAAGTCAGATGAAAAAGTCGAAAAGAAGTGTAGTGCATCTAAAGCTAACGATCAACAAATTGAGAAGCCAACCGTCAACAAACGTGGACGTCCTCCAAAGAATGCAAAAGATGTTGTCGAGCCTAGTCAATCACAAACCTTAACCGCACATTCAGATCAAATTGCTGTCCCAAGCCGTGCTAAAGAAACTGGGAGTTCTGTTGATCGCGAAAATAAAAAATTATCACCAGTACCTACTGTGCAGCCGTGTGAAGATAAAATATTGCAAAGAAGATCATCCACTCTGGATTCTTCAAAAGCAAATGAAAATGCTAAAAATAATATACTCGTAGCTTATGTCGTACCACAGAGACAGGCTGCAAAGAAAGCGGCAGAACAACTGAAAAATAACAATAAAACTCTACAAGTAAATCCAGAAAGCAACGTAACAGCGACAAACGTCTCGGATGACAAAGAACGTATTACGAGCCTTGAAAAAGATGGAAAACTTAAAACTCCCGAAGATAGAAATGCCAAAGGAGCTCCCACTCGCCGTATGTCTACTCGGGAGGCTACAAACTTATTAAATAAGCAGGATGCAGCAATAATAACGGCAGCAGTAAAGAAAACGCCAACCAGAACCAGACAACGTTCCAAAGATGAACCTATTCAATCCTCAGTTACGACAACGCCTAAACGAAATGCTCAGACGGTGGATAAAAAACGTAAAGTGTCTATGACATCTAGTTCTGATAGTGATTCTAGCTCCACATCCTCATCGTCATACGGTACCTACGGCAGTTCAAGTTATAGTAGTTACTCATCATCTACATCTGACGAAGATGCAAGTGATGCCGAAGAGAAGAGGGTTGAGGAAAGATCTCCCGATACGTCAAAACAAAATGTACATAAATCGCTTGACACTAGAGTTATGGTTTCTCAACAGACCGCCAGCATTGATACAAAGTTATCTTCTAAGTTGCCTTCCCAAAAAATGCTAAAGCGAAATGTTAGCAATTCTTCCAACAATGAAGAACAAAGTCCAAGTAAATCCAATATCCAAACGCGTGGAAAATCATCCCTCGATGAGCAATCGCCCACAGGATTTGATACTAAAAATACTTCCGGTTCTCAAGCTGAAGATAATTTAACATCGATTTCGCAGCCTTTATCTCCATCCCCAAAACCAACTTCAATATCTGTAGCATCTAATAAGGAATCTACAAATAAGGAAGAAGAACCAAAGATTGAAATTAAAGAAGTTGATTCAAATAATACTAAAATAATCACAACAAAAGTTATTGACTGCGTTAAAGAACAGGAATTGGTGAATCCACCAGATCATATTACAGCAGAAATCAGCACGGAACTTGAAGAGCCACTTGAAGACAAACGTACATCAAACACAACCAATTTGGAGACAAGTAATAAAGTTGGTAGTACTGAGGAAATAAATAAAGAAGACAATATTATCGAAAACTTGGAAAGCAAAGAAACATCATATGAAAATAGTAACAATACCATGACTGTTGTAGACAAAATTACTCCAGTTAGTGTGGATGTTTGTTCTGAAGTTCCGATGGATATTGACGAGGAACTTACAACTGCACCAACACACTCTAGCATTCCGTCTGGCAATAACAGTTCTTTATTAAAATCAGACGAAATGTTATTGAATCTTGATCCACCCGCCGCTCCAATGCCACGTTCACCTATGGCGTCTTCTAGTTCGAGTTGCGAAGAAGACAACCAATCTAATGGCAGCAATGAAGATCAAGAGAATTTGGATTCAACTCATACCACAAAATCACGAATTCTTCGAAGACCAATACCTGGCAGTCCTCCAATATCCGCTGAAGAAGAACACACTCATCACACTCAACATCTTCTTAATGAAATGGAACTTGTTCGAGCGTTGGAAGAAGAACGTAAAAAAGATCTAGCTGCTTCTAATGCGGAAGAAATAAAATTTACTGAATCAAAATCTCCAGGTGTAGCAGTAATTGTTCCAGAGCCATTAGAAATAATAGATCTTGATTCTAACTCCAACTCAGAGCATGAAACAACTCTCCCAAAGCAAACTCTAGATGGTCCAAATACGATTGAACTAAATCAGGCGCAATTAGACACCTCTCCATTGTCCTTTGGCAAGCCCCCCACAGCTGACTCAAATAAAAATCAACCAAATATTGATTCCTTACAACAAGAAACTAAACTTCATTCTTCGCCTTCCCTTTCAATAACTTCTCAATCTACTCCCAAAGGTATCTGTGATCCATTACCTATAAGTACGCAGGCTTCATCAATTGAAAGTGGACATCATCCTATCGTTGATACAATACTAGATCTAGAAGACAATGCTAAAAAGAAACACGAAGAAAATCAGCAACAAATGCATAGTTTTCCTAATGTATTATTAAATGCATCACCGTTTGGCAGTCATTCCGTCGGACATGTGTTAGATCAACATTCAGAAAGTTTAAACAATCTTCTGACGAATGATAATAATGTAAGAAAAGATATTTCAGAAGAAGATAGCTTCCAAGCAACAAGAAACCTTCTCGAAAAACTTCGTAAAAAACGCAATAGAGCAGACGACCATAAAGAGCCAGATCTTATGTTGCCGCCACCAACACCCGCCATACCATCCGTGTTTCCTTTTCATAATGCTGCCGATCCGGAGGATATTATTCATGCACAAAAAGAAAACGCCATGTCATCACTCGAAACAAATAGTGCTGGTCATTATAACATAGAAAGTTCACAGCCATCACAAACATCGCAGCAGACAACAAGTAACCATTTGTTAGTCACTTCTTCGCCAACTCCTGGAACCGTAACGAACAAAGACAATAGAGATATTTACGGAAATGTACCTCACAACAACCCAGCTGATGGAGTAAGAACACCAGCTGACACAGACAGTATCTGTTCGATAAGCAATACCTTGTCACTTTCAACATATATTGATGGAAATGTGCAAACGATGCAGAGTCTTACTCAACATCCGCAGCCGCAGCCACAGTTACCAATTTCACCCATGCAAACACACTCTTCGCAAAATACACCGACGCCACATCATCCACACCAAGGAACAACCCCCAATTCGACTTATAGTCAGCAACAGCAACCACATACACCAGCTCAACAAACAAATGTTGCAGAGCTAACTTCGCTAATACAAAACGAGCTTGCAAGTCAAGCACCCCTTTCACTTAACAAAACTGCGTCAATAGACGCTTTTGGACCTAAACAAAACAATACAATGTCTTCCAATGATGTTTCCAGTGAACGAGTTGCAGGTACAACGCCTGATTTTGTTGATCTACATGCTGCCGCAGCAGCTTCAAAAGATTTTACATCGTCAGCTTCAATTGGCAGCAATAAGTTGGTAGTTGATTGTGACTTTGATGAAAACACACGAATGCAGTCGCCATACGCCATGCAGGCAAATCGTATCTGGAATGAAAATGATCTTATAGCAGCCAGAAGATCAACATCACCAAGCTCAGTTTCTGAATCAAATGATCAACCCTCAATAGACTTGCAACAACAGCAAACGCCAGTTCAACAACACCAAATGCCAATCCAAACATCTCATGTTCAGTCGCAACAACATTCAATTGCAACAAATGTCCTCAACAGCAGCAACAGTAGTGGCAATAGTACCAATGATATTAGCAAAAACTCTTTCTTTAGTTCCATAAACAATTTTTCGTTGACACCATCTTTTCAACAGCATTCACTTCAGAATCAGCAAAATCAACTAAATCAGCAAACGCAACAACAATCATCTATAACCAACGGAATAGATTCGATGATATACAATCAAGGATACAACTCCACCGCATCGACTCCTACTTCCCAAGGAACACCTCAGCAACAACAGCAATCTACCGTTTCGCAACAGACTAGAGCGCAACAATACAACGGATCAGTTGGCTTGTTTCATGATGCAGCCTCAACTTTACCTAATATTAATCAAATACCATTTGTTTCCAACGATGGTAGTTCGGGAACTGGAGCAAGTGTAATGTATCCCGCTGGACCGGGTTTAGGAACTAATGTTAATTCAGGATCTAATAATAGTACTCAGCAGTCGCGTCCAGATTTGTATAACTCAAATACAGTAGTTGGTAGTACGAATTCATCGGGTGTTCAGTACAGTGGTGCAGCATTTACATCTTCAACGCACAATATTGCTTTAACAGCAGCAATTGTTGGAGTTTCAGGCGCCGGCACTCTAATAGACCACAATTCGCCGCGTCACCATCAGTTACGTCCATCCCATCAATTTAATTTGACATCACCAAATAATGCCAACGCTGGAACATCGTTTAATAGTATGCATTTGGGAAGTTGTGCCGAAAATATATTAGCCAACCCTCAACAGACCTCCTCCCATCACTCAACTCCAACTAAGGACTCTCCTTCAAAGACAAATCGATCGTCGTCTCGTTATAGTCAACAAACGCAACAGTTACGAAGCTCACATAAATCACCACAAGTGGCACAGCACAAATCACCTGGAAAATCTCCTAGGCAAATGGAATTGCTAAGCAAACAACTTCAACAACAGCAGCAGCAAGTGCACACGTCATTAACAGAATATACAACTCTGAGTAAACCTTCAAAATATGACCCGCTAACGCATACGTTAGCCGGAAAACCGCGTCAGCGTGCGCCCCGTGGTACAGGAAGCGGAACTCGTGGTAGGGGAAGAGGACGGGGACGTAATCGAGGGGGTAGTGTTTCTAATGCATTAATACCTTTACCTATTCCAATGTCAGAATATGTAAGTGCAGATAATCTTGTTGGAACACCCTTCGAATTTAGTTACGAAGAGGAAATGGCTGCACCAGGAATGGAAAATCTGCAGTCACTTCGCGATCGCCGTCGATCTTTCGATTGCAGGAATGCGCAAAATTCAGATAGCCTAAAGTATCGTAGCCCCAGCTACAACGCTAGTGCATGTAAAGTTCGACACAACGCAGGAACGTCGTCGGTAACGGCTGCTGCATCCGCAGCGAGGACGGAGTCGATTGTTAACTGCAATAACAACCTGAAAGGTAGTACCACCAACCTACATTCCATAGTTCAACCCATGTTGCCAGGTCCAGTGGATATGCGAACATACAATCTAGGATTTGAACCTCAACATTCCAGTGCGTCTCAAGAAGCATACAATAATAATTTGCTTGGAGCATTCGACTCAGGTACAGCTGACCAAACCCTTTCAGAGTTTGATGAAGATGATGAGCGCGAATTTCAATCAGCTTTAAGAGCGACTGGGACTTCAAGTTCAATTACCACAAAACAACTCCAACTTTCTATTGCTACATCAATTAATACGTCTTCATTAGGAACAGCGAATGCGGTTGATTCTACAGCCAGTGGTAATAATAATCTTATTCAAACTTATTCCGCGAATTTGTCCTCCTCATCGGTTGGTCGCATTTCAAACGTTCAAACGTCAACATCAAATATTGACGTCAAAAGCTTGAGCATAGCTTCTTCAACCAACACCTGCCAGACAACTGCTATTACAACCGCTATGAGTTCAGCGGAATTGGTGACGGACTTACAAACGTCAATGGAGACAACATCTGAGGATGTTTCAATTGACTCTGACACTACTTTAACTACAAAAGCTTCACTATCCGATTCCCGTAACCAATTGAAACTAAAGATCAAGGGACCTTTAGCCTATCCAGATAGTTACAACAGTTCGAATGCTATCGCACACACTTCTACATCAGTGCAATCGAGCATAAGTAATGTCCAATCGATGGCATCTACTAACGTGACCATTAGTGCTTCTGTAAGTGGAAGTGGAACTAACTCTCGTCGGATGCGTAAAAAGGAGCTTTTAAGTTTGTACGTTGTGCAGAAAGATAACCATGGAGACGATTCGTCTTGTGGATTGCCTCCTACAGATTCCAATTTGCTTTCAAATGTAATAGAAACTGCAAGAAAAACAGAAAGTGTATGTAGTGAAGTTGACGAGTACGGTTCTGAATTTGCTGCAGCCTCAGGCAGCGGTAAACGATCCAAAAAGAATTCTAGTCGTGAGCTACGCTCTCTTGATATAATTGTTAGCGATATTAACGATTCTACAGGATTAAATCCTGGCGTTGACGGTCGCAGGCGAAGTGGTTGCTCATCGGGAAGTGCAGAAAATAGTGCTGCAAAATTAGGTGCTGCTTCCAGTGCAGGTAAAAGACGTGGCAGAAGTAAGACGCTTGAAGGTGCTGAGGATGAGCCCACACCTAAATTGAAAATCAAAATTCGAGGTCTTGCCGAGGGAAATGCTAGCGCGACAGCATCAGTCGGAACATGTGAAAGTAGTTTTAATAATTATGAAATAGCCCGTAGATCTGTTGCATGTCCACCTAAAAAGCGTTTGACCTCAAACTATACTCCCACGTTGGAAGATCTAATGCGAGATTCTATGAATTATCGTGATCAAGTTATGCAAGAGTTTGGTGGAGATGATGAAGAACGTACAAAGCGCACTTCAGTTTTTAACAGTTCGTTGTCAAAAGCCCTCACTGAAACACCACATATTAAGAAAAAGTCAAAAAAAGAGAAAAAAGACAAAAAACGTCACAAAAATAAAGATTTTGAAGATATCGGCAACTGTCTTACAGTTGCCAAAAATAACAACAGCATGATTACTACATTGATCGAACAGCCTACTAGTGCGTCTCCAGGAGATCCACCCAAGCTGATATTACGGATTAATAAGCGCAAGGCAGAGTCAACAGCAACAGACACAAGTAGATCGTCACCTGCAACAGCAACCACATCATTATCTCCAGAGGGGCCATCTGCACCCATACGACTTAAATTGGCACGTGCGGCTGAAGGAGGTGGCTACGTGATTGGCGATAAAAAACGTAAAAAGGACAAAAAATCAAGTTGTACAACAAACACCGAAGAATTGGCAAATGCTAATTCCAACACAAGTTGCAGTAACGCAGTGCCAACGTCAGTTTCTATAAACGATCTAGATAAGTTTTCTGAAGACGCAAATGCTCGTATTGGAATGACAACATCACCAGGGACAGCATTTACGAATTACAGTACTAGTGATGTCCGAGTAGCCGAACCTTCGTCAATGGCAGAGATTGTATCAGATGTTGCTAAAGATTGCAGTACACCCTCACCCTGTCTTGTCATTGACTCGAGCAAAAGCAACGATATTCATGATTCATCTAACACAGCCAGCTCTTTAAACGACATATCTGCGCCCTGTATTTCTGAATCAATCCATTCTCTAGCAGTAACCCCAACCGTCACTTTGGTATCACGAAATTGCAATGACAACAGCAACAGTCAGTCCTCCTCAGCATTGAGTAGTCACAGTCGACTAAGTAATTCCAACTCCAATTCTCTGATGAGCGTAACCCATCAAAGTCATACTAGCACTGGGAATAGCAGCACCACCCCAACTAATCAAAACAATCATACAAACAATAGCAGCAGTAATAATAACAGCAACAGCGGTACTGGCAATAGTAGCATACTTGCCTTGCAAAAAAACTGTGAAGTTAGATGATAAGTGTTGGAATTTACTGAAAATAATATTCAAGGATCTCCTTAGGATATACACGCATATATTCGCTCATCTTCTTGCAGTTACTCCAAAGAGCTATCCGTACAAAGTGTTTTATTTGAAACTTGTTCAAGCACAACAACAATTAAAATGTAACAAAATAAAGGCAATTTTAGGCAATTTCTTGTACATAAATCCATTTATGTTTTAATACGTTTATGTTTTTTAATGATAATTTATTTTATTTTTTTAATTTTTTTTACTTAATTCTTAGTTGCATTATTTCGTCTACGACAAGTTTGAATAAAGCACTTTTGTTGTTAGGTTTATATCCGATTAGCTCTAAAAATTACCTAAAATTGATTGCTGAGCGAATCACGGCAAGGATGAAATGTTTCCTATTTAACCAATATACATAATTGTAATCTAGTTAAATTAAGTGATAATCTACTTATCAAGTTGCAATACGAAATATTGTGACTTTGTTGCAATATTTCAAATCCATTTTTACATACTACAACAAACATTTTTGTATATCATCTGCTGGATATGATATACTACTCTACTAAGTACATATATATGTATGTGTGTGTGTGTGTGTGTGTGTATGTATGCACATACATATACATATGTATATATGTATGAAGTTGTGTATTATCGAATAGAACAGCAAGTCTGTTACGTCTGTTACGTACTTTACGTTTTCAAAGCTTAAAAATAAGCAAGGAAATAAAAACCTTTTATGTAAAAAGTCCCCTATAAAATTGCAGCAAAATAATAAAAAATTATAATACAAATTAAATTTAGCAAACATTAGTAAAATTTTAAGGAAATAAAAAGATATTTTATTGCTATAAGTAAAAAGTTTTAAAAATGTATCGAAATGTAAATATTTATAATTGTAATAGTAATGATAATTTTTAAAGTTTATAAATTAAATAAAGAAATAAATTCCAAATCTGATTACATTACTCTTAATATAAATTAAAAAATTAATGTATGAAAAAAGCACACTCTTACATACATATTTATTTATATATACTAAATAAATTATATATAGAAAGCATATTTAGTTAGTTACATACATTGTATATGTGTAAATATTTATGTAATATTAAAATTATTATGTAAAATAAATTTTTGTTCGTTAAAAACAAAAACAAAAAACGAAATATTGTCAAGTAAATAAACATTATCCGCAAAATATTTTATTAAAATAATATGATTAAGATTAACTTTAGTATAAATTAAAATTTAAACAACAAAAAACTTGAAAATAAATGAAAAAGCCTTATTAACAAAAAAATAAAATATAGTGTTTCCCTACAGTTACTCGTACGTTTTAAATAGAGGAACAACTAAACAAAAATATGTTGTCTTCAGCGAGTCATTAAAATGACCATGTAGGTTCAGAACAGGCTCGTAGATCATTGTCTTGACCCAAGTTTGGTGACTAAAGATAATTTAAATAACTTTTAAATTAGTTATATTTCAAATAAATTTAAATAATGTGGGTGTCGTGGCCATCAAAACATAATATGAAACTTTCATTCCTTCTAAGGAAATTTTAATTTTAACCGAGCACGAAGTCTTGGTAGCGGTAAAAGCCGCGGTCTTTGACGCTAGCCAATCCCAGAAAGACTGATTCCAATGTGGTAAAAATACGATAACTTTTCATCTTGTGAAGTATCTGGAGTCCAAACTAACTTTTCTTTAATTACCTTTTTCGTCAAACTTTTAACCGCATTACTCTTTCGTAGATGACAGCAGCTATTGCCATTCGTTTTCATTCAGTAATAGGTCGATCTAGTTAAGAAACTGGGACAAAGAAGCATAACATGAATTATACGGTCAAACACGGTCTCGCTCAAAACAATCTCTAAATAGGGTGTCATGCAAAAAGAGTCGCTTTTAAGAATCAATTCAAGTGTGTTCCAAATGATGCTTTATGCATGAAAAATCCAGTGCGATTTTACAGAGACTTTCAAGACTCTAAAGAAGCTTTTAAGTGTCTCGTCTTCAAGCGGTATAACAGATACTTAGTTCCATGTGTTATTCTTACTATTTATACCACCTACATATATTCGGCATATAATAAAACACAACTCTCGTGTATGGGCCGGCGACAAAAAGTCTAATTTGGAGTTACCCAACCGTCACAAGATAGGACGAAGAAGCTCATTGCTTACAATAAGGGGTATCCAATTCTATTGACTAACTGGAGTATCAAACCAATGTGGGTAGTAGTTCGCTGTATTATCGTTACTTATTCCCATTACCCGCTCAATTTTGCGTTTAACTCACATTAGAATATTAAAGTGCACTATGTAAGTAACAATAGCGGAGTTCAGTGTTCGCTGCAAATGTTCTTGCAAAAGTGCAAGTGCATAATATCATAGCTTTTTGTGAAATCTAACAATATGCTATAACGGATTTGTGTACCCCCGAAGGTTCCAATTGTCACTGTAGAATATGGGGAAAATAGGGGCACCAGACGCTAGGGTTCCTAGAACCTAAATCTTGAAGAAAAGGTCTGTTGTTTTATTACACGGGTCCTCTTCGAGGCCCGACCAGTACCCAAAGGACTGGTATCACGGGAATCGGTAGCCCCTCAGAGAGCCTATCCTCTCTGTGACCAGTTGTTGGTGAGGTCCACTTCGGGGATACAAATGGTGTGCTTGTGGTTTAAAATCGATTAATGTAGGTATGGTGCAAGGTCGATCAAGTGTGTTGTTGCACTCTCAACAGAACGGAGTTTGGATAGTCTCCAAACCCCTTAGTAAGAGACTATAATATGGAATCTAGACTTGCCATATTATATAAATTGCTACTCATTGTGACTGTATCACACATAAATTGCGATACTGGCGGCAACGTCATATCGTGAAAGTGTTGCTGTACACAATGGGGGCGCTAGTCAACGCTTACATTTCACTCGGCGGTAAGACCACCGTGGGATTAGGCCAACCGGCAAGTGCCCACGTTATTCTTGTTCCACATAACGCATTTGCACTTTCGCAAGACCATTTGCTTCAAACACTGGATACCGCTTATGTAATTATAGTTTTAATTTTTTTTATTTTTTCTTCTATGTTTTTCAGTTTTATTTGTAATATTATAATAGGTATAATAAAATAGAAATAATAAAATTTAACATATGTAAGTATTGTCTTGGACTTATCTACAATAGTTAATTTTATTGCATAATTTACCTCCGATTACAGACTTATTTATTGACCACTTTCGTCGCTATTTTTTTTTTTAATTTTCAATCAAATTCTTATTTATCATCTTCACAAAAAAACGTTAGTCTGTGATGAACTGAACTTACAATACTTACCGGTAGTGCTTTTTATGCCAAAAAGTAACGGTTCTCAAATAACATATGTACAGAGCTTTTTGCAACAATTATTAGCTGGCAATACCGGCGACAAGGTATATTTATCTTACTAGGTAGTGTCGTCCGCCCAGCAGATTTAGTAGTTCGACATGTCCTAGGCATATTAAACAAGGTGATAGCGTAAGGGATAGGAAATTTGAGCAAAAAATTTTTTTAATTTTTTTTATATGGATTTTGACAGTAAAATAGATATTATTCTCTCTCTCTCTCTTAAAAAACCTGATTAATGTCAAACTCCATATAAAAAAAATTGAAAAAATTTCTCTTCAATATTAGCTCCGCCTTGTGCAGTCACCTGGTTAAATATGCCTTGGACATGTCAAAAGCTGTATGTGTTCAGAAATTTTATAGTGTAGAAGTGAGAAAGCAATAAAACACGCCTTCTCAATTTTCTTATATGTTTTTTGACATTTCGAACTACAAAGCAACAACAAAATGCCATATAGTTCTTGTATTGTTGTATATGTTGTAGGGACGCCACCTAGTAAAATAAATATACCTTGACCGGCGACATTTGTTATTTTTTTAACCGACTTCAAAAAAAGAAGGAGGTTATCAATTCGTCTGAATGTTGCTTTTTTTATGTTTGTGTCCGCAGAACTCAGTCATTTCTGAACCAATTATAAACATTTTTCCTTTATTAGAAAGAAAATGCTTAGAGATTGGTCCCATTTTAAAAGAAGTTCAGAATTTTGAAAAAAGGGTGTCCCCTTTCAACATATGTGTTTTTTACGTGTATTATGAACCGTAAAGGCCACCCTTTTAAAAAACTGCATGTCATTATAGCTGCCAATAACAGAACTTAATAAAAAAATAAAGTTAAAAATTAAAGGGTGTCCCCATATGTGACGTCAATTTAAATATATGAACCGTTTGAACCATTGTAGACAATCGCTTGGACAGAATGTCCAATATTTATAATCAGAAATTAAATATTTATAATTAGAAGTTAAAGGGTGTCCCAATAGTTGATGTATATTGCAAAACTTTTGAACCGTAACAGAGAGACGGTTGAAATTTACAAAGAACCTGCATTTCTAAAGCTTTATAACATCAAGTATATAATTTTAATTTGAATCTCCACTACTATGTCCCGTATAATAACATTTATAAATATTTAAAATTATAAAGGTTGTCTCAATAGTTGATGTAAATTGATGCATATGGCCAAACTTTTGAACCGTCTTAGACAGACATTTAAAATTTACAAAGAATCTGTCCTTTAAAATAAGTGTTTAATTTAAAATTTTACATTAAAGGGTGTCCCCTAGGTGACATTGTTTAACCTATATGGCTATATCTTTGGAACCGTTACTTTTTATTACTGTATCAGTAATAATAAGTGTAAAAAAATTAAGGGTTTCCTCATATCTGACGTAATTTGTCGTATATGGCTTTATCTGCTGAACCGTTGTGGATAGACATTTAAATGTACAGAACGTATATTACTATGTCCGTTAGAGCAACAAGTATAAAAGTAATTGATTTTAAATTTTTAGTTTAGAATTGATGCACATATATTTGTTTTGTAGTCGGTTTTGTTTTGCAAGAATTATATATATACACACTGTAGATTCTAACTGCTCTGATGTTTTAACGAACAGACATGAAAATATTGTTTAAATTTAAACTTTGTTGCGGGTGGGTGTTTACCACATATTACGCCCCTCCAATTCAAAAAACATTTGCGTGGCAGCACCTTAAGGAATGAGGTTTTGCACCCTAAGGCCTCATTTCCCTCATTAAAAATGTTTATAAACAGGGAGAGGGGCTTTCGTCTAATGGGGACACCACCTCCTGCCCGCGGGAGGGTTGGAACCACCTGAGAATACCGTGTCCAGCTAGACGGAAACCTCGCCATGTAAACCGGTTCGTAACAACTTAAGACAACCTTATTTTTTATTTATATATGACTCTTCCAATATAACTGAGACTAATGTGCCATTAATAGTTAAAAAAGTAACCGTAACATAAATGGTTAACATGTATGTATATATGTGTGTATGTATGTATGTATGTATGTATGTATGTATGTATGTATGTATGAATATAAAATGAAATTTTTAAAATTGAATTACATAATCAGAAACAACTGATCAGTATTGAGCATTAGCCGCTGTATAGAGAAGTAGGGCTGAAGAACTGAGGAATGGTTGCTTGCGGTACTCGTTGTTGTATCTGTGGTATAGGCAGTCAGACTTTCGCAGTACAGATACGAGGAGCAGTTCATTGTGAAAAACTACTTGCTGCTGAGGTGTTTTTTACGTAGCAGGAGGCTAAAAACCTATAACTCTAATATATAAGTATGTGTGTGTGCGTAAGTCTGTGTATCTACTTATGCTACATCATAGTTTGCAACTCACTCTCTTCTGTCGGAATCCTTAATTTACCATTTTTTCACATTGTAATTTTAAATCATTAAGAAACAACAGCTTTCGTTTTTTTTAATATCAAACCATTTATTGTTTTTTAACTTAAGAACATTCGTAAAATAATACAATGGAAAATATAGGGAATTTTGTGAAATGGCATAATTTTATTCACTATTTTTAAAGAACCTTTATTTGCATAACGAAATTTGTTCAACACTTTTAAAAAATCTTGTTTCATAAATTTAAAAATTTCCTTGAAGGAAACAATTTTATGTTTTAAATAACATGTATTATGTACGTTTTTATTATCATATGAACTTACAAACAAAATATTTAAATTTGGAAAAATACTTAGCAGTATGATTTACGGACACAAATACTACATATCGTTAGCTTAAATGTAGCCATGTTATTAAAGATCCAAAAATGGATAATATGTACTACAAAAGTAATGGTTTCTTCAGCCTTATTAAAACTTTCACGAAATAAACTGTGTTCTATTTTATTTTTTAAAAAATAAATTTTAATTTTTAAGTTAAGTTGCTTTACATTTAAGTTAACGATGCATTAATTTGGTTTTTAGGGATATAAGTTAATTATATAGAAGAAAAATAAATGATGGTTCTTTGAGAAGTTGACATACTGCATTAGCTTTGTAATTCTTTTATTAGTTTTTTGAGTGAATTGGTATCACAAATTTGTGTCCAAATGGACTTTTGTACTTAATGCCAGCATCACGATAAAACTTATCGGGTATTCCTAAGTTACATAAATACAATTTACCGCAATTGTTGGATGATATGCCATTTAGTGGTAGTATTGGTAAAATTGCGTATTTAATAGAGACGTCCTGAATTCCACTAGGTGGTGGATCAATGGCCAAAATAGATGCCCTTAAAAAATTATTTAGTTCATAAGAGTTTCACGAACACCAATTGCTAAAATTACCTGTTTTCACTTAGCCATTTTTTTAAATCAGTTGACAAGTTTGGAGTGCTTGTCGACAGTATCACAAGATCAGGTGTAGGTAGTGCTAAAAACCAGAAGGAATATAAGGATAAATTAAACAATATAAAAACAAACAATCACCATTTGTAGAGTAAACTACGGTGTTGCCGGTGGCTTTGAAAAGCGAAATTTCTATACTTTTCTGCTCAATATTGGAATCTTCCTCCAAATATAATAAGACTTTTAGACCGTGAGAAGCTAATTGACGACCTGTAGAAGCGCCAACATTGCTTGATCTGCAAATTAGTAAAAATAAAATTAGAAATGATTAAGTAAATAAAATTAAGATATATTGCCTAAAATGATCAGACTTTTCACAAATAATTGCAATCGTTGGCCACTGATGACGATTATTTGGGGTCAGTCTACGAGCTCCTCCTAATAGAAGTATTGCTAAGTCAGTTGCACCACGCGCTAATAAATCTAGTTGACGTTGTAACGAAAATCCGCATTTTTGGGCACATGATTCAATTTTGAGTCGCACAAGTGCGGGTACCGTAGGTATGATAAGGCCCTCGTCTGTTACAAAATCTTCAGAGCCCTCAAAAAGCGATTCTATTTGTCTCATTTCTGCCGGTTCGCTTACAATAACATTCTCGTCGTGGCGGTACTTTTTCTGTTGCTGGGCTGAAACAGCATTTTGTACAACATCAGGTTTTTTTCCTGCTTCTAAAGAATCCCAAATAGCACGCTTATCAAAAAGCGCCAAATTGCCCTCGAAATCAAAATCTTCATGAAGTAGTGGATCGTCTACTGAAGTACCAAAGGTCTGATTATGCTTAACACTGTTTTCTCTACGTAATTGCTTGTTTCGTTGCTTACTACGGCCAACATTGCCATTAACACTAGCAACATTGCCATTGTTTACATAACCTGTACTACCACGTTGCGTTCTATTATTTCCATGTCCCCCGCCATTGCCATTCGAGTATGACGTTCCATTGTTTTGGTTGTTGTAGTAAGATCCACTATTCTGCACAATGTCAATGGGTTTACTGCCTGCTGCAACACTGCTGCTGTTGCAATTTTCAGCATTACAGCTATTAGACGTAGGACATTGTGAAGCTGAGCAGCACGAGCCTGATATGCCAGATGAACCTAAACGTACTTCTACTTTATGGGGAATCAAATTTCCAAAAAATTTCGCAACACTGTTGGAAGTCAATGCAGATGTTTGTGGTGGTGGCGTTGATTTCGAGCTGCTGTATAAAACTTGTTGCGCACTTGATGCTCTCGGTATAATTTTAGTCGCGCTAAAAGAAAGTATATTTAGCAATATCTAAAATAAACAAATAACAAAATTACCTGGTTTCAGAGTTTGAATTTGTGTTCACCTTCATTTTTGTCAACTTGTTGCTCAGAGTTGAAGTTAACTCAGAGCCCTCCGTTTGTTGATCAGAAGCTCTGCAGTTCATACCATTATGTGATAATGTAAAGCTACCAGCACTAGCAAAATTAGGTTGTTTAACGGGTGTAGGTTTGTTTATAACTGTAGGTGTCATAGAACTCTGTCCATGATACGATGGGATTAAACTTATTTTTAAAATATCCGATGACCGCAACGTCACTTCAGCATCTTGTTTTCGTAGAGGTACTCCATTTCTAAATGCCCTTACAATTGTTATTTCTGACGGAGTACACTGCGATATAATTCCCTGAAAAACACCAAGTTTGACATCACATTCAATTGATACAGCTTTCCCAATCCAATCTTCGTCCATTTTTACGTTCAACTGATATTATCAAATAGCCAGAAACTGGTTTTGATTTCTTTCCAATTAACTTTTTTCAAAGCTTAATACAAATAATTTTTCACTTTTTTCTTAATCTTTCTCTGTTTTATAAAAAATACTATCACATCAAATTATTTTTCTTCTAAAACGAAATAAGTAGTTTACAAGCATACATTAATAATAACAAATGGGATTTTTATTAAGTATATTTTTATGCAATTGTTTAAAATATTCGCACGTTTTCATAAATTTTTATACAAATGACTTTATTTTTTATTTCTAAAATTTTCACGATTTCTCCAATAGACATTCGGGACAATTTTACCACACATAGTTGCAAAAATATGTATTATCAGGGTTCAAATAAACTTCAACTGCTGCTTGTTACTAAAACAATTTTCGCTTGCACAAGCCATATACATATATAGTTTAAATCATAGATTATTTTGTGGTTTAAATGTTATGTCTGTGGTTTAAATTACTGTTTATAAAGTAGCTTATTTTAACTGCTGTTAAATGTTTGTCAAACAATTTATATTGTGTATTGTCAAATTGTATCATAAAAATTGATTTTTTTAAATTTATTTATATCCTTAAGGTACTCTTACATTTGAATATTATTCAGCAATAACTGATATTGCTTTTGTGTATATTATATTAATAGGTGGCACAATATATTCAACAAAATCAAAAGCCTCTTGATTTATATTGCACAAAAACGAATATTTTGTAAATGTTAACTTTGTTGTACATTGTTGATTTCTCACCATTCTATTTATAAAGACATTTAAATTATTTAATACCAAATTGTTTAAATTTTTTTTAATAAAAAATAGCTTTACAATTTTATAAAATATATTATTATGTAATATTATATTATATTATATATATTGAAAAATAATAATAAAAAAATATAAGTATGTGTGTAGTTTTTGTTTACTTTTAAATTCATACATAAATATGTAAATGACAAGAAAAATTGCTCCATCTTTTGCTTAAAAATATTGACTCACTTATTTAGTAGTGTGTAGCAAAACGACAATAATTAAAGCAATAAAGTACTTAATATCATCGCGTAGTTTTTAGGTACCTTAACAGGGAGTCCACACCTGATGAATTTATATCGTGATGATTGTCAAATTTATATCATGATGGAAATTCATAACGTGTAGACTTCTTTTATTAGCATTATATCTGCGTTATGATATAATCAACAGAGCTCATGTACAGATTATTATATATGATATAAAACGTAATTTTAACTTTTTATTATTGCAAAAAAAGGGGCAAGCGAAAAAGATAATTATTAATATTGTTCACTAATTTTTTATATAAAAAGCAATTAATATTGTGTGCAAGCAAAAAAGTACGTTGCATTAGAAGAGATGATGAAAATTCATCACGTGTAGTCATCGAGTTAAAATGAGGATTCGCTATCCTACACCAAGGGACTTTAATCAGGTAGCCTCACTACGGAGGGAAAAAATTAAGGCGAACTTTTTAAAAAATTTTTTAAATGGATTCGACAGTTCAGCTTATAATTTTCCCCCTTAAATGGAAGTTTAAAAGCCGAAAATCTAAAAAAAAAATTTGGATTTTTTCTTTAATATTTCCGTAGTGAGGCTACCTAAGTAGTGCGCCTTGATCCTACACTATAGACGAAATACCTTTTACTAGGGTTGGGTCCCATTATATAAAGTAAATACGTAAGAGTCTTAATATTTGAGAGTCTATCTGGCAACATTGCCTTGAGTTGTAAACAACGTGTTATTTCTTGCTCGTGTGTGATTTTTCTTTAAAATTTAATTTTTCCTTTAAATCGCTTCCAATATGGCTAGCCAGAAGCGAGAATACTTTGGGAATAGTCCCAAATTTAAGACGATAAGGATTGATCCTGGCCCTAGTAACAGGTTTCATTTGCTAGCAAATGAAGAAGAAGAAGAGGCAAGAGCCGTCAAAGAAAGGGTTCCACCAATAGTGGTAGACTCGTGTCACAGTTTCTCAAAAGTTTGGGAAATACTTGGTGAGGAGTACTTCTTCAAGAGAATGACAATTGGAACTAAGGTTACATGCAATACAATGGTCCTGTATGAAGCTGCGTTAAAAAAGCTGAGTGAACTGAAGTACAGTTTTTATACACACGAAGTTAAAGACGTAAAGCACTTTAAGTTAGTGTTATTTGGTTTGCCAAGAACAGACGCAAAACTTTTAAAGGAGGAATTGATTAAAATGCACAACTTAAACCCAGTAAGTGTCAAAGAAATCGTAAACAAAAGGACTACAGCTGATGACGCTATATACTTGATTGAGTTTAACAAACAAGAAGTGTCAAAAAATGATATTATGAAAATAAAGTACTTTTGCAATATTGCTGTTTACTGGAGAAGACCTCTTAAAGGGAATAAAGGGCCTACGCAATGTACGAAGTGCTCTATGTACGGACATGGAGCTAAAAACTGCAATAGAGTTATCGTCTGCGCAGTTTGTGCTGGCAATCACGACCAGACTGAGTGTGTATTGGCCAAAAACACTCAAGGGAGTAATGTTGTTTATAAATGCCACAACTGTAGCCAAAAGAACTTAAGAAACTCGAATCACAGGTCCGACGATCCTAAATGCCCTTGCCGTAAAGATTATTTAGAAATGCGCCTACGATTAACTTCTAAGTCTAGACCTAATTTCAACAAGTCGAGAATTAATCATGTGTATGATGAGACTGAGTTCCCACACCTGTCAAGTCAGAGTCAACCAACTGATTCACGAGAGCACACCTTCCAAAGGAAAAGTTTGTACTCTGAGGTTTCGAAAAACAGACCCCGCGACAGCAACAACGATGATGACTTATCTAACGAGAGACTGTTAGAAATCTTCTTTAGTGCTGTGGATGCACTAGAAAAATGTCGAAATAAATTTGACAAATTAAGAGTGCTTGGCATGATGCTCAAGCATGCTATATAAAATCATGGGTAGTCAAAATGTATACGTTATGCACTGGAATGCTCAAGGCATAACAACTGAGTCAGCAGCTGCACAGCTCGAAAAAGTTCTCCATGAGAAAAATATTGATATTTTACTTCTTAACGAAACGTTCCTGAAGCCGTATCATAGGTTAAAATTTGGAGGCTACAAAATATACAGAGAAGACCGTCAAACACATGGTGGGGGTGTACTTATAGCGGTTAAAAATTACATAGATCATAAGTTGTTACCAAAGATTAAAACAATAACCATAGAAAATATCTCTGTGGAAGTTAAAATAAGTGGACGTCCCGTAAGTTTTATCTCTGCTTATAATCCAGTTTACACTTCTAATTTTAAAACTGACTTAGAACTTCTTACCAATTCGTTTAGTGACTATTTTATTTTTGGTGATTTGAATGCACAACATGTGAGTTGGAATTGTATTTCAAACAATTCAGCTGGCAAAGAACTGTACAGACATCACTTAAGTTCAAGTTATTATGTATATCATCCGGATACACATACTAGATTCGGCCAAAATATAATTCCAGTCCAACCATCCACGGTTGATATTTTACTTACTAACTCTAACATTTCATTTTCGCAGTTACAGTCACATCCAAATATTTTACAGTCTGATCACACCCCAATATCTTGTTACATTTTTGGAACACCACAAAATCACTTTGTTACAGTTCCGTTGTATAATCAGGCTGATTGGCCAGCAATTAAATACTGGGTCGAGAATGAAATTAAGAATCATAATATCGGACAAATAGAGCTTAACAATATAAACCTAGATTCGTCATTAAATAAATTAGTTAGTATAGTTAAAGAAGCCTTTTCCAAGATTCCAATTGGCCAGAAAAATCCTTGGCAGAGGGAAATTTCAAATACGTCTAAAATGCTGATTACTCAGAGGAACAAGTATAACCGTAAACTTAAAAGATGTAGAGATCCTAGTTACAGAACTCAACTAATCAGCATTTTAAAACAGTTGAATCAATTAATTGATTTTCATTTGAAAAGGGATAGAAATGAAGCGTGGGCTAAATTCATTTCCAAACTGCCTTCCGGCTCTAAAAAGTTTTGGAAACTAACAAAAGCTTTAAAAGGTAGAAATTCTGCAATCCCCGATCTAAATATAAATGGGGAAGTTTTAAGTACCGGTGAAGCAAAAGCAAATGCCATTGCGGAAGTTTTTAGATGCAACAATAATATCACCAACAACAATTCATCACCTTTAGATAATGTGGTTCTAAATTATGTGCAGGAACTTAACAATGTAAATCTCGCTGACAGTGACAATTTTGAATTCACAGATGCAGTAGAGGTAAAGACATTTGTTTTTTGTTTAAAAAATAACAAAGCCCCAGGTTTAGACGGAATTAACAGCATTATTTTAAAAAATATGCCCGATTACTTTTTTGAAACTTTGAGCAAACTATTTAATTACTGCTTGAGAAATGGTCATTTCCCCATGATATTTAAAAAGGCCAGAGTTATACCTATTTTCAAAACTGGAAAAGATCCTAAATTGCCTTCCAGCTATAGGCCAATAAGCATTTTGAGCTTGTTGGATAAAGTCTTTGAAAAAATAATCCACAAAAGAATCGTAGAGTTCTCAGAACAGAATAACATTATACATCAGCAGCAGTTTGGATTCCGAAGAGAGCACTCTACGGTACATCAAATCAAACGAGTGGTTAATATTATTGAGAATAATAAAAGAAATCGTAGAAGTACAGGTATTATATTTCTTGACATTGAAAAGGCTTTCGATACAGTATGGCATAATGGCCTATTGTATAAACTTAACTCTTTTAGTTTTCCTTTATATTTACAAAAAATCATACAAAGCTTTTTAGACCAACGTTCATTTGTAGTTTTCGTGGAGCGCATCTCATCAGATGAAAAACATATACTCGCAGGTCTACCGCAGGGTTCCGTTTTGTCACCTACGCTTTATTCGTTATATACGTCAGATATCACTCTACGCAGGAATCAGGAAGCAGCATTTTATGCAGACGATAGTGCTTTCATTTGCAGCGGTAAGGTATCTAATTCATTAGTTAGGAAAATGCAAGAGAGCTTAAATTCAAGCCAAAAATATTTTAATAAATGGAAAATAAAGGTCAATGATGATAAAACACAGGCCATTATTTTTCCATATAATAAGTCGCCAAAACGCATACCTTCTCAATCTATGTTGTGCCGTGGGAATGTTATACCTATAAAGTCAGAAATCAAGTATTTGGGCATTATAATGGATAAAAAACTAACATTTAAGCAACATGTCAACCAAATTTGTGAAAAAGCTATAAAGTGTGGTCGGGTTGTTTCCCATACTCAACAGAAGATCTAAATTAAATATGAAAAACAAAATATTGTTATATAAAATGTGCATTCGACCAATTATGAGTTACAGCTGTCAAGTATGGTTTCATAAAACTGCGAAAACTCATACCAAAAAGCTTCAGATTATACAAAACAAGAATTTGAAAATAATCCATAATCTTCCTCGTAGGTATCCGACAAATTTACTTCACAGTAACTTTGGACACAAGATGATAAACGATTTCACTAGAGAACTGACACTGACATTTAATGAAAAATGCAGACTGTCAAACTTTGAATTAATAAGGAATTTACAAGGTAATCACTAAGATTCGTTCGTTAAGAATGAATGTATTAGTGATTATCCAAACAAATTTCTTTATAACTTCCATAGAGATCAGAAAGGTTTTTTGAGCTATTTTCCTTAAGGCTGTATATTTATTGTTATTAGTTTTGTAAATTTAATTATAAGACTCTTATTGTTGTAGTACTTATAGTAAAATCTCATACCTCTGTACCTTTTATATTTTAAACTTGTAAATAAAGACTTTTATTAAAAAAAAAAAAAAAAAAAAAAAATATTTGAGAGTCTTCAAATTATTCATTTAACATTGAGTACATAGTGCCCAGTCCTGAAATAGAATTGTTTAGACAAACGTCAAACATTTATAGAAAAATATTATACGTAACTTACACCGTGAAATTGTTTTATAAAATTTTTCAATTCCTTTTTGAACTTTCTTGTTTTTGCTCATGCTAAAAACACAGTTTCATGTAAAATTTCTTCGTGTAATTCAGCTATTAGTTTTAATACTGTTATTTTATAATGTTTGACCTACTCCCAGTCTACATTAGTCATAAATTGAAAAACAATAACACTAGACTGCCCATGCTAAAGCTTTTTCCAAGTCTTAACATGGATGTTAAAACATTGGTTATAAAAACTCTTTTATAACATGGGAATGACATTGTTGTTATATTTTAGTTTGAAGTATTATTTTAAAACAGCGCCATCTGTTGCTCCACCGTACTACTAATATCTGTTGTACAAAAATCATTTCAAAAAACATTGTTGGAATCAGAAAATTATGTTCAAACAGAAAATGACATAAACACCTATAACAGCATGCACAAATAAAATACGTTGCTCTCCTGGCGTCTTTTTTATGTTTTGTTCAAATATGTGGCTAGTAAAGTCAGCCTCGTATGTCTAGACAAATTTATGTCTGGACTTGACACAATTTATCAATGTAAAATGAATACTTTGACTTTAGTACAATTTTATATAATCCACAATTAAGCACTTTTGAAAAAAGCAACTGTGTTTCATGGCGCATTTGCCGGTGATTTCTTATGTACGTTTATCGTTTGTGTTAATTTTGTTTGGTTTTCTTTTGGCAAAAAATTTTACCTTAGGCGAGAATTTTTAGACTTTGTTAGTTTTGATTTTCTTAATTTTTTCGTGAAGGATAGAAAATGTCCGATGACGATATACAATATGTTAAAAGACAAAGAACTCTTTATTATGGTTCCTTAGAGGACGCCGAGCGTAAACGTATTGTTAGTGGAACAACGACTGACCCTTTATCAACTTCGTCGCAATTGGAAGATATTGACTCCGACGAAGACTACGAGGAACAGAAAAGACACGGGACAAGTATTGTACCTCCACCTACAGCTGCCGCCCTAGCCAACAAAATAGCCGATGATTACTTTGATTTGGAAACGGAGATTTCAAAAGACAAGGTAGCGTTACTCGAAGAATTTGAGCGTAAGAAACGTGCTCGTCAAATAAATGTTTCTACCGATGATACGGAAATAAAGAAGAATTTGCGACAGTTGAATGAGCCTATTTGTTATTTTGGTGAAGGACCAGCAGAACGCAGAAGACGTCTTAGAGAATTATTAGCCTCTTTGGGAGAAAATGCTATTAAACAAAAGTTGGCCGAAGAGGAAGAAAGAAAACAATTGCAAAAAGAGCAGGAAACTACATGGTACCATGAAGGACCAGAAACTCTTAGAATAGCACGTCTATGGATTGCTGATTACTCATTACCCAGAGCGAGAGAGCGTTTAGAAAAAGCTAAGAAAGCCCTTACGATTCCAAGTGCTACCAGAGCAGGTCGAATGGTCGAACTACAAAAACGGTTGCAGTTATTAGCTCCTCATTGCAGTCAAGTGGGTGATACACGACCATTGGGGGGTTGCGCTTTCAATTACGATTCAACTCTTTTGATGACCTCATCTTGGTCGGGTTTGTGTAAAGTTTGGCGAGTACCCGACTGCAAGCTAGAACAAACTTTGCGTGGACACACAAGTTATGTGGGAGGAGTGGCCTTACGTCCTGGAGTATCGTTTGAAGAGAAAAATGTGGTTGCCATGGCATCTGGAGGTCACGATGGGGCTGTAAAATTGTGGGGATTTGGTTCTGAGGAATCTATTGCAGACATAACGGGACATATGCCGCATCGAGTATCAAAATTAAATTTTCATCCATCTGGAAGATTTTTGGCCACCGCATGTTACGATGCTTCGTGGAGATTGTGGGACTTGGAGCAAAAGACTGAAGTACTTCATCAGGAAGGCCATGCAAAGGCTGTACACTGTTTAAGTTTTCAATCGGATGGAAGCGTTATTGTTACAGGTGGCTTGGATGCATTCGGAAGAGTTTGGGATTTACGAACAGGTTTTATCTACATTTTAATTAGTTATATTTTTTCAACTAATAATCTTATTTTTAAGGTCGTTGCATAATGTTTTTGGAGGGACATTTAGGTTCTATTTTTGGTGTAGACTTCTCACCTAATGGCTATCATATTGCTACTGGATCCCAGGATAATACATGCAAGATATGGGACCTGCGACGTCGCCAACCAGTTTACACAATACCAGCTCATTCAAATCTGATTTCAGATGTCAAGTATCAACCTGACGGTGGAAGTTTTCTAGTCACGTGTTCATACGATTGCACTACGAAAATATGGTCAAACAAAACATGGCAGCCTCTTAAAACTCTTCAGGGGCATGATGGCAAAGTAGTCTCAATAGATATATCACCGGACTCTCAATTTGTCGCTACCACATCATTTGATCGTACATTTAAGTTATGGTCTCCAGAAAGTTAATGCCAATTTAACCTATTAGAGTTAAATGTCTAGATTTTATTTAAAAAGTTGTTGATTATCACATTAAAGTAAATATTATTATGCTTATAATTTTGTAAAAATAATTATAAGCGAAGTATCTCAAAGATTTAAAAAAAAATGTTAACACTAACTGAAAATAGCCCAAAAGAGGAAGGAATCCATTTATGTTTTTCATTATAAGTTTGTAATTTTTGTTGAATTTAAATTAAAAAAATTGTTATCCTAAATCATCAATAACTCAACTAATAAATTTGTTTGTATTATGTATTATACTGTTGTATAAACTGAATAAATTTAGGTGGAATAAATTAAAATTGCTTTATTAAGTATATATTTTTTTCAGGTGCTATACACACTTGTTGATTAAGTGGGATATGTATGTACATGTATACCAAATTTCAGGGGGGTTACTGCGTACTTCGATTCGAAAAGGAAATCATTCGAATTTGTATGACTTTAACATTGTGTTTCGAAAAAGATTTATTTCGAATCGAAATACGCAGTAACCCCCCAGCTTTCTATATATGGTGGATCTACCAGCGGTAAAACTATAACTTGGTAGGCTACCCTAGATATACATAAATGTCACATTTTCTGATTTTACTGAATACTATACCAAACTTTATCTTTCTAGCTATAAGCTTAGTAGGCTTCCCTAGATACAGATTTATTATTTATTTTTTCAGATTTATCTGGTTACTTACTGACCGTGACCTACTTTTATGCTAAATTTTAGCTCTCTAGCTATGGTAGAAATGCCCGTTAATACTGATAAGTGAAAATGTTCATTTTTTCTCAGAAAACTTTCACTATAAAGCTTCCCCTTTAGATTTACTCGCATATAGTACCTTTGTGCTTTATGTATCATTTTATAGTAAAGGGAAGAAAGTTGTAAGGGCGAACACATTCTCTGAACACTTTCTGGGCGACCATTGCAGCCAGGGGGATTTGTGGTCGTGTAGTTTTGAAATGATTAGTAAACACGAGAAAGGTAAAATTTTTATTTAAAACAAAGAAAAAAAGTGGTTGTTATAATATATAGAGATGTTAACATACCCATTCTTAAGGTATTTGTCACCGTGTTCTTATTTAGTCCCGTTCCACATCTGCAATTTTTGTTTCTGCAACACATGTCTTTGTTATTGGGAGAGGAAATAAAAATGGCAGCGGTACAATGTTTCATGTACTTATACTCTGCTGCGACTCTATATTGTTGTTGTTTGATTTTTTTCGACATTAGAAAAGTATACAGTCGTCGGAAACTCAATTTTTGCACGAATGCAACTTCAAAAGAGAATTTAAAAAATGTAGACACAAGAATTGCAAGTGTGGAACATGACCAAGAATATATTTTATAGGAATTAAATTTATTCAACATTACTAAAGGTCAACAGATGTGTGCAACATGCCCTATTTCAATTCCTAAAATTTAAAGCTTGTGTTTCTCAGTCCAGTTTTTGGTGGAACTCATTATTGAAATCAATCTTTCTATCCAACAGAATATAAAATAAAAAAATCCAATTTTTCTTTAAAATTAATCACCTAATTTGTAAAAAATATTCTTTCAAATTAGAGAAAATAAAACAAACTTAATCCCTACTTCAAAACTTCCTTTGTATGTGAAAAATAAGTATAAAAATGTATTGGAATTATCAGTAATCAAGTACGAAACTAATGTAGCTGTACATAATTAGATAGAATATTATGTTTTCTAAAATTTTTCTGAAACGAAAGTTAATATTTTCTATTGTGGTTGATAAATATCCAAAAGTATGTCAAGATTTATAAAAATTTTTGAAATTAAGAAATTTCGCGTGTGATATGGAATTGCAATATTTTAAAATCGTAAGATGTTTGTAAAATAATAATAAGTTTTCCAGAATAAAATCATCTTTAGATATGAAAAACATTTTTAAATATAAAAATGCAAAGATGTTCGTGAACTTTAAATAAATTTATATGTATGTACAGCTGCGGTCAGAAAAATAGCACCAAGCCTAAGCAAATATATCTCCGATACATAGGTTAAATTGATATATTTCAAAATTTTTCATAATACGCTTAGGAAAATGTATAACAACATAAAATAATATATATAACTTTTGCTAATTATTTTGTTGTGAAATTTATACTTTATTAAAAAAAAACTTGAAAAACTTCACTCGAAAAAATAGCACTTCACTTCAGTTTGTATTAATATCAAACACTAAATTAAGAACAAGTTAAAAAGAATTATAAATGATGCATTTATGACGTTGAGCATGATTTGTATGTTCTAATTAATACCTTGTTACATGTCCTTTATTTGTAATAACGTCTGCACAACGTTTTAGCATCGAATTTACAAGATTTTGGCTCTTTCCTTTGGAATTTTATTACAGATTTGCTGGACAGCTGTCCAAAGCGCTTCGTTGTTAGTTGGTTGCAGTTGAGACACTGGTTTTTTATATCTGTCCATAAATTCTTACTTGTTCTGGGCTCTGAGCGGGCCATTCCATCACTTTGACTCTATTGACCCGAAACCACTTTGTCGCAAGCTTTGTTGTGTGCTTCGGGTCATTATCTTGCTGAAGGACCCACACCAATGGCATTTCTTCAGAAGCATAAGGGAACATTACTTCGCCCGAGTATAAAAACATAAATGTTCTTATTGTGGTTTTGGTGGTCCTACACCATAGTGAGAAAAACTACCCCATATCATTACACTAGATCCACCGTGTTTTATGGTTTGAGTTATAAGTTTTGGGTTGAATTCTGCGTTTGGGGGTCTTCTTACGTAGGAACGTGATCCCTTGATTCCAAATAATACAATTCTTGACTCATCTACCATTTATTTTTCCGTTGGAATGAAACTACATTTTATCGTTGGTGCTATTTTTTGACCGGCACTGTATGTTTCGAAAGTTTCCGTTTTCCAAAAGTAAAATCATATTTTAATATGAAAATCAGTTTTCTTTTAAAACTTCAATTTCTTTGTTATCCATTTTGATATTCCTTAATTTAGTTTCTAATGTTGGCCAAAAGTCAATGTAAAATCGCAAAAAATATATCCGACAAATATATCTGACAATCGCCGGCGAAGTAAAGTAATTATAAATTGGCGCTGCAACACTGTTCTAAAAAAACAACGTGCTATTGCAGTGTTGCCATAAAAAAAGCTTTATTATCACACTAACCATCTCTTTTATCTACTCCTATCTCTTTCCAAAGGAAGTAACATAGTTAATAGGTATAGGCTCTTAAAAAAAAAAACTCAAAAGGAGTACCAAAATAGAAAATCAATTAAAAACATAGAGATAATATTTATGTACATATATAAGTATGTAGTTTTTGAGTTACATTCCTTTATTGAAAATGATCAAAATAATGTGCTATTTCTGAATTGCAAGCGAGCGTTTGGTATAAAATTTTATATAGAAATATAAAATTCGAAAAAATGTATTGCTTTTCATATAAATTTTCTAGACGAATTGCACGCTTGTAATACAGAAAGAGCACTTAAAGCACTTAAACTGTATAAAATATTAGCTAAACATAAGAATAAGTCTATTATTTTGATTTGACTGAGATTATTATAGTTTTGTTTTTTTGCTATAAACTTATTGATAGATGAATCAATAAATGCAATATAATTGAGTTAAACTTACATTGTATATTCATTCTTAAACTATAAAATTGCACATAAACAAAAATCGCATTGTTACATTTTTTTTTTTTTTTTTTTTTTTGAAACAACAAGCAACAACTACAAAATTTGACACTAATAAATAATTGAATAATATATTGACTAAAGTTTTACTATATTTTCCAGACATTTAATAATTTTACTAAATAAACAAATTTTGCAACTTGCTCTTGACCTCTAACCGTATTTTCAATAATTTTATTTTTATTATTAAGATTTAGATTTCAAACGTTGTTAATAACTGTATATTAGTTTGAGTTTCTTGCGGTTTCATACAATGTACAGTTGCTATTTTGTCAAAGATGTATTAACAGACATTGTATATATGTACATACATATGTAGATACTAAACGTGAGCATAAAACGTCTTGTTAGACTAACTTCATAATGTTCAATAATGAATTGGTCTCTTTTTTCTTGCACTTGATTTCATGTGATACAAATATTGTTGTGCTCTTAAATAAAAACATACAATAGCATTTGCTCTTCTTCCAACCAATGCAATATTTGTTGTTGTTTGAAATAAAATTTCAGTAGTGAGTATTTTGTTTCAATAGTGTCTCTTGATATGAAATACTGTTATAGCAGACAACATGTATGTAAATGTATGATGTTAAAAGCAAGGGTTTGTACTTTGTATTTTAGTTATTTTATATTAATTTGCGCATTGAGTGGTTGAAAATAGAAAACTGTTGTAAATTGAATTTTTTTAACTTTTATTGATGAATAAAAATATCTAATTTAAATTTTTCTCTCAAAAATCAGAGATTTTACTCTCAAGAAAATTTAAGTAAAATGAACTAGTGAACAATATGAAATGCTCAGCATATTTATTGCACTTGATAAAACTGTCCGGTCAACTCAGGTGCACTGATTTTTGCACTGTTTGCTCTCTTGTTCTCTGTATTTACTGTTTAGTAATATTCGACTACACATACAATCAATATTTGGGTTTCAAAAACATGCAATACTGTACACTTTTTAACATCTTGCGCTCACGTTTAGTAGATACATTACACACTTAATCAGCAAAAGTCACAACTCAAATTTCAAAATTTTAAAAAACCAATTTTGAAAAATTTCGAGTTGCCACTATTTATGTTTTAGTGTGCGATATGTATATATATATGTATATCGTTCTTTCCATGAGTAAAGTTAATACGATTTCTAATTTTTAATACACCTGCACTCTATGATTAATTAAAACATTAAACATTTCATTTCTTAATTTAAAACAATTCGCTTTTTTCGAAATATAAAAAAAAATTTATACAAATTGTGTAAAATAACAGTTTTTGTCCGTGAATTTAATAATTTAAAAGTTTTTTTAAAGAATAGGTTTAACCAAAGCACATTTTTCAGGTAGCCTCACTACGAAGGGGAAATGTTATGGCGAACAATTTTTATCTGGAGTTTGACTTTTAAACTACCATATAAAAAGATTCTAAATAGGTATTTCACCTGCTTTTGGGCCTTGGGTTTAACTTTAAATAATTTATACATATCGCACACTATATCATAACCAGTCACTACTAAAATACCCAAATGTTCGGGAAAGGGCAAAAAAACTGATTTTTAAAAACCTGATTGACAGTGCTGCAAAAGAAAAGTTCAATCAATTTGTCGTAACAAAAGTCTCACTTCATATAAAAACACCAGTATTAAATTTTTTATATGAAGTTTGGCTTTTGTGAAGACAAATTGATGGCTAATGTAGACGGGGGGTTAAGGCAATGATTCACTATCATACTCAGCCTTTTGATCTATCAAAAATGGCATGTGTGCTCAAAAAGAATGATAGTGCGGATTAGAAGAGCATGTGTGTGATAGACTTTTTGGTAAGTCAGTACGATTTGATAATCTTTAAAAAAATTTTATAAATATTTTTTTGTATAATAGTGTGGCACCTACAACGCCATTTTTTGAGTAGAATAGCATAGTGAATTTTTCTTTGTTATTAGATATTTGATCTGTGAAATAGTTAATAAAAAAAAGCTGTTGATAAATTTTGAGTTGTGACTGTGTACGATATATACATACATATGTGCTTATATTTGAAATCAAAACTTTAATCAATGACCAATGCCCGGATATCTATGCAAATAAATGTTCTGTTTCTTTTTTTTTGTGATAGGAAATGGCTTACTTTTTTCAAAATTGAACTTTAGTATTATTAAATGCATTTTATCATTTATTTTTGTTTTTTTTTTTTATTCTTTTTTAATAAATCAAAGAAAAATATTTGCACATTTCTTTTAATTTGTAGGCCATGTTTTGAAGTTAAATGCATATTTTGGTGCATATTTTTCTTTTTTAAATGCACATAAAATCGATTTTTATTGCATAAAAATCCAATGACTCTAAAACACCTGATAATTTTTTTGTATGCTCGTTTTGTTTTCAAATGTCAAGGTTAATTTACAAGAATGACATGCAGATTTTTCGATAAAAAGCGAAATTTGTCAAAGTTAAAAAAAAAATAAATGCCTAATGTTGATCTTAAAATTAATATTAGTCTATAAAATTGTGATCTGTACATAAATTTCATAAAATCACTAGGATAATTGCCGCCACATTGAGTTACTCTATCTCTGCACTAACAAATAATGTAGTGTTCCGTTATACAGAAGTATCTGGGGATGACGTCATTTGTTTTTGACATTCCGATTTAGGAGATTGATTATCGTTATTTTCTTCTGGTGCTATATCAATGCGATGCGCTTTACTCCATACCACCAAGTCCATTATGAAAGCTAGAAACATTATACTTGCAGTTATACCTAAAAAGCAAAATAAAAAACAATAAATAGCAATAATATATAATAATGTAATACTGCCTAATACTGTAGTACAACGCTGTTTAGAGAGCGCATTATGTTAAGTTTAGTCTATTTTATCTTTCATTTGTAAGCCTAAGTGGCCAATAAATAAATTAAATAATTCCATATATCCATATATTGATATACTAACTGATCCCGTCTGGTATGTTTTGTTTGATTTTGCTTTGAAAGTAATCCACACCAAATTTTAAGACTCTTACTTTTATAGTGCCTCAGTTTTGGTTTACGTATATTCTTTATATAGAGGTACACATCCCTGGCTAAAATTCTATAATCTTTATAAAATTCTAAAATCATTGTAGAGTTCTGTAAATACTCTTTAAATATCCCGGTGACAAAAATAAAAGGTGCTGTCTAGTTTGCAGTACCTTTGAATCGGTAAAATTGCGTACTTTCAATACTTTGATATGAGATACTTTTGCGGAAAAAAGTATCCTATATTTAAGCCCCGATACTAAGATACCTCCTCATTAAGTTTTAACAAAATCCATCTAGTAGTTTTTACGTGATGTGAACACATACACACAAAAATGTCAAAAATTTCTGCAACAAAATTTTCCAAAAATATTTTATCTACAGAAATGGACCTGTTGTAGTTTTAATCAGGTATGTTCTGTAATATGTTCTGTATGTTCTGTAAACCGAGTGAAATTGAATCCGAATGAAATTTTAAATTGTCATAACTTTTATATCTTACAACATTTTGATATTATTTTTTATACATTTGATTAAAGACCATTAACATAACTTCCTTGCTTGCAAATGTTTTAAAATAATGGGCGCAACTAAGTTATATTTTTGTTTAAAAATTTATTCAATTTCAATTTCACTCGGTTTCGGATTACAGAACATACCCGTATATATTTGTATAGATAACTTTAATATTTAATTAATAACTTAATATTTAAGTTACATTTCTGTAAGTATAGTATGTGTTATTGAAGTGTCTTAAGTTTGAAGGTAATGAGTTAAGTCCGGGGCACATAGAATCAGTCATACGTTGTACTTTAACGTACTCAACTGAAAACAAAGTAGCAACGGAAGAGGTTGACACAATGAGTATATTGTTGACGGATATTAAATCAGAAAAAAAGCACTTGTTAATTTTTTTTCACCATTTTACTTTATTTAATTTAATTATTTTGTTGTTTTGTTTCTTTTTTGCTGCCACAATACAAAAATTTAATTTTGAAAGAGATAAAAAAAGAGAAACCAAATTATAGCTCTCAACGTACGTCAAAAGATGCCCAACTTTCGTACTTTGCGTTGACGGAGACTTACTGATTCTGACACCACTCATTAGAAAACCTGTATTTCAACTTTCTTGTACCTTGAAAAAGTGACGGATTCTATGTACCGCGGCCTTTAAACGAACTAACTCATGTCTCTCACTTGATATGATCGCTGTAGCCAAGATGAGTTGCGTGCCGTAACAAGTTGATTACATCATGATTACATTCATGATGTTTCCAGGAAACTTTTCACATATTGAGACATATGTGATCGAAAAAAGTAAAAAAAGGTAACGATAGCTCTTTTAAACAAGACATAAACACGATCAATATTATTTGCATTGAAATTTTATAAAATTAAATGACGTTTATTAAACTTATATTTCCGTATATGTATTATTGAACAGCTGTTACATCTTTTTAATACCATTGTTACTACATCTACTTATCCAGATGGATGAAAGGATAGCTCGCATTGTTCCAAGGCGAATTCATACCAGGTGTGAGCAGTAGGGCAACAACTACAACAAAACAACAACTTTGACATTAGATTAGCAGATTTGAAACAATGTATTTTTGACAAGACATTAGCAAAAAAACGAGAGCAAAAAACAATCAGCTGGGCTATCGCCTCCACCTGGTATGAATTCGCCTTGCATTGTTCCTATACCCAAATGAGATTACGATACAGATTTTCGTCCTATAAGTATGCCAAACATAAACTTATAGAAGATTTTCAGCTTGGTTACTATTATACTCAGTCGTACGATCTGTCAAATATACTATGTGTGCTAAAAAAGTATATAGTGTGTGGATTACAAATGTATGTGTGTGACAGATTTTTTAACAGATCTGTAAGATTTGATAATCTTTTGAAAAAATTCATAAATATTTTTTTCCATGCGAAGTTTGCAAAATCATTTTTGGTATGATAGTGTGGCACCTACTACGCCATTTTAAAACGAGTAGGTTCGAATTTTGTAAAATTTTTTTGTGATTGAATCGTACGTTCGTGTAGGATAGTGAATTATGGCCTTTATTTTCAGTATAACTGAGACTCCTAAGGAACATTGAACCGAAAATCGAAATTGTATATTGGCTTAGTCTGGCCTTTAACCAGACTAAGGCATTTGATCAATTAGATCATGTTAAAATCTGAGTATAGTGTAAGACCACAATATGTTTGTGTTTGTGGTATTAACTGAAATATTCTTTCTAAATCATCTAGCGTTCCATAGGGTCTGTCATCGTATGAAAAATGATTTGGTTTTGCGGATGACATCCAACTTTTGTTTGGTAATAACTGAGATTTTCTGATGTTTTGGAAGCAGTCGTCAATTACACTCTCAATAAAATTTCTAATTGGATGGCAGATAATGATTTCTCAATGAATATATATGTATGTATGTATGTAAATAATAAAAAAATATTAGATTACGCTTACCTAAGAAGTAATGCCTAAATGTATCCGCATCATAGAGAGAACATGCGCCATGTTTGCCACATACTGATCTCCATATTAGGCAGGCTGAGTCAACTACTGCGCCATAAATAATTGGACAAGGAACATTTCCAAATAGACCAATTGCCGATTGTATCAGACCCATGGCCATGGCTTTATCTAAATAAATCGTACAATATTGATCAATTATATTTCAGCTTAACTCTTGGTTAACTATCGTATGTACCTTTGGGATGTGTACATCTCATTACCAGAAGCATACTACCCACCTCCGAAGTCGAATGCATAAAAACACAAATTGCGAATATAATAATAAAAATAACAAAGTTTTTGCAATTGCTATCACAGTAACCACTGACTGCATCGTATTTTGAATTGATTTTATCGCCATCGAACACTACAACAAACAATAGTACATTACAATTCATATTCATTTATTAATATTTAAGTTTCAACACCTAAGTACTTACAATTGGGAATACAAGAACATTGTGAAAAGACCGTGTGATTATCTGCACTGCGTATGTCTGCTGCAGAACAACCAGCATGACAGGATGAAATGTAGATTTTTCCATTGACACCGCATATGGGTGCAAATTGTTCTTTATCACACGTACAATTACGAAGCGCGCTGCATTCAGGTTCGATTATCGCTGGTCTAGAATTGAAATTGAAATTAAACAAAAATATGAAAAATTTTTAAATTTAGGAGCTTATTGGGATGCGTGCAGTAAGAATGTTAACTTACGAGGTGCTTGTTGCCGGCTTGTAGCCCGCAAAGTCGAACATGTGACAACCAACAAACATAAGAATTACCATACCAGCTGAATAAAACAACGCTGTTGCCGCTATCCATGCTGCCACCGCTCTTGCCGTTGGCTTAAATTTAAATATAACAAGGCCTGAAACAACAATGCCAATACCCATAACCAGAATACCACAAAAGGCGGCTACCATGTTGGCATTATACGGAGCCAAGCGAAATTGTGTCTCAAGATATTTGGGCAAAAACGTATAAAGTCCGGCAATGGGTAGCAAGTGAAACACGCATGAGGCCGTTCGAAACATTAATATGTCGTTGCTTAACTGGCGTCGCACAGTTTTAGGAAAATCTGACACATATAAATTAGCAATTAAAGCTAAATTAGCAATTTAGTAATTAAGTTTACCTTTTAGACGTGGTTTTTCCTCTGGCTCAGATATTTTTTTCACGGTGGGTACAGCCTTTTCATTTGCTAAGCCCTGTTGCGGCTTTTTACCATGCAATTGCTTGGGAAACGAAAACATTGCAATCGATGATAAAAACATAAGACTTCCAATTACAACCGGTCCGATCCACCAGGCTCCTATCCAACGTGGATCACTCGCATCAAAGCCAGGATTTGAAAAGTTCACATACCAACGTGTGCACACGGATCCTACAATGAAACCGGATGCGGGACCCAGTATTCGAACACCAATTGTTATGGCCATATACATTGCAGATTGCTTGCTGGCAACATTGTCATCGATGTAGGGTATGCCCAAAGTCGAAACCGCAGTTTGACCGATTCCTGAGCTTAGTAAACTTCCAAAAAATATACATAAAACAATGACAGTAATTTTCGAGTGGGAAGCTTGTTCAAGCTTACGATCCTCATTGCATACTGCAAATGTATAAAAATTAAAAAAATTATTAAATTGCTGAAATTTCAGTCATTAAAAATTTACATAAAGGTTGATTTAGACTAGGACAAGGTATATTTATCTTACTAGGTAGTGTCGTCCGCCCAGCTGATTTAGTAGTTCGACATGTCAAAAGTTGTATGTATTTAGACATTTTATAGTGCAGAAGTGAGAAAGCAATAAAGCACATACACGCCTTCTCAATTTTCTTGGAATATTTTTTGACATTTCGAACTACATAGCAACAACAAAATGCCATGTTGTTCTGGTATTGTTGTATTTGTTGTAGAGACGCCACTACCTAGTAAGAAAAATCTACCTTGGACTAGGCCAAATATTTGCCTAAATTTAAATCAAGAGAGTAAAAAAATACTGTTTCACTCACATATTGTGGAATTCTGAAGATTTTCGTCAACTTGACAGAGATTCATTTCCATGTGTCGAACTGTCATTAGTGATGATGTGTTGTGGCTTAGTTCTTTTAGTTGAAATGGCGTTTCAGTGTTAGACAAGTTTTTTAAACTGTTTTTACTCAGGAAAGCTGTAGAATGCATCAGCTCTTTTCCAAATATAAAATGAGGTAGAGCACAAGCAAAAGCTGCTATTGAAAAAAGCACCATGCCACATGCAATCCACCGTGGCCGATGACCCCGTCCAGCATAATAGGTAAGCAACATTGCTGTACTTATTTGCCCCATTTCACTGGCACTCAGCAAAAATCCGGTAGTTTTTGATTTGATTTGAAACAGTTTCTCTATGGTGGTAATGACCGATACGAAATAAGTCATATACATTCCCTGCAGTATGTAGGCCAAAAGAAACACCACCATAAACATATGAGTGGAAGCGAGGCCACGAGCCCATTTTGGTTTACAACCAAAAAGGCCACATCCCTCTTCTAAATCTAGATCCTTATCATTTTCTGCATAAATATGGTTTTCCGATTTCTCTTTGTATAGACCAGTTAAAGGATCAAGTTCATCGCATTTATCTATGTGTCCAGTGCCAGTCTTACCATTTGTTGCTGAACCATTATTATTGCTGCGATTTGTGGTTTTATCTAGACCATTTTGCTTTAATTTATCCTCATTCCATTCATTATTATTACTTAGTTCGCCCGCATAAATTGTATCGTTTGACTCATTCAAATTGTTTGTTTCTTTTAAATTCGCTTCTTTTAAAGCTGCGTTTTGATTTCCATTTTCTAGTAGAGGAGTCCACACTTGAGTCGAATCTCGACGTCTGCCATTTTCAACTTGAATTTTATCAATTGCTGTTTCGTTTCTTTCTTGAATTTGCTCTGCACCATGTTGTCCAACATTTTGTTCATTGTTCGTCGCGTTATCGACATCTTTGGCAACTACTGAGTGCATAATTATTTGACCAACGGCAATTCTCTTTTAAAACGGTATAAGTCACTTTATTCTGTGTTAAAATTGAAATGAACATTTAACGTTTATGTTAATCTGTATGTCAAGATGTTTTTGTCCATGCTATTTCCGGTTTTTATGTTGTTGTATTCGGTATCCTTTTGTGTGTGTGTGAGTGTTTTTTTATTGTAAAATCATGCTAAGTTGTTTGAGGTAGATTGGTAATATGGTGGCAGTATGGCAGAATCTATAATAAAAATTAAAATAAAAACAAAATTAAAAAAAAAAAAAAATAGCTCGCTGTTAATTAAATTAAAAATACTTTATTATATTTGATTTTATAACATCATTATCACTTTTATGTGTTGTTTTTAATTGTTAAGAAAAAAATAAGCAACAGTGTTTTACTCGACCGTACCAAAAATCTTATACATCTACCCTCTTCAACACCACCTATTAGCGTAGGTGGAGGCCAAACCCACTACGCTAATGAGTAGCAGTTTATAGAACATAGAATCCTGAACCTATGTCCTAACACCTTGTTTAGGGGTTGGAGACAATCCAACTCCTTCTGTTGAGAGTGCAATAGCACAGTTGATCTACCATGCACTATCTGTATTGATACAACATAACATAACTTCTGATCCCATCACGGCCCCACTCTGAAATTTTTATGGTATAAATTTAAAAAAAATTAAAATACACTATCTCCAAGATTTTTATAAAACTTTTTTTTAAATTTAAGAAAATTTTTTTTTAAATTTGTTTTTTCATGATTGATATCAAATTAAAGCGTATGAAATCCCCTTTAAAATGAACTATTACTCAACTTCTTAGGGCTTTTAGAACTGGAGTTAGAATGTATTTAATCCTCGAGCGCATATGCAAAAAAAGCTATATTTTCCTATTTTAATTTTTTTTTTAATTATATTTGGATTCAGAGAGTCAAAGAATACATATAAAAAAATTAAAAAACTTTACTTTTCATTTCCTTTTTAAATTTAAAATGGTTACTATGTTTTTTGTTTAGAAATTTTGGATTTTTTCTTGATTTCTAGATTTAATAAACTTCTCATTTGGTTTATTAAATTTTGAGCATAAGAATCTGGGTTTTTATTCGGAAAATTTAAAAAAGTCCACTGACGATCTGGGTAAGCACCAGTGAAATAGCTATATGCTATATGGATATGCTTTCCAATAGTAATCTGTTTGGATTACTATATAATAATAAATTTAAAAAAAGGAATTATGCGTTATGAGAAGTAAATAATATTATTTAAAAAATTCCAAATATAATTTTTTAAATTAATAAGTTAATTTACCCAAAAACTATACAGCTCTTTATCTCCATATACCAAAGGCACATACTAAATTTTATTTTGATTTGTCAAACGGTATGACCTGTAGTGTAGTGGTATACACCAAGAATGATAGAAGACAAGATTACGCCATGCGCATGTTTTCCCGTTAGATAATGTTGTTCGACCAATGTAAGGTTCCAGAGTCTGTAATCACCAAATTGCTTCAAATAAATACGTATGTACAAATAAATCTAAATAATAGGCAAACATTGGCAACCCTGCAAACAATCTCTCAACATTTATATTAAAAACTCACTTAATTTATATTATTCTCTCATTTAGAATTATTAGCCAATAGGAAAATAGTTTCGTGAAGTCATTGGGCCAACATGCACAGAAAATTTAAATTTTATTTTCGGAATGGCGTTACCAAGGCATATTTAACCAGGTGACTGCACAAGGCGGAGCTAATATTAAAGAGAAATTTTTTCAATTTTTTTATATGGAGTTTGACATTAATCAGGTTTTTTAAGAGAGAATAATATCTATTTTACTGTCAAAATCCATATAAAAAAAATTCAAAAAATTTTTTGCTGAAATTTGCTTGATTTTGAATTCATTCAAATGAATTAGAATGAATTGCAATTCAATGAATGAAATCAAAAAAGAGTTGTAATAATTGTCGTTGGGTGGTGGGTCACAAAATTTAAAAATTATTAGTTGTTGCTTGAATATTAAACGTGTCTTGTCGTTTAGCATATTTGAAAATAAAAATCAGTTCTTCTTAAAGAAATAAACTCCAAAAACCATGTTTTCTTTGATCAGGTACAGATCCAGGACAAGGTTTGTCAATTTATTTACTGAATATTTTCATTTTGGTAGCAGAAATTTCCATTTTTCATTCCCCCTAGACCTGCTTTTAAATTTTATTGATTGCAACTCATTTTTGATTGTATTCATTGCATTGCAATCATTGTTCTAATTCATTTGAATGAATTCAAAATCAATTTAATTCAAACGAATTGTAAAAGGAATTGCAATTTACGTAACAAGTTCATTTGAATTGGAAATGAATTGCAATTCATTGTTCTAATTCATTTGAGTGAATTCAAAATCAATTCAATTCAAATGTATTGTAAAAGGAATTGCAATTCATTTAACAAATTCATTTGAATTGGAAATGAATTGCAATTCATTTTTCAGATTCATTTGAATTGAAAAATGAATTGCAACTCATTTTACTAATTCATTTGAATTGGAAACGAATTGCAATTCATTTATGCCTAATTCAAATTTCATTCAATTCATTTTTTTGTATGAAAAGAATTAATTCAAAATTTACTAATTCGTAACGAATTAAAATCAAAAAAGAATGATTCATTTACAGCTCTGCACTATGGTTATAATAGAAAAAAATTAAAAAATCTCAGCATAATTTTAAAATTTTTTTTTAAATATAATTGGTGTATTTTTTAATATAATTGGTGTATTAAATATCGGCTGGACACACAGGTTTTCTCCTCTACATTACCAACATCAGCTTTGTTTACTAAAGATTTGCTGCATTGCAGCAAAATTAGCGGTTTGAAGTTACTGAAATTTTCGGTTTAAAACTGGGATATTTTAAACGCGGTTGCAATCCTTTTATTTTTGAAATTGCCGCAATATTAGGCGCCAATTGAATAAAATTTGTATTTGATTTGTATTTTTACTTTGTGGAATTATATTGTTATTTAAATATTTTAAACACATTTTACAGAGGCTTACAATAATTTTTAAAATTTTATATTAATTTAGATTTTATCTAAGGCTGGGTAGCTTTATGTAAAGAAAATATGTATCTGGATGGATTTTAACAAAATTTTGTGAGGAGGTACTTTAGCCTCCTGACTCCAATATAGGATAGTTTTATTCCGCAAAAATACCTTATTTCCAAGAGATAATAAAGAGAAGAAGATTAAGGCATCTTTTATTTTTGAAAGCGGGACATTTTAAACATGGTTCGCAACAGATGGCGCTGTTTGAAAATAATGACAAAACATTAATTACTTACTGCCAAATAACCAATTGAATAAAATTTGTATTTGATTTGTATTTTTACTTTGTGGAATTACAATCTTATTAAATTATTTTAAGCACGTTTTACAAAGCTTTACAATAATTTTTAGAATTTTTTATAAATTTTAGAATTTTATCCAGATATGGGTACCTTTATATAAAGTAAATACATAAACCATAACTGAAGCACTATAAAAATAAAGTTCTTATAGAGTATTCCATCGACGGTGTAGGGTATAATTCATTCGAAATGCAGTTTATCATACCAATTTAAAGAAAAATGTAGAACTTTTAACATTAAAAAATAATAAACAAACAAAAATGCTCACGTCAAGTTATTAAGTGTTTTAATTTTATTGCTTTCACTTTTATATTAACAATAATAATCAAATGACCTTGAAAATATTTATTTTAATAAAGAATCTAAAACAAATGAAATTAACAACAATTCTCACAAGTACGCGTATGTATGTATGCACGTCTGGCAGTACTGAATGCGAAGAGTGAACTAATCTTTCACAAAGCTGCATATAAATCTTATCAGTAGTAACCAGTAAATAAGGACATATGGATGTATATGTAAATATTTATGTACATACATACATATAAACTTATGTTCATATAAAACTATATATACATATGTACATACATACACACATATCAATGCATTAATATAACATGCAGTTTGGATCTTTTTTAGTATTTGTATCGAAATTAGTATTTTGATTCGATTTTTTTAGAATTCTTTTTTTTAGAACTTTAATACTTCACTTTACTTTTATATGCGGACAGCACATCTTTTGGTTCTAAGCCGCAATAATAGTATTTAAGTCTTCATTGTGTTTTTTTTTTGTTTTACTGAAGCTTTATAATATGTACTTTTGGCTCTTTGTTTGAAAGCTACATAATACTGAACTATTCGAACCGTTGATATAGGGTATCCCCAAATTTAAGACGAATTTAAAATAACGTTCGTTGTGCAAGGTTTTAAAAACAAGAACAACGCATTATCTTTCATATAATAAAACTGTAACTTTCTGTATATCTGCTCGTCTGTCTGTCTGTCTGCCTGTCTGTCTGTCCGTCTGTGCACAGAATAAAAATTTTACTTCAAGCAAAGGTTTTATTAATTTTAAGTTAAACTTCAATTAATTGATTTAATTATATATTTGTGTGGGGGTCAATATGACCCCCAAATGTGCTTTAGTCTGACCATTTTAAGGCAATATAGATTGCAGGAAGGTTCGAACTTTTACACAAAACTTTCGATAACATTTTTCCAGATAAAATTTTCGATAAAATTTTTACAAAAAACTTTCGATAACATTTTTCCAGATAAAATTTTCAATAAAATTTTTACAAAAAATTTTCAATAAAATTTTTACAAAAAATTTTCGATAAAATTTTTCCAAAAAAATTTTAATCAAATTATTACCAAATATTTCAATAAATTTATTACAAAAAATTTTCGATAAAATTTTTACAAAAAATTTTCAATATCATTTTTACAAAGAATTTTTGATAAAATTTTACAAAAAAATTTTGCTACCATTTTAATAAAAAAATTTTTATAAAAATTTCAATAAAATTATTACAAAAAATTTTCGATAAAATACCTACAAAAAATTTTCGATATAATTTTTACAAAGAACTTTTGATAATATTTTCCAACAAATTTTTGATAATTTTACCAAAAAAATGTAAATAAAATTTCTACAAAACATTTTCGATAAAATTTTTACAAACAAAATTATATCTTTATATTATACTAGCTGTGTCCGCCACGTCGCGGGCGTCCACTATTGCTCGATTTTGCTTTGAAAGTATTCAACACCAATTTTAAGACTCTTACTTTTATAGTTCTTCAGTTATTGTTTATGTATTTACTTTATATAAAGGTACCCATTAAAAATAAAATTCTAAAATTTATAAAAAATTCTGTAAAGTAAAATATCCCACTTTCAAAAATAAAAAGCTGTGTTGAAAATATAACCCTGTTGAAAATATCCCAGTTTTAACCGAAAATTTCAGTACCTTTAAACCGGAAATTGCGTTTTTTCACTGCTTTTTCTCCACTTTCTCTTAAAAATTAGATATTTTTGCGGTAAAAAAATATCCTATATTGGAATCAGGATGCAATGGTACCTCCTCACAAGATTTTGTTAAAATCCTTTCAGTAGTTTTTACGTGATGCGAACACGAGTTACTATATTATTATATGTATAGATATGTAATAATGAAGTTGAAAATCATACAGGTAAAAACTGAATGTAAATTATTGTGAAATTGGGAAACATAAAAGAGTAAGGGAAAATATTTAACATTACTATGGTGAAGGGTATTAAAGATTTGGCATGGCCGAATATAGCACTCTTACTTGTTTCAATTAGTTTTGAATATTTGTTAGGTTCCAAAAGGTTGTGATAGATTAAAAGAAATTGATAGGATAAAAATGTTTCAGTGGCAACATTGTTACACATACACATGTACAAATATTTATTTTATATGCAGTTGATAAATAAAAACTTTGGGTGCACAGATTACTTACATACATACTCGTGGATACTTTTTATCTTATCTTTTTTGTATGTCAAATAATAAGAATATTAGTGCATTTTAAAGTTGTTTTTTATTCATACTCATATCGCTCACTAAATGCAACATAGTCATATCTAAAAAAAAAAAAATAAGTCAAACTGGATAAAATGCTGTTGATTTTTTAAAAATTTATGATTTTTTTTTTTTTTTTGTATTACAAATGCATTTAAGATACAATAAACAAAAAAGTGAAAAAAAATTACCAACCCTTATATCCATATCTTAAGTCTTAAAGAAAAAACAAAAGTCCAGCCAGACAAAACATTTTAGGTCAAGGTTTCTCCTATCATTTGCGGTTCATTCCTCTGAGTTATGGCCATTATTCTTCCTTCTTAGTCGAATGTAATCACGATTATTTAGTATGATACGAGCCAGAGTATTTCGATGACATTCGAGCTTCTTAACATGTTAACATGATGGCACGTTTAGATCTTTGTAAATCTTCGTGTTTTTAATCTACAAGGGAAAACTGTGATCATTCGTAAAATCTTATTTTGGCACCCTTGAATATTCTCTAAGCTGTAAACTGAGTGGGGTTTGGGAAACGAGAATTCCCGGGAAAAGCTATAAACAACTTCCCGGGAAAATTTTTGCTAATTTCCCGGGAAGCGGGATATTTAAAATCATGAGCACATGATATAGATCGTGCAAGACAAAGTGTAAAACTATTTAACAAAAAATCCTCAAAAAAGCCTGTCACGAGGAATATAAGAGAAACAAGAATATGGCAAAGAGTCACGTTTAATTCCTGATGTAAAAACGAGATAAGTATGTTTGAAATGATTCAATCGTTTCTTAAATCGAAGTTAGATTTCAATTGCGCAGAGTTGTGGGTTGAAGAATATGTTCATATTTAGTGGCCGTTTCAAATCCCATTAAAGTTGCAGTAAAGGCCTTAAGCCGCAGGGGCACACATTTTTTTAATATCAGATGTTATTATTCACACCCTCTACGCTTTGGGCTAATAATTCGAGTCTTTCAAAAACGATGGTTGAAGGGATGATAAAACGTTTGCGTTTACTTAAGTATTTAAAAAGTGTGGAAATTCCTAATCTTCCAAAAAATTTCATAAAACTTTATTTAGCACAATTTTTCAACAGATTAATCAAGCCACTCGAATCTGTAGAACCGTTAACTAGCAGTTGTGTTGTTAACTAAATGGAACCCAGTTTTAAAGACAGACTTTCGCAACAAAAACAAGGAAAAGAATGTTCAGTGATTTGTTAAAACAGTTTTAAAATCATATTTTGCAAAAAAAATATTTTTTGAAATACTTTTTAAGTATTGATAAATATTTGTTATATCTTGTTATTTTTGTCACCTAAATTGTTTTTAAGTTTTATAAACTGTTAATACTAATATTTAGACGTTATTTGCGTTCTTTATTGTTTTATTAAAACTATAAATTTTTCCCGGGAATGCGAATATTCTTTTCCCGTTTTCCAAACCCTAAAACTGTGGCATTGCGCCATAGCTGAATTTCGTAACACAATCTTAGTTTGACGATCGACTTGTACAGTAGAAATTTGCAATCTAATCTGAAGGTAGAGTTTCCGGTAATAAGCATTTAACTTACTTTGATTCTAGTATATCGTCGCGTTTATTCTTAAACCACGTAAGCGCCAAAAAGTCGTTTTTAAGAAAACGAAAAAAAACTTAATAACTTCTTTAATATGGGTTTGAAAACAATTTTTTGGCTGTGCGACTTTCTGAAGGGTATAGAAACTTTTTTTTTTTTGTTAATTTGTTACTTACAATTAATTGTAGCCAAATCTGTCGCTTACGTGGTTTTGGCGCAACCAGCAAATTGCAAATTCCTGTGTGTAAATTAACATTTATTTTTGTATTTATCAAAAAAAAAAACTTTTAACTTTACCAAAAATGCTCCAATTGGCCTGAAACTCTCCTGATTTTTTTATTCTTAAATACAAGAAATTAGTGGTTGAGTCTTTAACATTTCCAACTTGAAATATAAAACAATTATATTTTGCATGCAAATGTCATTTGTATGGCGTTTACGAGGTTTTAAAAATGGATTTTTTTCTTTTTCATACAAACTTGTTAAGATGAGAATGTAGTCTGGTGGCAAATGTTATTTTCTACCATAAAAACCAAAAAAGTCAATTTCGAAAAAATGACGCTTACGTGGTTTAAGAAGAAACGCGACGATATACATAGCTTTTCTCATTAAATCTACGATTAAGAAGTATAATTTTGAATAGATGGGGCTTAGCAGAGGAATATCTAAGCTTAAGCTTTGACGCTAATCACTATATTCACTTACCAGGGTCGTCGCTATGTTTCCTTAAAGTTGGGAACCTCGTATTTATGAAATTTTTTAGAACTTAGCATTTCTTCATGTTTTGTTCGATATCAATCGGTTTAACCCTATATAATCAGTTTTTTTAATGTTATTAAAATTTCATTTAGTGCACATACCTATTTGACAATGCTGTTAGGACAATAACAATACATACACACATTTTTACTAATATGTACATGCAGACTTTTTCAGTTGTCTGAACTACTGCCTTGAATATTTTGAAGATAGTAAAAAACACAGTGATTTGACGTATGCTGACAATAATTCAATTTTGTGTGTACAGAAAAAAATCAATAACTTAAATGAATTGTCATAATTATTGTCTATACTACGGAGACAATTGTCAGCATTTAGAACAACTAATACGTATTCTTTTATTATCACGACAGTATTTTCAAATGTAAACGCAGTGATATGCTTACACTGTCTTTACATTTGGACAGAAAATGGGCAGACAGACGAGATTTGTGGGCTCGAGGTTAAAGAGGTAGAGTGTGTATTGCATTACTATAAGAATTTTTACACCCTCCGTCTCTATTAGACATTAACATGTCTTAAAAAATTCATCTAAAAAAACATAATTGTTAATACTATTTTTTTATATTAAGTTTGACTTTTGTTAAGACATGTTGATAGCAAATGGAGACGAGGGTTTATAACAAAACGAAACAAAAGTCAGCTGACGAGATGTCATATTTAACATAATGCGCGAAAAGTTTGAATGTTAAAGCTACCCATACACGACATGTTTTTTTACATATGACTTTTTAACTGTGTGAGTCAGATGTAATTCTGTACGTCTCTCAAAATTTTTGCTTTACAGAACACTTTTTATATTTGGTCACGAACGCACATGTACAATTACGTCTGACTTTATACCAAGGCGAAGTCATACCAGGTGTGAGCAGTAAAGCAACAACTACAACAAAACAACAACTTTGACATTAGATTAGCAGATATGAAGCAATGTAGTTTTGACAAGACATTAGCAAAAAAACGAGAGCAAAAAACAATCAGCTGGGCTATCAACTCCACCTGGTATGAATTCGACATCCAAGCAAAATAACTTGTGTCCGCCCTGAATTATTTTTGTGTGCGTTACAGAATTACTGACGACTTATCCATTTTTAAGTTTTTTTTTTTACTCTAAATGTAAACAAGTTAAGTTTGCATTAAATGATGATACACGATTAAATAATTGTTGTCAAATAGACAAAATTAGTTAAAAGCATTTTCAGATATTGCTCTTGTAAAATATTAACTTTAGCTGGCTAATGCTTCTGCCAATGGTTAACCGCCGTTGATTGTTTTCACACGACAAAGGTTTGTGGCAACACTGAAACACTGTTGAATGTCAGATGGTTTGTCAGATCAACAGTACAGAATAGAACATGCTCTAAAAGAAATTATGTCAGACGACTTTTCACAGAAGCAATGTCTATTGTCTACTATCTAACTATGAAAATACTATATTTCAACTTTATTTGATAGAAGCGTATAAGGCGTTGAAGCGGTCAACGATTGGTATGTACTTTCGCCTTAATGGTCAATTGCATAGAAGTATGTATGTAGCTTTAGGTAATGCTGGCTTAATATTGTTTCAGTAGTTCAACGGACTTGAAAACACATAAAATTGGTCCAAGTGTCTGTCAGTCTTCTTATCGTGTCCCATTAACTTCTATACTTAACTTATCAATTTATTTATTAAATAAATAATAAAAAAAATAAAAGCTACACACATCATCACAATTTACTCTATATATTTTATTTATTTATATACAGTACATATACATACATATGTATGAACATACCTACATACATACATATGTACGTTCTACATACAACTTGTGTTTATTTTTTTAAACCATAAAGAAATAACTAAAGAAATACTGAAAGTGAAGAGTGATTACGTTAGGAAATGATAAAAGAAAAAAAAACATTTTCCTCAAGACTGGTTAAACCGCATTTTACTTTCAGTATGCATCATGCATCGCATTTCAAATGTACACATTCGTTCAGATGTATTAATGCATCTATGAATGTAGGTATGTACATATGTTTTACCCGCGTTTGTGTGTGTGCCTATGTGTGATTGGCTGTGGTAAAAAACAGAAAGCCGCAACAAGAGCAAACAAGCATAATACCACGACCAAAGACAGGTGGTACGTTTAAAAAACTTGTTTGTGCATCACGTTGCATTTAAGATTTTGTAACAATTTCAATTAAAAATAGTAAATAACTATTTATCTAATCAATTCGAATAGAAAAAAAAATGTTGTTTATTGTAAATTACGAGTATTAATATTATTTAATTAATTGCAATACTTTTACATACTAATGGCAATTTATAGAAAAATCCCCACTGAAGTAGGGCAAGGAACTCAACTTATCATTTCTTTTACAGTTTAAAAGTCGGATTTTTGTTAATATTATTTTTATATCAAGATTTTTATTAAAAACTCAATATTGACACCAATTAAAGTTTTCAAGTTTCTCACAAAAAAAAACCCCAATCCTATGGAGTATAGATTTGCAAATCGACATACCACATACATACATACATATGTACATGTATTTATATATGTATGTATACATATATATAACTTAAACTGTGTTTGTATGTTAATATGATTGTTTATTTGTTCATACCTTATACTACTTGTAGGAGGCAAAACGGCTTAGTGATGACACGTACATATGTACATATGAATGGAAGTACTTACTCAATACTTTTCTTTCGGTACAAAGTACTTTGTGCATCGATACTTTTGAATCAATTATCAAGAAGATGAAAAACGACCGATTTTAAAACGATCGTTTTCAAAGCGTGTGATGAATTTCAATCGATTTTGAGCATTCTTTTTAGGCCCATCTCTTAACATTTGGGTTTGAAAAGTATACCAGAAAATAAAAATTAAACAATAATGAGGAATTTAGACAAAAATATTAAAAAAATAAAAATTATTAAAAACTAATTTTTGTACAAAGCGACAAAATCGTTTTAAAATCGATTCGTTTTGAAAGTCGTTTTCCATCACATACCTGAATGAAGCATGATCGTGATTAATTTTTTGCTTTAAGCCTAGTACTCTGTTGGAATTTGTGGAAAATGTTGAGCAACATCTATTATTTCACAACGAAAATTTGACATTTAAAATGTGGTGTCTATCTCGCAATTTGGAAGAATTTTCCGTTTTTATTGCTTTTAAATATACCACATTGTTTTAAAAAATTTTCCGCAAAAAATTCCACATGAAATAATGTTCATTTGCTTTATTTCACAGTTTTGATAAAATGTTGCCAGAAATATTTCAATGTTTTTCCACACTAAAAACAGAGTACTACTTCTGCAACATTTTTTCATGACTTTTTCATACAAATTTTTATGTATGTAGTTTGACAGTATTCTGCATGAAAAACTGAACAGAGTACCAGACTTTACTCACCTGAGCGTGCATGAACGTGAGCATTTTTTTTATTTATATATTAAGCCTAGTTCTCTGTTCGAATTTGTGAAAAATGTTGAGAAACATTTATTATTTCCCAAGAAAAATTTGGAAGAATTTTAGGATTTTATTGCTTTTAAATATACCAAATTGTTTTAAAAAATTTTACACAAAAAATTCCTCATGAAATAATGCCCATTTGCTTTGATAAAATGTTGCCAGAAACATTTCAGTGTTTTTCCAAAGTAAAACCAGAGTACTACTTCTGCAACATTTTTCATACGATTTTTTTTTTTGACATCATTCCGCATGAAAAACTGAACAGAGTACTAGGCTTTACGTGAAAAAATTAAATTTTTCTTTTTTTTGATTTTTACTGTTTTATATACAAATATCAAGCAAAAATTACAAATTTAATTATTTTAAAATTTTTCACATAAATTTCACATAAAATTAAAATTTACTCCACAATCTTGTTTTAAATCAATATTTTGTTAAATTTAGAAGTACCCAGTGGCAACATTGCTGTAAATTTAAACATCTAGTATGTGTGATGCAAGCTGACAAAAGGGACCTTATCTTGCCAGGGTAAAATTTTCAAAACAACATTTCACATTTTCTGTTACACCATACGAAATCTTGAGATCAACTACAAAATCGATTGCATTTCATATTTAACATATTTCATTAGACAGTCTTACCAACTGAAAATATTAACAAGTTAATTGTCAATTTCTTAGATTTTTTCGGATGTTTTTGCGTTCTGTCCAAAATTGACGTCGCTGGCGTCCTGACAAAATATTTGGTTGAATTTTTCTTTAAAAGTTATCCACACCAAATTGTAAGACTCTTACTTTTATTGTGTTTGAATTATGGTTTGAATAAGTACTATACTGATTGCGAAATAAAAATATAGGCGAAAGACAAAAATAGTCAGTCAAAATTCTCAAGACTGCATTGCGCCAGAAAACAATCGGATCTGAATCTCTTAGATGTATTAGAATAAGATATATCTAAGGTATCTTAACGTCTGAGGTATCTCTTAATGCTTCGAATGACCTCCAGCTCAACTTTCTAATAATGATTTTACAAACGCCCCAAAGCCTACTATTTGGAGGCTTGCCAGAACTTGAGTGATGTGTAAGGTTGACCGAGTCTATAAAAGTTATAAAATACAGAGCGGGATTAAGGTCAATTAACTTATTAAGACGCATTTTTTTTTCTAAAGAAGTATACTCGTATTTGATTTCTAATAAAGATCAAGTGTTGTAGATAAAAAATATGTTTTAATTTATTCGAAACCATTAGGTCTTTCATTAACTAAGTACTAAGTCATACGCTAACTTTTACGATTCCGATATGTATATTAGAAAACATGATAAGTCTGGATTTATCATGTCATCCAGATTTATCATGTTTTCTGGAAGACATGATAAATCCTGATTTATCTACTTTTCTAATAATTTTCGTAATTAAACAATTACATGTTTCTTCTTTAAAGTAAAATTTTTATCACCTCCTCCCTTATTAAACCCCCGTATACATTAATCATTAATATGTCTTAACAAAAGTCAAATGTCCTATAAAAAACCAGTGTTCAAAATAATGTATTTTTTATATGAAGTTTGACTTTTGTTAAGATAAGTTAATATCTAATGGAGACGGGGGGTAACCATTCACCACTTACAAGTTTTACAGTGCTGACAAACTTGTTTTAAAATTTGTTGTTGTAGCAAACGCCTTAACGCCCAGTTACAAAGTGTGCTTGTTAATATTTCAAATTTTAAAATGTTTCGAATTGTATTGATAATAAAAGTATCACCGATACCGATATCTCAGTATCGGATGCATCCCTTATAACTTTACAGGTCAAAGATGCCCTACTTTGAGACACACAGCTCCCTTCTTGTGAGATATCTGGGGTGTTGCGCATTAAAACTCAAACTCGAATGCTCATCTGTTATGATCTTTTGCAAAAGAAATAGATGTAGCTAATTTATTACCATAACTATGCACATGACCCACTGTGCATATGCATGATAATAGGAAAAAAGATAAAAAAGTAAATTGTTAATATTTTATGTAACTTATTAACAGGTTTTCGGAGTCAAGCTTATTTTTTTTTTCTATTCTAATCACTGACTGCATTTTTAACTCAATCCGAGAAAAAAAACACCATGCCACAATACCATAAATATTAAATGTTGCATAAACTTGTTCTTTTAATTTTCATAGCAGAGTCTACTAAATACTACACTCTCTTGAAATGTAAACTCGTAATACTTCTATGTGTAACATTGTGCAAATGCGTATTGTTTGTTGGTGTTACATGTTGCAATGCTTGTTGAGTGTTTGGTTATGGTTTCATACAAGTTTGTAACGTTTGATTTCAAAATCAGTGAAATGGAAATGGAAAAATCATGTGGACAAATGAAAGTAAAAAGTACATGAAAGTATTTTTTATTGTTATTACCATTTTTTGTTTCGCAGTTTATTAAATTGTAACAAAATGCATTTTAAATAATGATTTGAATTATTACACAAGGCGACAAAATATTTTTTATTTTGCTTAGTGACTTTTTAGAATCATTTAAGGTAATGGTACTCTACATGTGGTAATGAGTTCTCATGCTTTTTAAATTGGCTATAGTTTTCGGAATAAAAAGTTCCAAAATAGAGGAGGTTGCTCTACATATATTTATAACTGAAATCTGTTACCCTGTGGTTGGTTAAAAAGTCTGGAAATTTGTATTCTTCAGGTATTAATAATATTATTTATCAATTTGCTCAATGTTTTCTGTATTCTTCAGGTATTAATAATATTATTTATCAATTTGCTCAATGTTTTCTGAGATGTTCAGGAATTTAATGGTACTGCAAACATGGCAGCAACTTTTATTTGTTTCAGCTGGTACTTTAAAACACTGTTTACAGTTCTCTACAAATAAATTTCGAAATTTTATACAAATTTTAGATTTTTTTATAAAGCCTATGTTTCTGAGTAATTACCCAGGGTTGGGTACTTTTATATAAAGTAATTACATAAACCATATCTGAAACACTATAGAAGTAAGAGTCTTAAAGTGGATTACTTTCAAAGCAAAATAGGGACACTGACGAAGTAATAAATTACAAAAGGACTTTTATTAATATTCTTCTCATCGACATAAAATCTTAAAAATGAATAAATTAGCAACAACAAAAAAAATGATAAAAAATTCACATGGACAATTCGGGAGGTGTAATTGGAGGGATACCTCCCCTGCCCATAAAAACTTAAAAATTTCATTTTTATAATTAAGTTTTTAAGCTCTAGGTATTTTTTATAAATATTTTTCAATTTATTTTTATATTCGATATTTCGCTACACCATTGGGTAGCATCGTAAGGTCCGATTATGCTATGGGCCCATAATCCATACCAAACAGTGCATTTTCGGGATGCATGGGCAGTTCTTACAATGAATCTGGCTGATCCTCACTTTCTTAACCGAGCATGAAAGTTTAGTTTTCTATCGATTTTTTCGATAAGCGTTTGCTATCGACATCAGTAGTGCGATTCACTATTCAATTTTAACGATTCGGGACTCGTTAAAAAAAATTTAACAACAAAACGAAAGACTTTGCTATTCAGAAATGCTTTTTAATAACATTTGATGTTGTTATAAATCAGCTGTTTTTCTTAGCAAGTCGAGTATTGTTAATTTAACTACAACTATTTTTGTGTCGTTTACTTTATCAAAATATCAAAAGATAAAGTCGGCCATTAGATGTAACATGTAAAATATTCTAAATAATAAATATTTATAATTAAAACACATACATATGTATTTTAGCTATATTATAAAATGAATTTAAACAATTTTTTAGAAACAAAATTAAAAAAAAAACAAAATATAAAGCACTTGTGTGGAAAGTTTTGTTTATTGTTATTCATTTCTCTTTGTTCTTTTCGCTTTTTTGCCATTTTGTTTAGCAGCATTGCCATTCATTTTGGTTTGTATTTTTCATTTGTTAACCATAGGTTAGTGAATCGCCAATGCGTTAGTGCAAGCAAAAAAACATGTTGATATTTTTAACAAGTGTTAGATCGTTAAAAGTTAGTGAATTGAACTACAGATAAGAAAAGTAGGAAAGAGGAAAAGCAAATAACCTCACACAATTTTTTTTTTGAATTTTCGAACCTACTGCTATCGATTGCTTAGATTGCTATCGATATATTCGACAATCTCTTGGTATCGATATCAGGTCAGAGAAGTAGAAAGGAGGAAAAATGATGACGCAAAAACGAAACGTCTGCCACAAAAATTTTAAGAAAACTTTCGAATGTAGCGCTATCGATAGTTCCGTTTGCTATAGATATTTTCGATAAGCGTTTGCTATCGATATCAGATCTGAAAAGTTGGATAAAGGAAAAACAAATAACCTCGTAAAGGCTTAACGTTAAAATTTTTTTAATTTTTTAAACCTAGCGCTATCGATAGTTTAGATTGCTATCGTTATTTTCAATAAGCGCTTGGTATCGATATCAGATCAGAAAAGTAAGAAAATGGAAAAGTAAATAACCTTGCAAAGGCTTACCGAATATAAAAATAAAAATAAATAGAAAAATTTTTATAAAAAAGACCTAGGGCTTAAAATTTTAAAAAGATCAAAAATTACAATAATTGCTTATTAAATTTTTATGGTATTAAGGCATATTTAATCCATTTCTTTTAATAATTACATTATTTTTTGTGCAAATAATATTTTATTTTTGCATTTTAGAATCTTCAGGGTCCAAGTTTAGGTTTTTGAACATTTGTCGACTTAAAAAGTTGCATTTGCTCAACGAAAGTATGGGAAAACTTAAAAAAAATTTAATTTTTCAGAGGTTGAATTAGTTCTTCTAAGGGGAACTTTTTTCCCCTTAGCCCGATTTCTCTTATTTTATAGCTTTAATAGCCTATGACCATAAAAGATTTTTCCGCCAAGTTTCATTAATCTAGAGGCACTCAGATTAGCATTCAGAGCCAATATAAGCTAAAAAAAAGTAATGTCCGGCTAGACTGACAAAATATCCCTATGTGTGGCGGCGGAGTGTTTCATATAAATTGATCGGGTGAGCGGCTAGCCGCCGAAGCGACTTGCTTTACTGCACTGCACCCTCTTTCTAACAGTGTCTACAACTGAGACAATTGTTGAAATAGTGTGTAATTTGTTGAAATTATTATTAATCTCAAGCAAGGGAAACACGTGCTCATAATAATGTCATTAAATTTGATAATTGTGTTTTGTGTTTACCTTTTTCTACATACATACATATGTATGTATGTACATGCTTAGATAAAAACATTAATAGCAACTTCGTCAGTTATTGTATGTGTGTGCGTTTATTTGACAGCTCAATTAATGATTTTTTTTCAATAAGATCTCTCATGGCACTGCAATGACATTTATGTGAGTGCCCCGATTAGTATCGCGGTAGTCTATCAGTCTGGAGGTAGCGGGTTTGTCTAAGAAACAAAAGGAATTGAATATGACATTGGTTGAGATAAATATGCCAGATCAAATTCCAAGTATGGATTCTATGTTAGGGGTCATCTCCTAAGTGCTTGTCGAATTTTTAAAACACATAAGACAGGGAATTACTTTATATAAAAACTAATTTTTCTCTCTTCTGACTTACTTGTTTCTATGTTTATTCTACTGAAATCAACTTTGGTTAAAATTTTGTATTGTCCTAACAAAAAGCAGATCCGGTGTTATTGAACATATAATTAAGGCAAAAATGTTTTTAAATGACTGTATTTTGTTTTTTTTTTTTGCTGAAATTTATTTAATTTGAGTGAATAAAACATTTATACCAAGAGAAAAATAACTTTCCAAGTACTGAATAAATTACAAAGTTATTTATTATACAAATTTTATCATTGATTCGAGTTGAGTCTTTTGGAATATGGCACGACTGGTGTTTAAGTAACAATAATAAAAATAAGAGTCGAAAAAGACAAAAATGTTAATAAACCGGTCTTAAAACTATTTCACTTGGCCGATAAAAATTCCAAAATGAAATTAACAGAAAAAATATTTTTGAAAGTTACCCACATGTTATTGTTGTTGATTATTTTTTTTTCTGTTTTTTTTTTGTTGTTTTTTTTTTTTTGGCTGTCAGTTGCTTATTTGTTTTACATAAATACAGACGTACACAATATGTACATTTGGGTGTATAAATGAGTATGTTATATACACAGTGTGGTGCAAAACAGAGTTAATGCGAAAGAGGTTTGGTAAATATGTTCCTCATTTTTGTTTGTTTTATGTTTTGGTATTATATTTACTTCTTTTTTATTTAATACTAGCTGTTCCCGCCACTTCGTGAACGTCCTGAAAATATTTTGCTCGATTTTGCTTTGAAAGTATTCCACACCAATTGTAAGACTCTCACGTTTATAGTGCTTCAGTTATGGTTTATGTATTTGCTTTATATAAATGTACCCATCCCCGGATAAAATGTAAAAATGTATGCAAAAAATTCTAAAATTCTAAAAATTATTGTAAAGCTCGGTAAGAGGTGTTTAAATTATTTGAATAACAATCTAATTCCACAAAGTATAAATACAAATTTTATTCAATTGGCGCCATCTGTTGCGCAATTTTATTTAAAATATCCCAGTTTTAAACCGAAAATTGCGTACTTTCACTGATTTTTCTCCGCTTTCTCTTGAAAATGATATATTTTTGCGGAAAAACAGTATTCTATATTTGAATCAGGATGCTAAGGTACCTCCTTAGAGAATCTTGTTTTACGTGTTGCGAACGCAAAAGATAAGCAGACAGACAGACAGACAGACGGAAATGAGTTACTATTTTATTATATGTATAGATATAGATAAACAGCAAACACTTTAATTATTATTATTCTGTCGAAAAAATTTGTGTTTTCATAAGTGTCTTTCTTTGAGGTATTTTAACGCAAACCCCCTTTGCCTCATAATGTCAAAATTAAAAACTTTCAAATCGATATTTAGATAAAATAGTTCAGCAGTAAGAAGCTAGAATTATAAAAATTATAAAAACTTCAATCAAGATTAGAATCCATTTCAATACGAGGAAAGATCGCATAAAGTGCTCTCTAGTGCATCGAGAGCACTTGGACTAAGTAAAATACAATGAAGCTGCTTCCGCAAACAAGTATTAAAAAGCAAAAAGTCAAATTTATATGCCCATACATTTGACATTGTTTGCGTTATAGATTACGAGGACAGTTATATTAAGGCCATCATTCATTATCATACGCAGTCGTATGATCTGTCAAAAATTGCATGTGTGCTGAAAGAGTATAATAGTGTGGTTTAGAAATTCATGTGTGTGACAGCCTTTTTTTTTAAGTCTGTACTTTTTTTTTGAGAATCTTTTGAAAAAATTTAAAATATTTTATATTATTTTTAACTTTTGTCCCACACTGTATATACGTTTGTATGTTTATATATTTAAGAGTAACCATAATATAATGCTAATAAAAATCTATCATTATAATCAAAGTGTGTACGAGTGTCTATGTGAAGGTATATTTTATATAGACACCTGAGGATTTTTGTTAATGATATTTAGAATTTTGGTGTTACGTGTTACGAAGAAGTCAATATGTCTTAACTAAAAGCCATAAAAACCACACGCTTTTGGCTTTGATGCTTTGTAATTTTTCAAAATAATCGCGTTTTTGCTCGATCCATTTTATCCAGATATTCTCTAACTTTTTACCGCCTTCGCAAATAGAGATTTCGAAACCCCCTAAGAAAGTTACTGCTTTAAATATTATGTTCTCAAATCTTTTCCCGCCGAGCCATCTAGAGATTAAGATGTATGCGGTGGAAAAAATTTAAAATTTAACTAGTGTTATTTGCCATTGAATCCAATTTCACTGATTTCACTGTTTTTTTCTTTTTTAGCAACACATTATTCCGGTAGAATCAATCGCAACGAGTATTAAGACATTTCCGGTGTTTATAGGCGATTTTATGTTTCATCAGCAAAATCAATACACAATGTAAGAAAATTTATGCTCAAAAAATTCACATCGTACTTTACGTGAACATTTTGATGTACGTAATTATTGATGCCCTGAGTTGACTAATTTTTGAACAGAATTTATATTTAACCGCATACTAGATCCAAATGACTCGCGGATTAAAGGCCCCAGTTATTATCATGCTTGAAGAAAAAGTCGGGTTTTAAAAGAAAATTATGTCTAAAGAACCATCGAATCAGACATAGAATCTGCGATTTGTAAAATGGGAATCGAAAATTATGATAATCGAATTATGACATGCCAGAGCTAATTTCGTTCGGCCAAGAATGTCATTTACCGGCATACAGGATCTAAATCAATCAGTCGAGAATCGAAACCCACAGATTATCAACAGCCATGCGTGCTTCTCAAACGGATGAACTAGGGTTTTCGAAAAGAATTTTGTTCAGTTATGCTAATGCAACGGATTTATAAATCTAAAGCAGGTTCAACAAAAGGAAATCCATCCTCAAAGAGAAATTGTTGGGTATTGCTATTTGCGGATAATGCTATTTAAGTCATTCGTGTTCGCCAACGAAACATAATTTCAAAATGAAAGATGTGGACATCGAAGTCGCAGAAGCAGCCATATTAGTATTATTTTTTGAGATTATTTGAACAAGTCTAAGAGGACAAACCGAACACAATTAAAAAACAGAGATAAGTGACCCGGGGAAATCCGAATTCGGTTTAAGATTTGTGGAAATATAAATCCTATTACGTCATACCACACCGAATTGTGTGAAAAGGTATGTTACGTTATGCCACACCGAATTTAAATATGAAAAAATGTCCAGACCCATTACCAGAGTTGTGTAGCTCTCAAATAAAAGCATGAACAAAATGTCGGATTTTCTAAAAAAAATTTAGTTCAGTGAGACGGCCTCTTAGGTAGTGAAGTTGGGTGCAAACAAATTGTTATTGTTTTTTCTTGTGTAAGAGTGGTGCCATTTTAGCTGCTTTATGTATCGTTTTTATTTCTATTTTGCGTTTAAATTTATTAGATTTTACTAAACAGAATATTTTTACATTAGTGTTTAATACAGAGCGTTGCGCTTTAATTAAGGTTTGGATAAAGCTAAGCGCTAGACTTCGTTACGCCTTACGCGCTTGTTTAGGTTTAGCTGTTTCTTAGTAATTTAATTTAAAGTGGAAGCCAAAATAAATAACTTTTTGACTTGTCTTCTTATTAACACACCCATCATGTGTTAACGCAAAAGAAACATATTTCTTTGTAACTTTGGAACATGTCATGTGAATATAAATTAGAATTTTTGTAAGTTCTTGGATAATTTCTTTAATACCTGCATAAATTTACAAAATAAATGTACAATAAAATATATTTCTTGGATATCTTTTTTTTTCATAACTACATGTCATTCATTATAAATAATATGCGATTCATTGTAAATATTATATGAGAGAAATACAACGTGTAGCAATCTTGTATAAAAAGTCAATTAATTAAAATATTTTCTCCAGAAAATGTAGAAATACAACCTTTATGAAATACAAAAAATCTGTTTTATTAACGGCGTTATTCAATCTGCATCCAGAGTTTAGGGTGGCTCAAAAATTACAAATAAATTATTAATATATAAACACAGATGTTAAGCAACTTAAAATGTACCATAATCTTTGACAGAAATGATGTCTTAATATAAATAAACGAGAAAAATAATTTATCTAACTTAAATTCTTATTTTATTGTCATACAAGCAGGACGGCCCTAATGAACCTACTTATATGTTTGTATATGTAGATATATGTGTCCATGTTAATATAAGTAAAATAATACGCACATCTTTCTCAGTACATACATATATAAATCGTAAACAACTTTTATACTCAATTGTATTCTTAAATATTGACTTTCTCCCTTAAGTGGGACATTTATCCTTTTGTCATAAAAATAATAAAAATTCGTATATTTCAAAAACGTGAAGGTTTCTTCTTATGAAAACAAGCTCCATTCGAAGCATTAACATAATTTTTTTATAATGAATTTGATACGATAGCAATTAAACATGTCAAAATTTTACAATTTAAAAAATTGTAAAGAGTGTTTCAAAATTTACCCAAAATTGTTTTTTTTTATTGAATTATAAAGCATATAGAAGAGGACTAAGTATGGGTTAGCATATCGGGCAAATGTTCTTAGCGGCTTTGTTGAAAAATACTTTATATTTTGTCGAAAATCAGTCACATTTGTGCCATGGCCATTTTACACAAAAATATGACTCATTTTTGTTAAGGCAGAGTTGATTTTTCTTGGCACAGAGTTGATTTTTCTTCCTCATTGCACAGTTGGATTATTCCCATAGCCTTTTGATTTTAAATAAAAAATCCTTTGAAAAATTTATTAAATTATTTTTTCTTCATCAATATAATTCAATTGAGGGAGATAACTACACAGAAAAAAATATTTGCACCAATTAATGGATGTAATTAGGTTTCGATACAAATGTAATTTATTTTATTGTTTTAATTACATTATTTATTCAAAAAGTAAATAATATTCTTCCAAACAAGTAAATAATTGAAACAATTAAAAATTTAATTAATTATGTATCTGGAACTAATTAAAAACTTTCATTTTTTCCAGTGTACTAACAGTAAACCAGCCTCCAGCGCGAACTGCACACCCAGCAAAGACACATCCATCACTTGTGGCTTTTGTGAACTTCATGCAATTTCCAGAATGAACAAAGTCAAGACATTTTATCAAAAACTGATTAGTCCTGGATTCTTTTAAGGGCTAGATGGCCCAGGCAGGATATTACAAGAAGCAACATACTTCTAAGTTTAGGTATAATTACGGGTCATTGTTTGTCATGAGTCACTCCGTATTTCTTTAGTACGAGGAGGAGCTTGAAACAGTGGAGCACTTTATCTATCATTACGCGAGATAGCAAGGTCAAAGGCTCTGTTGGCTGGAAGAATGATTCCATGAAGGTTTAGGCGATATTGCAAGATATTTTTTTTTTTTTTTATTAATTCTTCTATTATATAACTGAGCTCATAAAAAAAAGCCTTATATAGTTAATAAAATCTACTATACAAAAGTACTACAGTACAATATATAAAAAAAAAACTTATAAATAAATTTAAATTTTAATAGTAAAATGAATTAATAAATTTAATTTAATACAACAAATATTTATCAGGAAAAATATATCATAATGAGTACTATAATTAAAATTGTTAAATTCATAGATAGTTAAAAATTATATAATTTAGCGCACTATTAAGCTATGCGACTGTGAAAAATTTAAGACTTTAGACTTAAAAGTTGGCACGGAATAAGAAAATGTTCTCAAAACTACCGGTAATGCATTCCAAATTCTAGCAACTCGTATTTGAAACGATTTCTTAAATACATTTAAACGTCTTATGGGAAAAATAATTTGTGGGTTTCTAGTTAACGGGAAAATTTAAATTTATCGACTATATATTCAGGGTAACCTTAAGTAACCGATTTATAAAAAAATAGTAGGAGCCTTAGAGCAATAAAGTTTTCCAACGTAGATCCAAGGAATTTAATAACATATTGTGATACATGTTCTCTTATATTTAGACCAAAAATGTAACGTATTATACGATTTAAAACAAGCATATATTTCCCAAACACATAGCTACCAACGCCTGAAAAAATTTCAACGCAATACAATATATGCGGCATCAAAACCGCAGTTGCAACTCTTCTTTTAATCAAGCTAGGTAAATATATATTCAAAGAATAAAGACGCTTTAGAAGAAACGACACTCGAGATGACAAAAGATTTATATGTGGAGAAAAATTTAACTGGTTGTCAATAATAACACCCAAGCACTTGACCTTTTCCACAAATTGTAAAGGAACACCATCAATCATAACTTTTAAAACGTTCGTGTCGAAACCAAAACCCATTAATTTTGTCTTGACTGTGTTTACGCAAAAACTGTTTTCTGATGCCCATGTTACAACGCCACGGAGCACATAATTTACACCAGCCTCCAAAACATCCATAAACTCGGAATCAGAAGAGCAAACAAATTGCACATCATCTGCGTATACAAAAGGCAGACAGGAAACACCATTTACTAAATTCAAAAGGTCATTAATATAAATCATAAATAAAAGAGGTCCAATAACCGATCCTTGCGGGACACCACTATGGATTCTTCGTATTTGTGAAAAATTAGTACCAGTAGAAACATACTGGTATCTATCACTAAGATAAGACCTAATTAATTTATAAGCGTGGTAGGAAAACGCAAAATTGTGGAGTAATTTAAGGAGCAATTTAGAATGTACAACTCTATCAAACGCTTTAGAAAAATCTACCGAAATTAACACAACACTTTTACGGCTATCAAGTAATTGTCTGATAGAATCAGTTAAGGATATTAACAAAGATGTAGTGCTATACCCTCTACGGAATCCAGATTGTGCAGAATGAATTAAAGATCTGCGGTCCAGATATTCAATTATTTGATCTTTAAGGATATGTTCTACTATTTTTGGCTTAATTGGCTTAATAATATTAATATTGGCTTAATTAATATTGGCTTAATAATACGGGAATCTGAAGACTTAATAACAAATAATGAATCTTATGTGTTGAATCAGATTTGGGTCGTTCTTTCGAGCGAGAAATCAGAAGGAATCACACCAAGGTCTCCGAGTAGAGATATTGATCGAGGCATCATTGAAATGATGAATGAAATATTGTTCAACAATTAATAAAGTGAATTGTTCTTTTGTATAATTCTTTATTTTTATTTTAACTGTCAGCTGTCAAATTGTTGTGATAGCTGACAGTTACAGATACAGTATTTCCAAGGCATATTCATAACAGGTAGACTCGCGGCGAAAAAAAAAGTACAACACTGTAATAAAAATGCGTATATTTTGTTTTCGTATAAATCATTTCCGGCTGTCAAAAAACAAAATGTTAGTACATTTTGACACTGGAAGATGGAGAATAAAAATAGTCAGCTGAGCTCTCGAGTTTACCTGTTATGAATTCGCCTTGAGTATTTCCAAGAATTTTAGTTAACCCTTTAAATGAAACACTAAAAATTTTAAGCAAAGTATGTTTATGAAATATTAGATGTTTTTCTTTTAAACAATCGATTTGGAAAAAAATATTTCATGTTGACTATCGAATATCGGCTCTGCTTCATACGTATTATTATCTGCCAACATTGCAAACGTCTTCGTCTGATTGACTAATCGGCCTATTTATAGCTTTTCCATTGCGATCCTAATGCATTTCTTAGCCGATGCAAAGCTGTGGATGAAACATGGATTCGGCGTACCAAAAATACAGCAACAGGCAATGAAATCTGTATATATATATACATATAATAAAACTGTAACAAGACCATTTCTGTACATTAAATATGTATTGAAAAGTTTATTGCTGGTGCAGTTAGTAATCGAAATGGAACACAAAACAGAAATTTTTAGAATTTCTGTCTGTTTGTAACATTTTGCAAGTAGGTGCCCCTTAGTATCTACAAAAAAAAAACTTATTTCCAAGAGAAAATAGAGAAAAAGTTGTTAAAGTTCGCAATTTAACCATAACTGAAGCAATATAAAAGTAAGAGTCTTAAAATTTGGTGTGGATTACTTTCAAATAGAAATCGAACAAAATATTATCAGAACGCCTACAACGTGGCGAGTTCAGCTAGTGGCTAATAAAAAACAGCCTTTATGGTTATAGCAAAATAAACGATAAATGAAGAACGGTATTCATTATTATTAAACAAATTAACAGAAGAAATCAAGAAACGCCACATTTAGCACAAAAACTGATCTTCCAGATCTGGCTACAGTCTGAAAATTCTAAGAAATAAATCGGAAATTATTTTGAGTCCAATTTTATTGTCGTCTGACAATAATTTTTATTCGTTAAAAATTGAGTAAAATATGTTTTAAGAAGAAAACTTCGTGGTTTTGTTTTTGAAATAAATTTTTACAATATACGAATAATCGAAGGAATTTCTAATGTTGATCGATTTATACATATAATATTATAAACAGCCAGCTTTAATTTTGTTTTTGTAACAATAATTTCAAATTTTAATCGAATAATAAAATATGTAATGGGTGATTTTTTTGAGGTTAGGATTTTCATGCATTAGTATTTGACAGATCACGTGAGATTTCAGACATGGTGCCAAAGAGAAAGATGCTCAGTATGCTTTGACATTTCATCATGAATAGACTTACTAACGAGCAACGCTTGCAAATCATTGAATTTTATTACCAAAATCAGTGTTCGGTTCGAAATGTGTTTTATCGACAAATTTTGTTCAGCGATGAGGCTCATTTCTGGTTGAATGGCTACGTAAATAAGCAAAATTGCCGCATTTGGAGTGAAGAGCAACCAGAAGCCGTTCAAGAACTGCCCATGCATCCCGAAAAATGCACTGTTTGGTGTGGTTTGTACGCTGGTGGAATCATTGGACCGTATTTTTTCAAAGATGCTGTTGGACGCAACGTTACGGTGAATGGCGATCGCTATCGTTCGATGCTAACAAACTTTTTGTTGCCAAAAATGGAACAACTGAACTTGGTTGACATGTGGTTTCAACAAGATGGCGCTACATGCCACACAGCTCGCGATTCTATGGCCATTTTGAGGGAAAACTTCGGAGAACAATTCATCTCAAGAAATGGACCGGTAAGTTGGCCACCAAGATCATGCGATTTGACGCCTTTAGGCTACGTCAAGTCTAAAGTCTACAGAAATAAGCCAGCAACTATTCCAGCTTTGGAAGACAACATTTCCGAAGAAATTCGGGCTATTCCGGCCGAAATGCTCGAAAAAGTTGCCCAAAATTGCCCGAATGGACCACCTAAGACGCAGCCGCGGTCAACATTTAAATGAAATTATCTTCAAAAAGTAAATGTCATGGACCAATCTAACGTTTCAAATAAAGAACCGATGAGATTTTGCAAATTTTATGCGTTTTTTTTAAAAAAAAAAAGTTCTCAAGCTCTTAAAAAATCACTCGTTATATTAATACATTTTTTTCTATGAAATTGTTACCATTATTAATCATATATTCTTATAATCGAATAGATTTAAAATTTTAATCGATTATTCGAATAATAAAAAATCGATGTACTTTTATTTTAACAGAATAAAACCTGATTCACTCTAATTATCTTTATTAAAAAAATATTTAAATTTTATGTTTTAATTTAATTGTTAAGACTTATATGTACTTTCTAGCAGCCAGGGAAACTAAAAGAAAAATGTACAAGAAGAACCCTAATAATTACGCCTAACTAAATATAATAGGAATTTCAAGCACACACTTTAAATGCGATTAATTTGGATATTTTCTATTTTAAGTTTCAGTTGACACACATTCAAGTGGTTGCAATTGTTTTTTTATCTCTCACACTCGACGGCGTACAACAAATTTAAGTTGTTATAGTTAAATACGCGAGTATATTTTTCACCCGACTACGGCAAAACAGAAAAGAAGAATAATATTTTGAGCGGTCTATGAATGTATAAACTTATGAATGTATGCATTACTAGGAATATTTCACCATATCACCTTAAATACAAAGGTCCGGGGGAAATAAGCTAGATTTTTCTTAACTTCTCCTTCTTAATGATTTCGAAAAATCATGCTGTATGCCAATCTCTCATAACTTTTAAACTTTATTAACAGTTATAAAACGGCGCAAAAACTCAAAATACACGTTTGAAGTGGTCAGACGGTTGGGCTTATGTTCGATTGTAATAAATCGCGGCACCCAACGCCTGGACACCTCTTTCAAATACATCATCAACCAATTTCTTTCCCCGATCGTCCATCTTTTTATAGATTCGATTTTGATACTATTTCTGGCGTGAATAGCCCTTTTAGCGCCGTTTTTGCTGGTACAACCACAACGGAACTTTGTAAAACACTTGTCAATCTTTTGAAAATTTTAATTACTACCTAATTTGTAATTTAATTAATTCTTTCTTAGAGAGAATAAAAACGAACTTAAGCTTGATTATAAATTTCATTGTATGTAACACTTGTCAATCTTTCGAACATTTAAATTGATAGTGCAATGTCCCATGGTACTTATCAATACTTTATTCAGTTCCGGCATTATGTGTGGCGTGAACTAAATCAGTTATATTTTCAAAAAAGTTGTCGGAAACCTTCATTACAAGGCAACCAAGCAGGATTTCAGACAAATAGGACAGGTTGGACCACATTACAACACTACGTATAAGACTTCAGCAATTAAACTAATGGCAATAAAAATACTTTTCTGCTTCATAGACTTTACCACTACATTTGACATACAGAGAAACAATTTGGGGCTCATTTCACTCGAACAAAGCTGATAAACCTCATCAAGGCCAGAGACGACGGAATCAAAATCAAAGTGCTGCACAACAATCAAAATGTGATTTAGAACCCAAGACCTATGTAAGACAGGTTTGCAGTGCTACATGATATAGTGAACAAGACAATGACATATAATAAAGGTATCACTCGGAATATTTTCAGATATCTCGAAAAACTTTGACAAAGAAACTTTTCGACCCTGCGAAATATTTTAAGAATATGATGACCTCAAGTAATCACTAACCAACTTTACTAAGAAATAACAACAGAATCCCCTATCGAACTAGAAATAAAAAGAAGAAAGGATAAATGGACGGGCATAAACTCAGATAAGATAACCTGCCGTACTGTAATATGATGAAATCCGCCTCAAGGAACTAGACAAAATACTAACAACGAACTCATCCAAAAGAATAAATCGTGGAACGAACTTAAACAACTATCCAGAGACCGAATGGAATACCGAGCTTTTGTTGGGGCTCTATGCTCGAAAAGAAACTTGCTAAACTGCAATATGTTGGATCCCTCCTCAAGGAATCAGAGTATAATGACGAGTCAAATAAACATGGCGACGAAATACTAACCACGAACGCAACGAAAAGAATAAAACGTGGAACGAACTTAAACAAACTATCTAGAGGCCAAATTTAATGCTAAGCTTTCAGATGTTCCACCATATTGCAGACGAACTGCAGTATGATTGAAACCCTCCTCAAGAAACCAGAGCACGAGGACAACCCAAACTAACATGAAGACGAAATTCTACTAACGATCTCAATCAAAAAAATAAAATGTAGAACGAACTTAAACAACAATCCACAGCCGAAATGAAAACAAATCTTTCGTTATGGCCCTATGCTTCAATAGGAGTTAAAGAAATTTGGCAAACTGAAATATGGTAGAATCCTCATCAGGGAACCAGAGTACAAGGACGACCTAAATTAACATGTCGACGAAATAATAACAACGAACTTAACCAAAGGAATAAAACGAACTTAAAGAACTAATACCGAGCATTTGTTGTGGCCCTACGCTCCAATAGAAGTTAAAGAACTGCTATATGGAGGAACCCTCAGAGTATAAGGACGACCCAAACAAACATTACGACGAAATACTAACAACGAACTTAACCAAATAAATAAAACGATGATGTGTTATCTAGCCAAGATAAAAATCGAAGATGATACTTGCAGGCTGTGCCTGGAAAAGGCTGAGACGGTAGTTCACATTGTGTGTGAATGTCCAGCACTGGCTAGCATAAGACTCAAGACCACTGGTAGAAGCTTGTTAAATGTAGATGCCATGGGGGAACTGAGCCTTGAACAAATTACTAAAGACTGCATAATGCTATAAACACAAATTACTAAAGACTTCGTAATGCTATAAACAAACGAACGACGAATTTTTCGTTCCGAATATTCGTCGAAAAAAATAAAATACGCAAACACAAAATATCGAAAATTTTTGATTTCCATCCAGCGTGGCTGACAAACGCGCATTTTGGTCGTTTGCATAAGCTTGTTGGCTTGCCATCAACCCGCGCTGACAAGCCGCGATTGACCATCTAAATGCCGCTTAACGAACTCTGCGATAGGTTTATTTCCATTTCTTATGCCGACGAACTACGACCAAATTGATGCAGAGTGCCCAATTTTACTTTAAATTTTTCAAGTCTTTTAATAAATAAAGATAAAGAATTGTTTTTTCTTTATTTAAAGCCTATAAATAAAATAAAAATTTCTTTTCTTCAAATTTGTTTTTTTTCTGTTGAAATATGGTCACACTATCAATAAACAAAAATTTATTTATAAATTAATTTATTTGCTAAATTTTATCGGAATTTAAATAAAAATGGTTAACAGTGAAACTATCATCGAGGAAGTAAAAAATGATTGGTTATAAAATAGAGATCTGTATAAGTGTTCCTCCCACTTCTAAAATTTTGTTTGTCCCGATTGTGTTATAGTCGACAAATTTACGCAACGAATTTTTTTTCGTTGAATTCATCGTACTGTGCGAAGTTCGTTGTTCGTCCCAGTTGTTTTTATACCATAATGAGAAAGACCGATAGTTACCAGACGACAGTCTGAAAACACTAAAGTCAAGATTAAAGACTGGTTTTAGCATGTAACTCAATGAAGGTAGGTTGCCGTAAATTACATTTCGCTTGCCTATAATCATAGAGGACGAACAGGGTTCGAAGAGGACCCATTATGTAAGATCTCCGCTGCGATATTCCCCCTACATTAATTTATGTAGTATGTATATATCACATTAACATCTGAAAAATGTACATATGTATGTGTATAAGGATAAAAAAATTATACAACTTTAGTTACTTAAATTATTAAATCGCACTTTTTGTTTTTATAAAGAAAAATTTCAAAAATTGGAAGTATAAAATTTGTTTACTTGAGGACAAAATATATAAAATTTTTAACCGAAACTGCATACCGGTACTGTATACCGGAATCATATGTGAGTAGCGCCATTTTGCGAAAATATTTTTTTTTGTGTCGATACCGGTATTCACTTTAAAATGATATTTACACACGGCACCGGTGGGCCGCCCACCTTGATTATAATTATTTCGTTACAGTTTTTGCGGTACATTTTTTTTATTTCTTAACGTAATTAATAGAAACTTACCAGCAGTACAAAAAAATCAATTATAAAATAATTTCTGATATGTGCGATTAAAAATCAAAATCAATCACGATATTGTTTTAAAAGCACTTAAAAGTTTATAAAAATTGGATAATATGCATCAACACAGATTTAATTACAGGTACACATGTACTTAGCCGTACAATTGAAACCGATAAAATATTTTTTATCTACTTTTTTCGTTCAGTTTATTATATTAATTTTTTTAGGCTGTAGTAGGTTCTTCTTTATTTTTAGTCAGAATAATTGCAATAAAAACATCTTTTTGTGAACAGAATATTGTTGATACATGGAAATGTATTTACGCGTTTAATTTAATTAAATTTATTTTTATTTTATTGTTATCTTTATACTTTTTTTGTTTATTTTAACGTACAACACATTTATGTCTGCAGACTTTGTGTAAAGATTCAGTTACTTTGTGGTTTTTTTTAACACTTTTTATACTGAGATTAATATTTTTTGTGGTCCGATTTTAATTTATTTTTTCCTTTTTAAACCACTTTCTGAGGCAGTTCGAGAGCGAATAATTGCTGTTTTGTATTGAGAAGAATATTTAAGACTTCGTTGGACACACGAAAATTTTATTTTAGCAGAACTTAAATTGAAAGTAATTGAGAAAAACGCAAAATGTAACTCAAAATGACACAAATATAAAATCTTTAAAATGTATTTACTTTATGATTATATGTTATGTAAATACATACATACATACATATAAGCCTATGTATACATGTATGTATTTATGTATGTATCTGTGTGTTGAAGTCAGTATAAGAATATCACATACTGTATGCATACATTTTTAAAATATTGTACAAACAGTTGTGTATAAAACAATAGCAATATGGGTTGGTATAAACTATTTATAGATCAGTAGGTCAAAAACTAAACGATTGCGGCACGTTTACAGCCAAACCTAGACAAGCGCGTTAAGCGCAAAACTGTCAAAAGTTCTTCATACAAAATGTATGAAGCAAACCAAGGCGAATTCATACCAGGTGTGAGCAGTACGACAACAACTACAACAAAACAGCAACTTTGACATTCTACTAGCAGATACAAAAGAATGTATTTTTGACATTAGCAAAAAAAGGAGAGCAAAAATTATCAGCTGAGCTAACGCCTCCACCTGGTATGAATTCGTCTTGTAGCAAACCTAAGTAACGCGGCCTCAACGCTTGGTAATTGCAAAATCCATTTTTTCACAGTGCGTTAGGTAGTGAAGATGGATGCAAACAAACTGTTTAGGTTTTTTTACTGTAAGAGTGATGACATTTTAGCTACTCTCTGCTTTCTCTAGCGATTTTATCTCTATTTCGCGTTTAAATTTATTAGATTTTATTAAACAAAATAGTTAACATTACTGTTCATTACAGAACGTTGGGCTCTTATTTAGGTTTGTTCAAAGCAAGGCGCTAGACAGCGTTACGCCTTGGGCCCTTGTTTAGGTTAGTCTGTTAATTAAATATTTCTTGATACTTGTTAATACCAGTGTCCAATGCGCCTAAAGTTTTTGTTAATGTTTCTTATATAGATTTATATAAATTTACAGATTCTTACTTTTATAGTGCTTCAGTTATGGTTTATGTATTTACTTTATATAGCTGTACCCATCCCTGGAAACTAAGGCTTTATATAAAATTCTAAAATTTATATAAAATAAGAAAAATTTATATAAAATTCTAAAATTTATATTAAATTCTAATATTATTGTAGAATTCTATAAATAGTGTTTAAAATATTCCGCTTTCAAAAATTAAAGGTGCTGTCATATTTGCAATAACTTTAAATTGGTAAAATTGCGTTGTTTCACTACTTTACAGAATCGCACAATACATTACTGAGAAAATTCGCTTTTTAGCCGTACAGTTCGTATGTGGAATCATCTTCCTGCAGAGATCTTTTCTGTCACTTACAATGTGGGAACATTCAAATCGAATGTCCACAAACACGACTGCCTCTATGCTCCTTCCCATAACCTAATTTTCTAGTTCTGACACAAACATTGCATGAGTTGGGGTCCTCCCGTGAGTGCTGGTCCGAAATAAATAAAATCATTTGGTTTTTCATACCCTCACCGCAATATTCATTTCCGACCCCATAAAGTATATACATATGTATATTATGGATCCTTATACATAGAGAAGCTGACTTAGCGATGTCCGTCTGTGCGTCTGTCCATCTGTGTTTGGGTTGAAATCAACTTTACCAAAGTACCAGAAGTGATACAGAAAATTTAAGCCTCCCAATTTGCCAGACAGTGTTTCAATAATGTTGCTAGTTTAATTCAGCAACATCAGACCATTCCATCCGAGGCTGCGGGAAAAAATTAGGCCTGCATACATATATTCTTTCAGGTTGTTTTTATTTTTTTCTTTTTTTTTTTGCTACTAAATATTAGACGGCAACCAATAGATCGCATACCGATCGGGTGGCAATAAACTTAGAGGTGGACAATAGACCCACAGTGTAGCTACTGGGAACCAGAAGCGGTCAATGGGCTCCTAAGGGGAAAAAATCTTTTTTAAAGACTTTTTGAAAGAAAGATTGGTCAAATTCTATGTCAATATGGATTTGAAGACGGTCCTGTGAAGCCCAGGTGGAGGGTGTTGGGCCCTTTTCGGGAAGAAGTTTGTTGTTTGAGGTTAATATTGATTTTATTTTCTTCGGTTTTGTAGTTTGTAGTTTGTTTTTATTTTTATTTTACTTAGGTCTAACCGTTTTAATACCAATGATTTCAGCGCGGACCAACAGAAGCCGGGGTGTGAAGCGGCCAGTACCCCCTTCTAGTAGTAGGAATATATTGGATTGGTTTTCTTCTGCCCTTTTTTTCTTCGATTATCCGTTTTTTAAGACCAATGAAACTCAGCAGGGCCCAACGGTCCACAAGGGGTAGCGGGGGTGGGCCAATATAGGGTTTGCTTTTTTATAGCTTAAATTCTTTATTTGCTTTAATCTGACCATTGTAGGCCTAATGAATTTTGGGAGCTCGTATAAGGAGAAGGTTAGGGTGCGGTAACACGGTAATCACCTTGGTGAAGGGTGTATATAAGATTCGGCACGGCGCTCGTACCCGTTTCATTGTTAGTATTATTATTTTGTTTTTCTTTGTTTTTTGAACAATAAAGATTTTCAAGTTTTTTTTATCACAACTGTATTTACTTTTTAAATTAACATTGTATGAGACAATCGTTAAACGAGCAGCAAAAGAATCAATTACGCACATCACTTTAGATTTTGAAAATAAAATCAAATCAAATATACTTTAAAAATATTCCAGAAATTGCAAAGATAAATTTATCCATAAAGTCGAGACAATTCATTTAAAATATCAAATACATGACCTCGGTCAAAAGAAAGTACAATTTTCATCTAAATAATTTATTTTATTAAACTAATTTTGCATTTGAAGATATCGTCTATGGCTTGTGCATGCGTGTGTAAAAACTAACAAAAGAAAACTATAACTCTATTTTAAAATAATAACAATATTCTCAAGATTTAAATGATAAGATTTTATTTATAAATTCACTGTCGATTTTAATGTAAATTTCATTTTTATTAAACATTTTATTTATTTCCAGAAAAATTATTTTGTAATGAAAAATAATGTTTTTTTTATTTTTTAATGAAAAATAATGTTTTTTTAATCTTAAATAATCTTTAAAATATTAATATTCACAAATTTTGAAGTTAAACTCCATTAACCTCATCCAGTAGCTGTTGCGCGACCTATACTTTCGTATAGGAAGTGAGAACTCCCAGATTCAGTTTCAATTAAAATTTGTAAGGTTATAGACGATACGGTATTTAATTATCAGTTAGTGAGAAGGAGGGCTACTAACACCTAAAGCTATAAGGTAAATAAAAAAGTAATATATATTAAAGGAAAGAAAAATTTAACAAGAGAAAAGCTTTAGGTGGTGGTAGACCTCGTTCCCACCAACTGACGATGATTATTGAATACAGTTTTTCTCGTATTCCTTTATCTGAGTTTGGTTGGTTAAATGGATAATGTTTTAAAATAGATATGTAGATGCGAAGAAAGCTGAAGACGAACGTAGCTAGAATTCCATTCCATTCTGCTAGTGTCTAAAATAACATTTTCCCATTTTTTTTTCTTTAAAAATTTATCGTCTAATTAGTAAAAAAAAATATTCTTTATAATTACAAAGAATTAAACGAATTTAAGCCTGATTTCAAATTTGCATTTTCATGTTAATAGGTGCTCGGGAATTGTCTATAGTTTATGCTGAGTACTACTGTTTAAGGCGGTTCGTTGAGCGTTTCCGGCGTCCAGACGTGAGTGGTGAATATGCCAATATTTTGAAATTGGTGTTTGATATCTACGCCATGTGGTGTTTAGACCGACATATGACGACTTTTTATGTTGGCAGCTTTGCACATGGTTCTAGATTTGCTGATACGATAAGAAATCGTCTGCTGCAAAAATGCGCTGAATAGAAAGATTCGGCCGTATCAGTGGCAGATGCCTTGGCTCCACCCGATTTTGCCTTGAATTCCGTTATTGCAAAGTCCGATTGTTTGTTGTATGATAATTTACAAAGTGAATTTATAACAAATATGGGAGCGTTTGAAAGACCATCATGGTGGCGTGACATAATCATACCAAATGTAAAATCGAAACTCTAAAAGAATCTTGTAGAAACTTCACATTTTATGTCATTATCAGATCTTCTTTTTTTATGTATTTTGTTAGCAATATTTTAATTGTATCAGAAAGGAAAACTATCTGAATTGAAATTTTGTCACATTGTAAGCAATGAAGTAGAGAAGATAACCCGATAACTATTTTCTGTGTTTAACAATGCATTTTGTATCAAATCTATTGTATTATTAAAAATAATTATTCCTTTATACACTTACATACATATTTTATATACAATTTATATATTTTAAAAGTAAAAACACATTTCCTTATACTATAGCAACGGTGAAGTTGTCTTAAAATGAATTTACATAAATCAGAAGTAATTAAATTTGTTAAATTGTTATTATTACCTTTTTTTGAGCGATTTTTAAGTTTAATAAAAAAGCATTTTTTTTCTCTGTATGTGTTGCTTTGTTTAAATAAATAAATGTATTTTATTAATGTATAAAACAAAACAGTTTGTTTTATTTAAAAATTGTATTTCAAATTAATGGTTTTATTTAAATTTAAATTATAAAAGACCAAATGTGTTACATTTATTAGATCTTAAAAATTTATGAAGATTTTAGACAAGTTTTTGAAACAATATAATCCTGTCAAATTATGCCAATTAATAAATTGATACCTGAATAAATACAAGGCATTGTCAATCACCATTATCGTGAACATTTTTGCCCTTTAACTTTCGTTAGATGGGAAGCATAATGCTATATTATGTTTTTGTAAGCGGCAGAGAATCATTGAACACTTTCAGAATGTATGAAATGCGGAATGTATGAAAAGCAGATTTGTTTAGCCTATAATGTTGGATAATTCTAATACAGAAATTTGTTTAAATTGATAAGAAATATTGAATTAAATCACTCACAATCTTTCGGGTAAATCCAAGGGCTCTGATCTGAAGCTGGCAAACAACCGAACTATCGAAAGTTATGCTTTCATTGTACCACGGATGTTTTTTTTTTTTTCGATAAAAAAATCATTGAGAAGTTTTTTTTTATAATATTTTTTTATAAAATTTAAAAAAATGTGACGACCATGCCACTTTCTATGAAAAGATTTTATTTACCTTTAAAATTGGAAATTTTACGATAAAGTAATTTTTGTTAGAAATAAAATATAGAATTTAAAATGACACAGCTTCTGAACGGACTGGCAACAATCAGTAAATTTAAATATAAAATAAATAGTGGTTGTTGTTTATAAAAAGAATATTGGTTTAATAATTATATAGATGACTCCTAATATTCACTGAATAATAGAAAATTAAAAATATTACCGATAATATAGTTTGGACCGTCAATTGGACTCAAATGACTTATTAGGGTTAATTTACAAATAATCCGTTATATTGACCTTGTCTTTAAAATAAATAAATATAAAATTAAGGAGGTTGACAAATTTATTTCATATAAACAGTAAAAATTGCTCATATCTGATCTTTGACCTAGATGCGCGCCCAGAAAACATTAACCGATTTGGTTCAAATTTTTAGAACTAATTTTTTAGACCTAGTGTCACAATATTCTGGCCGACATTAGTTAAATATATGCGGCCGACCGTACAGAGCTCCACTGTTCCCAAATACCTCTTTACAATTTCGTTAAGATATCTTTATCACCAAACCACTGTGATTGTGTGTAATTGAACAATGTACATATGTATGTACATATCACCATATAAATTCATTAAAACCATAAGTTAGTTTATTAAAGAAGAAACAGAAATTGTAATTTTTTCAGTCTAGGGTAATGCAAAAGAAGGGTTCTTTTAATTGTAGGAGTGTAAAATTTTAAATTGACAAGGTACATTATAATAAATAAAAAAGTAGATTTCGTAATTTAGAACTATTTTGAAATCATATGAAAATATGTACATATATGGCACCCTAAATAAAAAAGGGTCACAACTCAAAATACTAAAATTTTCAGGAGTTCAACTAATTAATTTAAATATTTTTAAAGAAATTTGTTTTTTATTTTTATTTTTTAGTTGTTTGTAGTTCAATTTAATTATTAGTGAAGTTTTTACATTATTTAGTGAAAATTGTTGTTTTTTTTAGATTTTTGCGATTGGATTATTTTTCAATTTAACGATTTTTATTTAAATTTTCAGTTTTTTAATGTATTTTCGTTGAATCTGGTATTTTTATTAAATTGAATTTTATGAATTTTAAAAAAGTTTTTTAACTATGTTTTTTTAATTTTTTATAAATTTTATTTTGGGAAGAAATTTTGTATAGATTTTTCGTTTTTTTTTTTGAATTTTTTGATTTTTTGTGATTTTTTGTAAAGTTTTAATTTTAAAATTATAATTTGTTGGTGAACTTTTGATTTTTAAAAAATTCATGAATTCATAAGTTTTCGATTTTCGATAATAAATTTTATTTTTTGAAATTTTGTGTTAAAGTCTGGTACTCTGTTCAGTTTTTCAAAATCCAAAAATTTGTATGAAAAAGTCCTGAAAAAATGTTGCAGAAGTAGTACTCTGTTTTTACTGTGAAAAAACATTGAAATGTTTCTGGCAACATTTTATCAAAGCTGTGAAATAAATCAAATGGGCATTATATCATGTGGAATTTTTTGTATAAAATTTTGTAAAACAATGCAGTATATTTAAAGCAATAAAACCGTAAAGTTCTTCCAAGTCGCGAGATAGACACCACATTTTTAATATCAAATTTTTCTTATGGAATAATAAATGTTGCTCAACATTTTTCACAAATTCAAACAGAGTACTAGGCTTAAGGGTAGTACTTCGATTTCGAACAGAGTACTAGGCTTAAGTCTAGTACTCGAATTTGTGAAAACCTATTATTTTACAAGGAAAATGTGGGGTCTATGTTGCGATTTGGATTTTTATGTATGTAGTTTGACAGCATTCCGCATGAAAAACTGAAGAGAGTACCAAGTAGGAAAATAGACTTTTGGTAAATATTTGATTTGCGAATTTTTTCGAAAAATTTTGACGTCGTTAGACTATTTCCTGTGGGGCTACGTCAAGTCTATGGTCTATGCCAACAAGCCAGCGACGATTGATGAACTTCGTACGAATATCGAACGTGAAATTGCAGCAGTATCGGCCGATTTATGCTTGAAAAGCGTCGAAAATTGGGTTCAGCGTCTGGACTTCTGAAGGCGTGCCCGTGGTGGTCATGCAAAAGAAATCGAGTTCCATACATAATGGCATCGAACGTGCTTTTACAGGAATAAAGAATTTCATTGATATCCAAAACCGTTTTTGTTTTATTAAGAAAAAAAACTTTTGTAGCGCTCTTAGTGAAAAACCCATTAGTAGTATTATTGAACAACACATGGCGCTGTTTGAAAATAAAACTATCAAACTAAAATACAACAACAACGTCATTATCATGTTATAAAGGAGATATTACAACAAATACTTTAACAACCATTCTAAGACGTGGACAAAACTAAACACTAACATGATGTTAGTGATAATGTTTATCATTTTATGTCTAATGTAGACTGGGGGTAGAGTGAAATAAAACTATTAATCGGTATAGACCAAGGTATATTTATTTTACTAGGTTGTGTCATCCGCCCAGCTGATTTCGAAGTTCGACATGTCAAAAGTTGCATGTGTTTAGAAATTTTAAAACAGAGAAAGAAATAAAACACACACACGCCTTCTGAATATTCTTCTATGTTTTTTGACATTTCGAACTACAAAGCAACAACAAAATGCCATGTTGTTCTTGTATTGTTGTATTTGTTGAAGGGACACCACTACCTAGTAAGATAAATATATCTCGGTATAGACTTTGGATTCTTATTATTAAATTTATGGTAATTTGTTTTACTATTTTAAAAGTTTTCTAAAATATCGACATCTAGTGAATTCTGGATAATTCTAAGATAGTCCATTCGCTCCATTTCTTGTTGTCAACAAATTCTCTAACTGTCTATGGCCTTTGATACTACTGGCAAAGTTAGGGCACATTCACTATATGAAATTACTTTTGTGTCACCCGTTATGTATACATATACATATACATGTATGCATAAATGTATGTATGTATGTATGTATGTATGTATGTATGTATGTATGTATGTATGTATGTATGTATGTATGTATGTATGGATGTATGTATGTATGTATGTATGTATGTATGTATGTATGTATGTATGTATGTAAGTATGTAATCACACACACTTAAAGGCGAATACATGTTTATTTCTGCATAATTTATGACAACTTGATAAGATTTCATCTTTAAAATATAAGTATATGTTTTTCGCGCTTATGCTTATTTCTTCTTTTTAATTTTGCTTAAAACATTGTAAATATGTAAATATGTAAATTTGTTGGTACATATTTAGGAATTTAAGACCGACCCAAAAATATTCTGCTTTAAAACTGACAACTGCAACAGGCAACTGCAGATGAATCACGCACATGTAAACACAAATATACACAACCCAGCAAACGGGGATGTGTTGTTCTAATGATATGCAACTTTTTTTGAAACGTAGACGTTTACAAATAAAATCTTTTTCAACACAAGGGTGAATTTGTTCTAAAATTGCGAAATGTATTTATTATCAATCTATTTTCAAATATTTTTGAAGTGTGGATAACGAGTTTTTGTGGATATTACATTTACATTGTATGTATGTACATATGCATTTTTACTGTTACAGAATTAGCATTTGTTAACATTAAAAAACGGTTCCGATAGTTACTATCGTAAGCCGTTCGATTATTTCGCGATCTAAATTATTTTTGACACTGAGCGGTTTAATGCAGTAATTTTGATATTAAATTAAAAAAATATCGAAAAATTTATGTATATACTTCAAACTAGCTGTGCCCGCCACTTCTTAGGCGCTCTGACAATATTTTGTTCGATTTTGTTTTGAAAGTAATGCACATCAAATTTTAAGATCATTACAATTGTAGTGCTTCAGTTATCGTTTATGTATTTGCTTTATATAGAGGTACCCATCCCTAGGTAATAACTTTGGAACAACAAATATTAAAATTTATATAAAATTCTAAAATTATTTTACAGTTATTTAAAAAGTGTCTAAAATATACAGCTAAGAAAAATAAAAGAGTGTTGTCAAGTTTACAGTACCTTTAAATCGGTTAAATTGTGTACTTTCACTACTTTTTCTTTATTTTCTGTTGGATATGAGATATTTTTGCGGAAAAAATATCCTATATTTAATATACTAAATACCTCCCTACTAAATTATATCAAAATTGCTGTATTGTATTCCATTTCGATTACCATCTGCACCACCAACAAAATTTTTTACATGAAATTTGTAGTCAAGCTTGAGTTCCTTCTATTTCTTCTTTCGATTCCTGCTTTCCGATTTTTAATTTTGAAAATTTGAAATTTTTTTTATCGAGCATAGAAACGAAGACTATAACTTGGTGTAGTGAAACACTCAGAGTCTTTGTTGGGAATCGAACCTACATCCCTCAGAATGATAGACTAGCACACTGCCCACTAGCCTACCGGGGCACCGGTACACAGTCCTGTTACAGTTTTATTATATGAATGTTTAGATATCTCTTTGAGATTTTAAATTTATTTGCTTGTTTTATAATGACTTTATCATTTGAATCTTTGATAACGCTTTATCAATTATGCTTTTTACGCTTGATATCAAATGAAAACTCTGTTATTTCAAACGTGTGTTTACGTGTTTGCTGGGAATAAATATAAAAAAGTGTTGATATGTGGATATAAAAAACGCACATGAAAAGGTGTTCACTCACTAGTCAAAAATAATCCGTTTAAATTTCAAATTGGTTTTCGAAATAAACATTGATCTGGATTAGTCACCTTTTGCCGAAAAAGCGATTAAAGTAATTCACAATATCAAAATTATGTCAGTTTTTGCCTTTAATTAAAATCACGGAAGAGTACTATACTTTTTTATTTGCAGTTATCTGAAATCTCGTGCTTAACACCACAAACAACAAATCTTGGAAGTCTTGAAAAAAAGCTTTAAAAAAGAAATGGCTAATATGGCGATACCAGCGAGCTTTAAAGTTTAGTCATTTCTGGCGAAAAAATCTATATTGTTATTGCTGAACAGTATGCAAAGAAACAAAACGAATCAATAGACAATTTAAACCAACAATTTTCTCTGCGAAAGCAATGTCATTCGCACCTCTTTTTTTTAAACAGGGCATAAGAGGAAAACAAAAAAAATCTATCGTGAAAAGAACGATGCTTTATTAACTTGGTGACGTAAACAACAACAACAATAAGACTCGACACCTTCCCATAAAAGCTGTAACAACCAAGGTGCTTTGAAAAAAAAAGTTTCTAGCTTCATTTCCGCACAACAATGGGCACCATATTCTCGGAACTTAAACGCTGTGAATGTTACTCTATGGTTCCTCATTCTGGATGTCAAAGTAGTAACTGAAAAATAGAAGACCACCGATAATGGACAAAAATACAGAGCAGAATATTCTAGCGGCCCTGCTAGTTAAATCATCAAAAAGCCTTATTAATGCGTTGTTCGCAGAAAAAAACGATCGCCGCGTCATTAAGCATTTTTCTTAGTTTGTCGGCAACACAGTTTGCAAAAACAACAATTATAATATTTACCTCCTGGTAAATATTATATTTTTATACTCAGTGCCTAAGTTTTCAAGTTTTTATAAAAAAGTCTTGGTAATGTTTTTTTTTATTAAATTTTACCAATCTTCTGCTAAAAGAAATTGTATAAAATTGGTGGGCATAAATCTTCTGTATCTCGTCTAGTGCGTTGGCAAATGACATTAATACTCGAACACGGAGGACAGACGGACATCGCTTAATCAACTTCTCTATGTAGGTATAAGGATTCAGAATATATGTATGTACATACATATATACTTTATGGGGTCGGAAATTAATATTGTAGAAATTACACACGGAATGACAAATTTATATGTATATATATGTATACCCTTTCCACCTGTGGTGAAGGATATAACAAAGGATTTAATAGGAAACTAAAATAGGCACATACTAGTGTTTTCTTTTTATCTTTATCGCATTTAAAGTTTTTATTCGATTTTGGTCGATTCTTTATTTGAATCGATCCAGCATAGACTCGAGATGACGCTTTAAGTATTAATTCTTAAACACAAACATCGAAATATACAATTATACCGTTAATTACTTTTTTGTAATGGGTGATTTTTTTGAGGTTAGGATTTTCATGCATTAGTATTTGACAGATCACGTGAGATTTCAGACATGGTGCCAAAGAGAAAGATGCTCAGTATGCTTTGACATTTCATCATGAATAGACTTACTAACGAGCAACGCTTGCAAATCATTGAATTTTATTACCAAAATCAGTGTTCGGTTCGAAATGTTCGAAATGACAAATTTTGTTCAGCGATGAGGCTCATTTCTGGTTGAATGGCTACGTAAATAAGCAAAATTGCCGCATTTGGAGTGAAGAGCAACCAGAAGCCGTTCAAGAACTGCCCATGCATCCCGAAAAATGCACTGTTTGGTGTGGTTTGTACGCTGGTGGAATCATTGGACCGTATTTTTTCAAAGATGCTGTTGGACGCAACGTTACGGTGAATGGCGATCGCTATCGTTCGATGCTAACAAACTTTTTGTTGCCAAAAATGGAACAACTGAACTTGGTTGACATGTGGTTTCAACAAGATGGCGCTACATGCCACACAGCTCGCGATTCTATGGCCATTTTGAGGGAAAACTTCGGAGAACAATTCATCTCAAGAAATGGACCGGTAAGTTGGCCACCAAGATCATGCGATTTGACGCCTTTAGACTATTTTTTGTGGGGCTACGTCAAGTCTAAAGTCTACAGAAATAAGCCAGCAACTATTCCAGCTTTGGAAGACAACATTTCCGAAGAAATTCGGGCTATTCCGGCCGAAATGCTCGAAAAAGTTGCCCAAAATTGGACTTTCCGAATGGACCACCTAAGACGCAGCCGCGGTCAACATTTAAATGAAATTATCTTCAAAAAGTAAATGTCATGGACCAATCTAACGTTTCAAATAAAGAACCGATGAGATTTTGCAAATTTTATGCGTTTTTTTTTAAAAAAAAGTTCTCAAGCTCTTAAAAAATCACTCGTTATTTAGCGCAATCTAATTAACCTACAAAATGCAATACAAAATTAAAACAATTTCGCTGTAAAGCAGTGTAATTTTTTATTTTAATTAATAAAAGTTTATTAAATAAATTCTGCACCAATTTATTCATAAGCTGGTTATCAGTCAAAAATATTTTGAATATGGCCGAATATCTTTAATTAATTTCACTTTTTGTTATTTAATGACCCGTTTTCTAACACAACAAATACATTCAAACATAGTTCAATTAAAACTTTGTTTTGATGCGATGGCTGCTGTTGTATGTTAACAGTGACTGTTAACCTGTATGTCGGTATAAGAGTATATGTTTGAATGAAAATAGATCTATTCAATTTGTTTAAATTTATTTTAATAAACTTGTTATATATTTTTCATTTTGTTTAAATTTTATGTATGTACATATGTACATAGATACAAGTACATTTGGATATCTCCAAAAAGAATTGGCGAAAACTTGTGACTTTAGTGAAAAATATACTGTATACCTATACAACATGAGGCATTACTTCAATTTATCTAAAAACGAACACAAAAATTACAATAAACAAACAACAAGAAAAAAAACGTAAACAAAAATATATATTAGTATGTATGTATATAAACAATATACAAATAGTGTTGCCAGAAAAATGTTGGTTAATGTCTATTTCAAAAGGTAAATCCCTATATCGAAAGAAAATTATGAGTAGGTATTGTTTGTTTTTCCGACATATTTATTCATTTATATTCCACAAGTAAATTAATATTAATCATATTTAGTAGAGAGCATATCAGCTGTTTCAGAATTTTATTTTTCACAGGCTCTTCCGCCAGGGAACGGCACAAAACAGAAAAATTAACGCCACATTATATTTAAAAAAAAAGTAAATTTTATTTAAGTATGTTTTATTTCTTTTAAATTTTGACAAAGCAAATATTGAACATACAATATTTAATAGTTTTTAGTGTATAAAATAAAAGTATAAATAAATACCTACATAAATCGATAAACCCGTTAACAACTATAATACATTGAAAAATAATATTTTTAAAATTATTTCAGCTCATTGCAAAAATTTAAAACTTCATATGCGCCAAGTTTTTCATGGTTTTCTTTTGCTAATTTTAAAATATTTTCCGATTTAAATTTTTTATCATTGTTTTAGAATTTTCAATCTTTTAGCAGAAATTTTTATGAATATTTAAATTGCATTTTATTTTCATTAACGATCCCAACATTATCTTCGTATTCCTAAAATACAACTTAATAATATTATTATTTAACTTAAATGATAAATGATTTGGTATTTTATCATTGTTAATTCAAAATATCATTTTAAAAATATATTGTAACTAGATCCATTGTTGCAAAACTCTTTTTAAAGCTTTCCCATAAGGCAGCTATTTGGTGTTTTGATATTTACACAAAATTAGAAAAAACGACTAAGACTGCTATATTCGGCCGTGCCGAATCTTCTATACCCTTCACCACAGTGATTTTATTTTTACAGATAGGTATATGTAGGTACAAAATTGATTTAATTTAAGAGACAAACACATTAAAAAGAACTTCAGCAATATTTCGAATACGGTATATATCGTAACCTGATGTTCCTAGCTATGTAACAATTTTCTATAATTTTTTTTTTAATTTTATTAATTTTTTTTTAATTTTATAAATTTTTTTTGTATAAATTTTATAGAAATTTTGTTTTTAAATATTTTATAGGTTTTAAACTAACCTGTTTATAAATATTTTTTGTAAAATTTTTTAGGACTTTTTTTTTTAAAAAATTTTATAGAAAATATTTTTGCAAAATTTTATAGAAATTTTTTTTTCTAAAAATTTTTTGAAAGTATTTAGAAAATTTTTATTAAAAATGTGTATAAATTTTTTTCTAAAATTTGTTTTTGAAAATTTTTGGTTAAAATTGTTTGAAATTTATTTTTTTTATTTTTTTTTTAAATTTTTTGTCAAAATTTTTTGGGAAATCTTTTATATAATTTTTTTTTTAAATTTTTGGCAAAAAAATTTTTTTGATATTTTTTTGCAAAATTTTTTGCTATATTTTGTTTGGAAAAATTAGGACTTTCTTTCAATTTAAATTGCGTTAGATATCATATTGACCAATTTGCCCTTTTGACTGCTCCTGTTTACCAGTGGGCTGTGGGTCTATTGGCTACCTCTGTGTGTATTGCTTTCTATAATGGCCTTTAATACAAATCAAAGCAGAAAAACCGTACCAACCTAAAAATAAACAAAAATCGCCCCTCGCAGGGGGTTATTGATCCTCGGAGATCTATATGCACTCCATGCGATCTAATGGTCGTGGTCTAATATTTAACAAAAAAAAAAGCAAAAATAATCATTGCAACCGAAAAAAAATATAGGTTTGCGTGGTTTTTTGCCCACAGCCTCGAAACTATACCTGGCATAGAATATATATACTTTATGGGGTCGGAAATTAATATTTTAGAAATTACACACGGAATGACAAGCCTTTTCCACCTGAGGTGAAGGGTATAAAAATATTCGAATCTTCACGTAAATTATTTAAATCGCAGACTTGAGTGTGTTTGAAGACAATAATTTGCTATTTAACTACACAGTGATGAGTGTCTATTAAACACACTCATGCAGACCTCTAATAAACATATGTATATTATGCAGTGCCAAAATATAAGAAAATTCAAAATAACGAAATTCTATCCCAAATTAATGTTGAAATTCTCAATTTAAGCGAAAATCCGCTTATCTGGCCACACTGTGTACAAACGTCGACACCGAAGAGACAAGAAAACGAGAGATATTTTTCCTCAAATTATACACATTTGTTTGTTTGATTGTACGTAACATTTAAAAGGCCAAAACAATTGTTGTCGTTTCGAATTTTCAATTTGCACTTTTTATTAAAATTTCAATTCATTTTATTTAAACATTAACAAAGCATAATTTCGGTTATGAAACTTTCCTTAAATCCAACTTTTTTAAATAAACAAACGCCCGTTCACACAATCAAACACGTTTACAAGCAAATGAAGACTGAATATAAAACGCATACTATGCAGCACTTAAAGTACTCAAAAATAGTTCCACATAAGAGAAAAGTTGGTACAAAAAAAATCGGAAAAAAATAAATAAACAAAAGAAAAACCGAATGGATACCAAAGTAGTTGTATCTTTTTTTCTTCTTATTACAAAAAAAAACAAAAAACATCATTACACAGAAGCAATTTTCTAACCAAAACAGTGAAAAGTAGAAGAATCCACATGACATGTTTTCTCAATTTTGTGAGGTGTCTTTAGTGAATTATTATGCAACAGTTGCTGTCTAACATTAAACTCAACAACATCCCGCGTTCATATAAAACTATACCTAGCAGGCATGGAAAATTTATTTTTTGAAATGTTCGTTACTTCTTACCAAACAAAATAGTACTTTACTTTTCCAGTTTCAAAATAGAAAAGTGATTAACATAAATCATGCATTTTCGAGAGTAATATTATTTTTTCATCACATAAGAGTGCGTGGGCGTGAGTATTATTAGAGCGTGTTTTAATAAAATTTTGGTTTCCGTGTTCCGTGTGTTACAAATACATTTTTTAGTTAAAAGATTTTTTATTTTTTCTCTGACAAAATTGTTTAAATTTAAGTTATAGTGCATTTACACTTGAGCGAAATCTAGTACTTACGAGATTTCGGGCAAAATCTAGTTGTTATTACTAGATTTCCCATACAAATCAAAATCTATTTCATCACTAGATTCTGACGAAATCTACTCAAGATCTACTAGTACTTAATGATGCAACTAAAGTTTTGCCAAAATTGTACTAAAAAATATTACTTTTTACAACAAAAATTTTTATTTAAAAACAAAATAAAAAACAATTAAAATTTCTAAAAATCTGCAAAATTTTGATAAAATAATAAAAAAAAAATTAAAAGTATAAATAAAATTAAAAATGTAAACAAAGTTTGAATTGAAAAAATATAAATTAGTGAAATTTATTGAATGTAAGTGGAATTGTATTTTTGCCAATAAGGACATAATTATGATTGCTCTAAAACCATATTCATTTTTTAGGGGTGTTCTAACTATACTTTAATTAAAAATGTAATTTATCATGAATTTGTATTGCTTTATAAAAATTTTAAATTTTTTTTTTTTCATATACATATATCTTTTATTCCCTCTAAATATTTTATAAATATTATAATAGCGGTATTCAGTGCTTGGTGCGAAGGTTTTTGGATTTGCGAAGGTGCAAGCGCGTTATATCATTCTAGTTTTTCTAAAAAAGCTTTGATATTATGCACTTGCACTTTTGTGGGACCATTTGCATCGAATACTGAACTCCACTACTGTTAAAGTCATTATTGTACAATAATATATTCTGAAGTGTATTTATGAAGTATTCTGACATTACGTGTTTGGCCTTATAGGCTTTTTGTATTGTTAATAAATAAATAATTAAAAATAAATAAATCTTGCTAGTATTAAAAATAATACAGTGTAAACGATGTAGATTTTAAAATAATTTCAATTCGAATCTATTACATTTCGCTGTAATGTAAATGCCCTATTAACACTTTTCCATCGAACCTTGCTAACTTTGTCATTAGTAAATTGAAAATACATACGTCTTAATATTATTTCCTATTAACAGCATTTTACATTTTAATAATGTACTGTGGAATGTTCTTTTTGCAAAAAGTACATAAGAATTACAATAATACTCAATTTTCCGTCCCTGATATTTAGTAGATGCATACGTACATTAGTATGCATGCATGTGTTTACAACATGAGTATCTCTGTTAACAAAATTCTTTTTTACAAATAAAGTAAATTTACATTCATACACATCCATATACATACATATATGCACATCTATCAATATACAATGCATATACATTTGTTTATTGGAAAATGTATTTGCGCTTTGCAGTTGAACTTATTTTTCCAATATGTTCTCTATTTCCAATAATTGATACAAGTTGCAATAATAAAAGTGCCAGACAAAAATAAAGACAAATAAGTGCTGTATGCAACATTTTTGTCGCATCTAAAACGTACTGGTGAGCAAGTAACGAATGATATTATTTTACAACTACATATGTACATACATGCATATGTATATTTTGAGTTTAAACGGGAAAGCAAAAATTTTTTGTGGTTTTAAAATTCGTTAATGTGAGGTGTAGTTGTACTTCTGAAGGGTGTAAAGGTGAACACATTAATAATTATATACGGTCTTCTAATGAACTGAGCGAGGTTATTGGGCAAAAATATTACATATGTATTTGGAAGCTGCTTTTTTTAATTAAGCAAATTTAAATTGTAGAGTTCACTAGTAATAATTGGCGTGGTAGGACATATCTTCTATGAGAATAAAAGTATAGTACAATTTTTAAAAATTCTATGAATGGGGGGGGGCGGCAACAGCAAGTCTGGAGGAAGCATTGCACCCCGAAGATTGGCCTTCCTACGCCAATGCTAGGAATTTAAAAACAGTTTCTTTTAAAAAATCCAAAATAAAGTATTCAAATTATAATTTTAAAAGACTTCACAAATTTTTCTTTTTATTAAAAACTAGTGTATTTTACCCGGCGTTGCCTGGGTCCACCCTTAGAGCCCTTCTAAGTGCTTGCGAAATAATTAACGTTTTTCTTATTTAATTATACACTTAAGACATTACGATACATGGTTTGGTAACTTTTCAAGTGACAAACAAATCATAATATGGAAAATTGAGGTCATTTTGTTGATATTTGTATGGGAATATATAGGAAAAAGTAAATGCCATATCTCCGGAACCACAGGGCCGATTTCGTGCAAACCATCTACAGACCATCCCCAACATACCCTGAAATACTGGCTAAAATCGGTTGAGCCGTTTCCGCTGTTAGTGATGACATCAAAGTGTACACTTCTTTTTATATATATAGATTAAGTAGATATATTTTTACCGTAAAGTTTTTAAAATTTTAAATTAATGATTTTTTAATTGGATCAATATGTAAGCATAACCTTTCAAATAAAAAAACAAATTTAAAATAAGTTTTGAAGTAATAAACAGATGAATTGATAATCTACTCCCTGGACATTATACATCAGATTTCTGTAGGATATCCGAGGTCGAAGAGGATTTAGAAACCATTGCCATGTAACGATGAACTACGGGGGATATCTGGATGCAAACTAGAAAATGTTGTCGGCTATGTAATGGGTAACAAGATGTTAATAAAGCGACTTAGGACTAGTAGCAATAAATATGAACTCCAAACGTCAAGACTCAACCTTTTATAATTCCCTAGATATATAGTTCCTTAGATAGCACGACTATGCACAATAATCATGGGGTTATCCTACATTTCAATACTCTCTCTATTATAGTTCTCATTTACATGATGATAAATATTTACGTTAGGAGTTCCACGTTATAGTTCCCTACATGATTATATTTTTTCAATTTTGAGGTACCACGTTCACTTTTCCTATCCAGTCTAATCCACACCAAATTTTAAGACTCTTACTTTATGAAGTTTGACTAATGCTAAGACAAATTGATGCCTAATGTAGACGGGATCTTTAGAGGCCGTCTTCACGCCCCCATCTCCATTAAACATCAACAAATCTTAACCCGGATTCCACACCTGATGACTTTATATCATGATGAATGTCAAACTTCATATAAAAAAACATTATTTTTAATACTGGGTTTTTTTATATGAAGTTTTACATTCATCATGATATAATTCATCAGGTGTGGACTCCGGGTAACGAAAGTCAAACTTCAATTTCTGTTTGGCAATAATGTTGATTGAGTGCATATTGCGCAGCAAATAGTAGTATTGTGGTTAAGCAACAGATGGCGCTGTTTGCAAATAAAACTGTCAAACTAAAAAAGAGTTTTTATAACAAATGTTTTAACAACCATGTTAAGTATTGGAAATAACATTAACATGGGCAGTCTACACTTAAACCCCCGTCTTCATTTGCTATCAACATGTCTTATCAAAAGTCAAACTTCATATAAAAAACCAGTATTAAAAATAATTTTTTTTATATGAAGTTTGACTTTTGTTAAGACATGTCAATGCCTAAGGAAGACGGGGGGTAACACTATCATGATGTTAATGTTAATGTTTATCACTTTATGTCTAATGTAGACTGGTAAATTTTGGTGAGGATTTCTTTCAAAACAAAAGGTCAATTCGCACTGTTATTATATAAAAGTAGATAAAATTTAAGGTTATGAAATTTTAAAAAAGTTTTTAAGTTTTTGAGGGTAATTGAAAAAATTACTAAAATTTAAAATACCTAACGATCACGCATGATCATTCGCTATTCAGACTCATAACGTCAGCTGTACGTATCTCCAATTTAAACTGACGTTAACTATGTTCATGAGCACAAATGAATTTACGAAATTAAAAAAAAAAAAAAAACAAAAAAGAAATAATAAACTTGTCAACGTTAATTCACATTATTACTAGAGTAATATTATTGTTGACAATACTGTAGTTTAAATGTAAGTGCATACTGGAAGCATATTTGATTATTGAATAAATTTGTTAACCATGAGTGCGTTTATTGAACTCTGTGCTTAATCGTATTTAAAACAACAAACACACTTTCATGTGGTGGTGGTGGCAATAAAGTTGTTGAATTTGAACTAAATTTTAACAAACATACTACAACTCAGTTGCATAAATAAAAACTAATGCCAAAAATGTAGTAGGTATATTGGTAGTTATACAATAATCGCTTTCATAAGTAAAACAGTTTTTAAAATTGTAAAAATTCAGGTTTTTAATGATTAAAAAAAACAAGTAACATTTCATATAAAAAACAGTATTAAAAAAAATCGGTTAAAATATATAGGGTTTCTGCGGGCACAAACATTAAACACAGAGGAATTGATAACCTTCATTCAGCCTTTGTTTGAAGCCGGTCGATATATGAAGTTTGAACTTTGTCGAAACAAATTTATGCCAGGTCTACCCACTTTTTAAAAACGGGTCTAGACAGTACTACCTAGTTTTTTATAGTACTAACAACGTTTTATTAAAATTTATTCAGTAATTTAAAAATATTTCATATACGAAAATGGACCTGTTACAATTTTGTTATATGTAGTACAGATAGAAACTGTCTCAATAAAAACTTAGGTTAAAATTATTATTATATAATAATATATTTATTATATAATAATAATAATAATAATAATAATAATAATAATAATAATAATAATAATAATAATAATAATAATAATAATAATAATAATATATAATAATATATTTATTATGTAATAATATATTTTTAAAGCGAAGTTTCCCTTACAAGAAATTAATGATCGAAACAAACGTATACGGTATATATCGTCACCCGAAATGCCTAACTATATAAAAATTTTCTATAAACTTTTTTGTAAAAATTTATTTTTTTTTTTAATTTTATGGAAAATTTTTATGTAAAAACCTTTTTTTCAATTATATGTTTTAAAATATTTTTTGTAATTTTTTTTAAACATTTTTTGAAAATTTTTTGTAATAATTTTGAAAAATGTTTTTTTTTTTGAAATTTTGTAGAAATTTTTATAGAAAATATTTTTGTAAAAATTTTATAGAAACAAATTTTGTTGAAAATTTTGGTAAAAATTTTATTGAAACTATTTTATAAAAATTTCATTGAAAAACTTTTAAAAAATTTTATAGAAAATCTTTGTAAAAATTTCATTAAAAATTTTTTGTAAAAATTTTATAAAACATATTTTTGGATTTTTTTTAACTTTTCTTTTGAACAAATTTTTGAGGAAAATTTTTGGAATTTTTTTTTTTTTAAATTTTTAGCAAAATTATTTTTAAAAATTTAGTTTTTGAGAATTTTTTGTAAAAGATATTTTAAACATTTTTTGTAAAATTTGTTTTTGAAAATTGTTTGAAAATTTTTTGTTAGAATTTTTTTGGTAAAAAATTCTTTTTATTTTAAACAAAATTTTTTTTAAAAATTTGTTAGAAAATTTTTGGAAATTTTTTTTTGAATTTTTTGTAAAAATTAGGACCTTCCTGCAATGAAAATTGCGTTAGAATGTACAGACAAAAGCAAAAAGTCCTTAAAAAGCAAAAAATTATCATATTGACCCCCTCCAGCGATCTACTGGTCGTGGTCTAATATTTTTTTTAACAAAAAAAAAAAAAGCGAAAGAGAATCATTACAACCGAAAAAAATAAAAACAACGTGAAAAAAATGTAGGTAGGCGTCGTTTTTTGCTCACAGCAGCAAATCCAAGGGTCTGATGTTGCTGAATTCCATTAGTAAAATATTCGAAACTATGCCTGGCAGATCGGTGGGGTTCAATTTTCTGTATGTCTTCTCGTGCTTTGGCAAAATTGATTTCAACCCGAACACAGACGGACAGAAGGTCATCACTTAATCAACTTCTCTATGTATAAGGATTCAGAATATATATACTTTATGGGGTCGGAAATGAATTTTGTAGAAATTACATACGGAATGACAAACTTATATACATATGTATGTATATCCTTTTCCACCTGTGGTGAAGAGTATATAAAATATGTTTTAACTATACAAAACTTCCCCGCAGTCTTCAGGCTTTGCGTGTGTAACTTGGGTTAATAGTCAAGCAAACAATAGCCAAAATATGGAAAGTGGGCGTGGTACTCCACATACAAAGTGAATATTAATTATCGTGTTGCAGAAAAACTATTCGAACTTCCTTATTAATGCGTGCAAAAACGAAAACGAAATCTTTAAACATTGGTTCTGGCGATTCCGATAAAAAGTATATATTACTTAAATTATATCACACTTTTTGTGTGTAATCAAGGGCGTTTATTCGAATCAAGAGTAGAACTGCGGGCGCGGCTTTTCTCATTCAACAAAAATTAATTTATCAATTTTATAGGTTTTTTTTGTCGAACTGTGTAATTGTTCAATCACTCAAATTCATTTGTTTATTTATTTAATTAGTCACACATAGTTAATTGACTATGTACATATGAATTTTAATGAATAGGTTAACACACTAGAGTGGGTCAATTGGTATGTATTTAAAAAATCTCAACAAACGGTTGTCAAAATCGTATTCTACGAGGAATTCTAAGAAGCTTAGCCCAAGAAACCATGGGTCTAAAATTTAAATCGAGCTTCCCGTTTTTAATTTTGTTAAAATCCATCCAGTAGTTTTTACGTGACGCGATCATAGACAGATAGACAGACAGGAAATGAGTTAATGTTTCATTAAGGCCATGATTCACTATCATATTCAGTCGTACGATTTGTCAAAAATTTCCTGTGTGCTCAAAAAGTATGATAGTGTGGATTAAAAGTGTATGTGTGTGACAGAGTTTTTGACAGTCTGTACCAAGGTATATTTATTTTACTAGGTAGTGGCATCCCTACAACAATACATGAGCAACATGGCATTTTGTTGTTGCTTTGTAGTTCGAAATGTCAAAAAACATATAAGAAAATTGAGAAGGCGTGTATGTGTTTTATTGCTTTCTCACTTCTACACTATAAAATTTCTAAATACATACAACTTTTGACATGTCGAACTACTAAATCAGCTGGGCGGACGACACTACCTAGTAAGATAAATATACCTTGGTCTGTACGATTTAATAATCTTTGGAAAAAAATCATAAAATAGTATTATTTCATGCGATCAGAGTTGCAAAATCTTGTTTTGTATGATAGTGTGTCATCTACAAGGTCATTTTGAAACGATTTTTTAAGTAGGTCAAAATTCTGTCAGATTTTTTTGTGATTAATTCGTGTGATTGTGTAGGATAGTGAATACTGGCCTTTATATGTATAGATTGAGGCAATCTAAGTAAATACAACGTAATCAGGGCTGTGTAAGTCGATAAATTGTACTATTTTTGAAACTTTACGAACCTGAAAGATACAGTGATAAACCCATAACTTATTTGGTATAACTCAAAATTTATCAGATTTTTATGTTATTTGTTTTATGTGTTATTGATTTTATATACCAACGGTTTGTATTCCGATTTTTAAAACCGTTTTCCCTTATAAGGTTGTGATTATAGAAAGCCTAGAAGTAAGAAAGAAGGTGATTTCGCATATCGGTCCCTACATTTTTTTTTATGTAGAAATGATATGATATAATGTAAACAGGCACATAACACAATTGTTACTAAATTGAAAACAAAAACTTAAAATTTGTATTTAGTGCAATTTAATTCCGAAAAGTAGAATTTCATAACCTAGCGTTAACATTTGACAATGCTGTCATGACAATGTAAGAATACGTATTGGTTGTCAAAAATGCTGACAATTGTCTCCGTTGTATAGGCGTCCAAAAGGTAGATTTATCTTATTAGGTAGTGGCGTCTATACAACAAAAACAACAATACACCTTTTAGGGACATAGTAGCGGCAAATACCTAGCAATTAAAATACCATTTTGCAAGAGGTTGCAAAACCTTTTGCCATCTACTGGAACAAAAAAAAAATTAAAAAATAAAAATAAAATATTCTCAACACGTTTTTTAAATAACTATTCTGTTTTAAATTTATACATATTGTCATAGATTGAATTTGAAAACGCAAGTTTTTGTATCTGTACCAAATCTGTATGAGAGTAGATTTAATTTGTTTTCAAACATTTGTTCTCGTTACTTTACAGTGCCAATTTTACAATTTTTAAATTGTTCCTTTGAAGAATATATGCACGAATTTAAAACTTTGTATTTTTTTTATAAATAAATCATGAAAGCTGAGTGAAAACTATAAAATATATGTAAATAATTGATAGATTGACTGTATACCAAATAGATAGACTATGAAGAAAATGTTTTGAATTTAAAAGTGACGAAAAGTAATTGATTTATTTTCTTTTTTATGATCTGTTGCGTAAAAAATTTACTTATTTATAATGTATTATGCTAAAAATAACATAATATGAATAAAATTGAATAAGACGTAGATTTTACATAACTTTCAAAAGAAATGTTTCCTAAAAATTAATTGGTTTGAAATTTTTATTTGTATCTTATATGAGGCCGATCTGTTTGAATTGTCGGAAGTGTTTAAACAAATTACAGAAGTGAAGAAAAAAGTAACCCAGTCAAGATTACGCCATCCCGAAAATAAAATTGATATTTTCTGCGCATGTAGGCCTAATGACGTCACGAAACTCTCTTCCTATTGGCTAATAATTCTATTATAACTATAAATTATGAGACTTTTTAATATAAATTATGAGAGTTTATTTGCAGGGTTGCTAATTTTTGCCTAATACTTGGATTTATATGTACGTATTTATTTGATTTGTTGTTGATTACAGACTTGGCAACCTTAAATTGAACGAATAACGTCCAATTTAAGGGTTCTATCATTCTTCAGTCAAGATAATTATTCTAAAAATTAACTTTTTTTTAAAACCAACTTATTTCCAGGGAAAAGAATCCAAGCAACTTAATATGTTACTGTCATTTAAATATATAATTAAATAGCATCCCAACAATATTTTGTTCGATTGCTTTGAAAGTAATCCATACCAAAGCTTAAGAGTCTTACTTTTATAGTGCCTTGGTTTATGTATTTACTTTATATACTCATCCCTAGGAGCAAAGTCTTTATATTAAATTCTAAACTTCATATAAAATTATGAAATTTTTGTACAGTTCTGTAAATAGTGTTTAAAATATCCCACTTTCAAGTTTGCAGTACCTTGCAAACTTGAAAGTGGGATATTTTTGCGTATTTAAACTCCTTTTACTTTTCTTGGAAATTAAATATTTTTCGGAAAAAACTATCCTATCTTTAAACCGAGATACTAAGGTACCTCCTCACAAAATGTTATTGCAATTCATTCTGTAGTAGTGGAGTAGCTTGATTCTACAGTTAAATAGCGAAATATGTAAAATAGCCTTATTTTATTAAAATCGCTACAAAATAAATAAATTCTGGCAGCGCCAAAATATTATTAATACACATTTTTACAACTTTGACGTTGGTACGCTTTTAAGCATTTCTGTATGTATTTTGTTGCTTTTTAATTTCATTTTGTTTTGTGGTTTCCATAATAAAACATTAGTAAATAAAGAATTGAGGAACTAATTTCGAGGAATGCAAAAAGCTTCACGTATTGCCCAAGAAGATTCCCAGGAGAACATACCTAGAGTATTCACATCAACTATTAATATGAAAAAACGGACATTATCAGGCAGTTGTGGAGTTGGTTTCTTTGTGCTTGCATTTGGTTTAATTGTGATTGCATTTGCCACACCCAGCTGGCTGGTAAGTGATTATCGTATTACCGGAGCAAAATTGGAGCGGTTGGGATTATGGGTGCACTGTTTTAGATCGTTGCCGGATGTGAACGATGACAGTCAGCGAAGATTTTTTGTGGGCTGCCGCTGGGTATTCGATCCCTTCACAACAGGATATGATGAAATTAGAGGGTTTTTGTTGCCTGGATTTATGATAGCTACACAATTCTTTTTTACACTGGCTTTCATTGGAATGGTTGTATCGGGTATTGGTGTTCTTGTATTTTCCCTATGTGCAGGACCTGATCAGAAACATTTTATAAAATTAATACAAATAATTGGATACATTGTGTTGGCATCAGGTGTATGTGCTAGCATTGCCGTTATTGTATTTGCAAGCCTTGGCAATCGTAACAACTGGATGCCGGATCATGCGAACAATTGGTTTGGTTGGTCATTTATATTGGCTTGTTTAGGCGCTGTGATGGCTCTTGTGGCCGCACCCCTCTTTCTTAGCGAAGCCAACGTACAACGCCGCAAACGTACTCTTTTCAAGGAATCCCAAACACGTTTCGAAATGATGCATAGTGGTAAATAAGGTATATTTGGTAAAAATTAAACTGCAGTAATTACACTTTGTCACTCTCATCTGCATTATTTAGTAGATGAAATATTCCCAGTCGAAATATTTTTAATACCTTATTAACTTTACGAACGATTTATACAAATACTGTAAAAGCCAAGAATCCAAATGTGCTTAGGAGGTACTTAGGCTCATAAATGCATAAACATTTTTTCTTAATTATACAATTCATTACACATTATACTATAAAGACTGTCCGAAAAATTCAAAACATAAAATGCATCTTAGTGTGACATTGGTAGTAATTGCATTTTGTTAAAAATTGACAAAAATATCCAATATTCTTTAAACTGTTTGAGAGATTGCTCGAGTATAAAATTTTTTTTAAATTATAAGATTGAATGTACCTTTAGTATTTTTAATATAAAATTTGCAGAAAATATTTTTATTTGATTTTTTAATTTTATTCATAGATTACCACAATGTAAAAATTACAGCAATTGCAGACATAAAATATTAAATGTACAAATCATAATAATTTAATTATGTAAAAAGTAAAAAACCTGAGTAATATTGCATTTTAGTTGCGAATGTAGAAATAAAAGAAACATACATATGTATTTATTATATGTTACGACTGATGTTTATTTCGGTCATAAGTTTTTATAAACAATATATTTTTCTATTATTAAGATTTTCATTCCGTCCATGTTTATACAAATTTAAATTTTTAATAAAGAAAAACGGCATTGTTTAATTTTTTCCCATGCATGTAAGAATAACTGATATTATCTGTGGGTAAGTATTTGTATTTTAATTATAGCTGTTTGGGTCAAGGAATTAAGAAAGTAATGTTGAAATTTTTAAACTAGAAAAATGACATTTAAATAAAAAATACAAGATTCTTAAATGCAGAGTTTTCAAGCATTGCAGGTTCTAGGAAAAATATTTTCCTTGTTTTAAAAGTCGAGTGATTTTTTAAACATGATTTTTGTTTATTTTGTTCTTCTTTTTTGTAAATCATCATCAAAAATTCGTACAAAAACAAGGCATGTCAACCTAAATGAGTAATTATTGATAGTTCAGTTATATTGAAGATACAATAAATAAAAAAAATTGCGAAAAAAATGTCAACCTAAAAAATCGTGCAGGGAAGCTTCCGTAAAATTGCACAATATTTAACATCACATTAAAAGCAACCTAATTCTGATAAAATATTAAATATTCAATGGTCCTTCGACCATCCATGTTCCACAAGAACAGATTACTCAGAAAAAAAACTAAGCGTCTAATTCACCACTGCTTATGATATCAACGCAAATTCAAAAGTCCTTTAAAGAAAGTAAATTTTTGAAGAAGAATATCTTACCCAGTACTTAAGCAATTTGTACCCAAAATCCGATAATATACTACCTCTATCACCCTAAACCAAATATCGAAGTAATAAATGTCATTTAATAGTTTATAATAAATAGTTTATAAATATATACATATAATGTTGCAGCCATATATAGTCTCTGACAATTCACCACCATAAGCAAATAGGAAACTAACAATTCAATGTATTTGAATTATAAAGAAAAATCTATATTAAAAAAAAGTTTCTTGTATGGAGATTCCTATATTTAAATGTGTCATTTAAGGTGTCTGGCTATTTCGCAAGGCGCATTTATTTAACAGGTTATTGCATTAGGGTTTGATATTTGAAATAAATATTTTTTATATGACGTTTGAAATTTAAAAACTAAAGAGTTCATATATAAAAAATAATCAGCTGTTATACAGCGATTGTCTGATAAATAAATATGTATGTCTTGCCTATTACGGTTCAAGAAATCATCTAAGGTGAATTTAATATATCAGTGGGAGCGCTGGAGAAGCTGGTAAATTTTTTCGCTTCTTTTTTTGCAAGGATCCTGTGAAAATTTGTTATTATGAATCCTCAAATATTTCGATTTTTATGAAAACGGTAGCAAAATTTATAGTAACTAGATATAATTGGTGTGCTTTGCTGCTCCCATCATCAACAAATAATTTAAACACTTGGAAGCAAAAAAATTTACTTGTGTTTTCGACTTGCACCTAAGAGAATAACATGTATTTTTCTATTGGTGTTAGTAGGAACTTGATGCCGTGTTACTTCTAAACTAGGGATTCGATTTAAATAATATTCAGATTTTGCACATCTGTATAGAAAAAGCTTTAAAAACATATAAATTTTTCCGAAATCGGTGCAGTATTACGGACGTAAAATGGATTACTCTTACGTAGTCGAATATATGTATGTACATAAACAAATTTATATTCTAGATGACTTTAATAAGATTCATTTTTGAGATTGATTTTCTTCTAGAAACCTTTCGAATTATAGATTGCTGTACTATTTTTATTGAAAATTTCCATCCCTGTATTTTTGTGAATTCCAAAAGAAATTTGGCATTACTTTATTAGTCATAGTATTACTGTTGTTTTTTTTTTCTTTATTTTCTAATTAACAATTATTATTTACGTAGGAAATCGAGTAATAACATCAAAAGAAATCTTGATTTTTAATAAGGAAACATACATCCTACTGAGGAATTGTTTGTTTACAGTTTATGACATTAATATATTGTATTTAGAGTATACGGAAAGGATTATATTGGATAATGGAGTTTCCAGCTTGTCCACCTTCCTTAAAGCAAATACAACATTTCCTAAAGTTAGCCCAAGAGCATGATTCTAGGGACATTACAGTTGCTTATTGGTCAAGACTTTAGTAAGTATTCTTTTTTCTTTATTTTGCCCTCTTTTTTTTTAATTTACATACGCATATATTCAGTGCTTTGCAAGTCGGCCTTAAAATGACAACACAGCAGCCGGAGGAAACTAAATTGCTTCTATGTAAGTCATATTAAGAATTTTACTTTTTCTTAATGTTATACTATATATTTAATAAATATGTAGCTGTAATGGATTGGTTAGAAGCAGTGAAAAAGGAAAATATCGATAATGAAGCTATTACTAATGAGGTGGCTGCTCAGGCTCATATGGAAAATTATGCTTTAAAACTATTTCTATACGCTGACAAACAAGATCGGGAGGGTAATTTTGGAAAGTAAGTTATATCGTTGCACAAGTCTACTTTATGCAATTTTTGGTAATTTGAACAAATCAATATGTTTAAGGTGTTAGAAAGATAGAGGTATGTAAATTGCCTGTGAGAACACGGTACCTACAAGATTGATAGAATTTTTGCAAAAAAAAAAACAATTTCTAATATTTCAAACAAAAGTTTACCTACCTTTAAATAAAAGCCCTTTTTTTGATTTGGAGCCGACAAAAGATAAGAATTTGTAAAAGAAAACATATCGCTAGCTGAAATGCAAAGAAGTAACTGACAGAAATTCCGATTTTGTGTTTTTATTCGCTATAATGCATATGAGAATCGTCTATGATGTCGTCAGTGAGGTTTAATCTTCTTCTATATAAATTAAAAATTTTATGAAACAATTCCCCTAGCTATATACTTATAGAAAAGTTTAAAAAAATTTCGCTAAAAATTAGAATTTACCCAAGAAATAAATGAAAAAATTGCAAAAAAATCCAAATATCTATCAAAAATTTAAATTACATAAACAATTAAATTTTATCAAAATCCAGGAATTTACCTATATAAAATATATATTGGAATAATATAAAATATATATTGGAAAGCTCTCCAAAAGTAAAAAATTAAAAAAATCGGATTTAACAAAATTAATTTAAGATTTATACCTTTCTAATAAATTCGTCAAAAAGATAAAAATTAAAACCAATCAATCGTAATTTAAACAAAATTTAAAATTTCGCAACAAAACACAGAAATGTAAAAAAATTGATATATCACAAAGAGTGAAAAATTTACAAAATAAAACTGGAAATAATATCAATTATCAAAAATTAATAAATTCACCAAAAAATTAAAATTTTGTCAAAAAAAAAAAACTGATTTAAACTTTGCCAAACATCGAAATAAAAAAAACTAGTTTTAAAAAAATTTAAACACTCGGCAACGTAATTAAAATATGTATCACAAAAAACAGATATTTACATAAAAATTTAAATTTCAATAAAATATCGAAATCCATTTTGGAAGTCTGACCTGCCCAAATAACCGAATTTAAAATTTTTTTTTACAAAAAGTCGGAATTAAAGTAAACTTCAGATTTTAAAATAAAGTCCAGTCAAAACTGGAATTAACACAAAATTTAAAATTTCACTACAAAATAATAAAATTCAAAAATCTATCGAAAAAACCCAGAAAAATTTTTAATTTACCAAAAAATCAAATTTTTACCAGTAAAAAATCTAGATCACTACAATTTAAAATTTATGCAATTTTCTTTTATACCCTGGTGCGCTACCCTGTGTAAACATTTCTGGTCTTCAGATTTTCTTGTTTTTTACTCACTGAGACTTAATTGTATACCAATTTTTGGCTCTTTAGCTATAGTAGTAGAAGTGATCTATAGCATTGGTAAGTGAGTGCAGGGTTCAGAATTTTTCATTTATGAGCATTGAAATTTCAACATTTATGATATTTCTCATAAATGAAATTTATAAAATTTTTTCGAGGTCATTAATAAATAAAAAATAATGATCTGCCAACGATCACACATGAATGAGTGTAACTATGTTTTTTAGCATAGAAGAGAAACGAAGAATATAAGTATTATTCATATGTGATAAGTAAAGAATTAGCTCATTCTTATTAATTCTCCTTTATATAATTTTTTTTTACATCTATAAGTTTTCAATATTTCTATAAGATTTCTAAAACAATATGTTACTGAATACGCCGGTAGTTAAATATTTCAAACTATGGGCATATACATAAACACATACATTTTCCTATGATCTTTTCATTTATGAAAAATTAACAATTAAAATTCTCATATACGAGCACTTGCGAGAAAAAAATATTTTCTCATTTATTCACTTTTAAATAGAAAGGATAAAAATAAATCATTTCACTCATAAATGAACAAAATATTTTCTAACCTCTGATACATGTATGAAAAGAAGCAGACAAAAACTAATTTTTACATACTCACTCATGATTCAGCATTGAGTAACCGTTTCGGTACTCTGGTCATGAGTATATACTAAAATATCCAATTATCACACATTCATATTTCAGTAACCCTGTATTGTAAAGATTAAAAATTTCACCCAAATTTCACTCAAAATAAAGCGATGATGGGGATAAAAACATTGCTTCGTGTAATAGTTACACTGTGTGGAAGGTCCGGAACTTGGCTAGATAATCTATATAGCTCGAAATAAATAAATACATATATAGTACGATTTAATTCAAGTTTTTATATTCGAAAAAAACCCAGTAGATTATTTATTTATTTATGATTAAAGGCCCCAACACTATAAGGTTATATAGGCCACCCGGTATATTATATTTAAATAATAAAATCATGTATATATAATAAAACACATTATAAATATGTTTTTAGAAATGTGGTAAAAGCATTTTATTCATCTGGCGTTATATACGATGTGCTACAAACGTTTGGCGAATTGTCTGAAGAAGCATTACACAATCGAAAATATGCCAAGTGGAAAGCAGCATACATCCATAACTGCTTGAAGAACGGAGAAGTTCCTGTAGCTGGTCCCATGCAAGAGCAAACTGAAGATGATGGCGTAAACGCAGCTTATAATGCTGAAGAAGGATCGACAAATAATAGTCCCCAAGACGACGCTGATACAGATAACAAAATATCTGATAAACCAACAGTTGAAGATATTTTGAATAATCCAAGTAAATTACCAAGTCCACCTGTGGACGAAGAAAAGCCAGGAGGTTTCGAACCTTTTGTGCCACCCCCACAACCACATCCAGTGTATACAGTACCCGAACCTGTAGCTGATTTACAAATAACACCGGATCAAATGATTAAGGCCCAAAAATATTGCAAATACGCTGGTAGTGCATTAAATTACGACGATGTTAAAACTGCTATAGAAAATCTTCAAAAGGCTTTAACTCTTCTTACCACAGGAGTCGACAATTAAAGTTGCAAAATAACGAAACAGCCTGAGCGCTTAACTAATAACATGCTGCTGTTAGTACAACTGTTTTAAAAACAGATTAATTATCAAAATAAATATGTATCGCTAAGTTTCTGAAGTATATGAATTTATAAAGGGGTCTCCACTCATAGGCACCCAATTTAAACCACATACTATGCTAAACAATTATCTTTGTTAAAACCAATTTTAAGTTAAATTCGTTGTATTTAACAAACAATAAAATAAATTTCTTCTAAAGTTTAGAGAAAACCAAAAATAATTTTATTTTTTTTTTTTTGTTAGTTATTTTATCAGACCTTTATTACAAAAATTAATGGGGTAAAAAATATTTTTTTATTATTATGATTATTAAAAAAATAAATAAATATACAGATTCAAAACTTTAAGAACAAAAACTTTATTGCATTCAATGGAATTAAATTTGCAGTGTGCTGATATTAATGATTTTTAATTTAAAATTCCAATACTGTTTAATAACGTTCTTGCACTAAAATTTTAATAAAAATGTGTGTGTCTTTTTCGGAATTACTAGGTGTTCAAATTGAGGTTATTTTTCTTTTTCGTCATATAGTAGTGTGAGAAAATATGAAGGTGAGTGTGAATTTTTAACAAAATAATTAGTCCTGCTTTACACCATTTGTTTGTGCCTGAGCTGCGGCCGATTGTTCAGTTTCCTTGCGACTTGTCTGCGATAATAGAGAAATTTAAGTGTTAAATACTTAAGATCAGACAATGACATTATAAATGTTGTATTACCTGATACCAAACGACTAAACGGCCTCCCAACATAAATGTAAATACCAACGCCGGTCCAGAACGCTCAAAGGGATCGCTTACCATCCAGTGTTGATAAATGCCCAGAAGCATTAGAATTAAAAGCATCACGTTAGCAGTATTTTTAACTTTATCTTTAAGAAATAAATATCAAAATTAGCTTAAAATAAATGTTTATTTTTTATGCACATAAGAATTCTTACGATATGGAATAACAGCCATTGCCAAACCGCATACAATTTCCAATACGCCAACAGTGCGTCTGTACCATTTCGAAGGAATTTTAATGCCAAATAATGCGGTCAAAGGGAACACTTTAGCATATTTTACATATTCAGTACGCTAGAAATAAGAACAAAACAAATTTTATTATTGCCCAATATATGTACATATTTAAAGATTAATAGATTAATTTATTTCGAAAAAAATTTTACTTAAACAAACGTAAGAAATAAAAGTTCACTTATATTCCCGCCTTTTGTTTAATTAAAACACTTATATTTTACTGTAAACATTATTTATTTAACTAAATATATTCAATTATCCTTATCACTGTCCGCTGTTGTAGGTTGTAGCTAGACTTGTTTTAACAAAAGTCAAACTTCATATAAAAAACATTATTTTTATACCCTTTACCACAGGTGATAAGGGTATATATAGTACAATACATAATCATTTCCGACTCCATAAGGTATATATTTTGGATCCCTATACATAGAAAAATTGATTAAGCGATGTCCGTCTGTCCGTGGTGACGTTGAAATGTCATTTGCCAAGGCGACACACGACGTACCGAAAATTTATTCCCACCAATCTGCCAGACATAGTTTCGAAAATTTTTGAATTGCAATTCAATAACATCAGACCTTCCCATTGGAGGCTGCGGGCAAAATGCCACCTATATTTTTCACGTTGTTTTCATTTTCTCTCGGTTTTAATGATTATATTTTGCCTTTTTATGTTAAATAAATATTAGACCGCGACAGGTATACCACAAGGAGTGCATACAGATCTCGGGGGAGCAACAACCCCCTGCGAGGGTCGATTTTTTGTTAATTTTTAGGTTTTTAAGGTTTTTCTGCTTCGATTTGTATTAAAGGCCTTTATAGAAAGCAATACACATAGAGTTAGCCAATAGACACACAGGGTGCCCACTGGTAACCAGGAGCATTCAATAGCTCATTGGGGGGGGGGTCAATATGAGGAATTTTTTTAAAGGATTTTTTGCTTTAGCCCCACCATTCTTATATATAATTTTTTACAATATATAATTTTTTACAAAAAATTTTCAACAAGTTTAAAAAAAAAAATTAAAAAAAATTTTACGAAAAATTTTTCAAGAAATTTAAATTTTACAAAGAATTTTACAAAAAAAAAACTTTACTAAAAACTTAAAAAAAAATTTCCAAAAAAATGTTAAGAATATTTTTAACAAGTTTTTTAAGAAATTTTCTTTCAAATTTTTACAAAATATTTAAAAAAAATTGCAAAAAATGGTTAATCAAATTTTTACAAAAATTTTTAATTAAATACAACAAAATTTTCTATAAAATTAAAAAAAAATGTTCTATAAAATTTTTACAATAAAATCTTCTATAATTTAGACAAAAAAATTTTCTATAAATTTTTATAAAAAATAATTTTCTATAAACTTTTACAAAAAAATTTTCTATAATTTTTTACAAAAAAATTGTCTATAAATTTTTACAAAAAAATTTCCCACAAATTTATACAAAAAAAATTTCTATAAATTTTTACAAAAAAATTTCCATAAAATTTTTACAAATTTCTGTAAAAGTTTTTACAAAAACAATTTTCTGTAAAAGTTTTACAAAAACAATTATCTATAAAATTTTTACTATAAAAATTTACCAAAAATAATTTCTATAAAAGGAAATTGTAAATACAATTTTAGGTGACGATATACATATACGTATACTAGATTGTACTGATTAGTGAAAAAAAGCCCAGTTTTTTTTAATGACTTTGTCTCTTAAATTAAATCAATTTTGTACCTTATTATGTATAAATAAAACCACCTCGGTTAAAGGTATAGAAGATTCGACATAGCACACTTGTTAATACTGTTTTTTTTTATATGATGTTTGACTTTTGTTAAGACATGTTAATGTCTAATGTAGACGGTGGTTTATTATCTGTTATTCGCTGCCCCTTCTGAAACATTCGTTTTTTTATATTCTAAACAAAAATTAGCTAATGGCAGAGGTACAAAGCCAAAGCGCCAGGGTATGATATCCTTTGCTTCGTCCAAAATCTGCAGTGCGACCTACACCTTCGTATAGGAAGTGAGACTCCAAATTCAGCTAGGTAAAATTAGAATGAGCTTAATGGTGCTCCTCCAGTGAAAACTTGAGTTTAATGGTACTCCTCCAGTGAAAAAAATTAGTTAAATATGGTGCTCCACCAACGATTACATGTGGGAATAACAATAACTGCAGTATAGCTATTCGAGGAAACCAATCTTTCAGTGTTAGAGTGAAACGCAAACCACTCGAAGGCCGAGCAACAAGGACGATGTTATTGACATTAAGCGATAACGACAATGACGCGCGCACGTTGTTACTCAACCCAGAGCTAGCTATTTTACAACTGCGTTCGTTTTTTTATACAATTGTCGCTGTTTCCACTTCGTTCCATTTTATTTAAATGAATGAAGTAAAAGAAAGTACTCATTTAATATCTTTTTTTGTTGTGTCAAAAACCTTGATGATCGTCTCCCCCTATTTATTTCAGTTCCTACACAAATGTACCACAATGCTCGAATATAAATTTAATTTTTTTGCGGTCCTACAGTTTTATAATCCTAGATTTGTTATGTTTTTAATAATAAATTTTAATAACATTTTGAAAGGAGGTACCTTAGTATATTGGTTCAAATATAGGATACTTTTTTCTGCAAAAATATCTCATTTCCAATAGAAATTAGAGAAAAAGTAGTGAAGGTACTCAAATTAAAATTACTGCAAACTTGACAGCACCTTTTATTTTGTCAGCGGGATATTTCAAACACTATTTACAGAACTCTACAATAATTTTAGAATTTTATATAAATTTTAGAATTTTATCCAGGAATGGGTTCCTCTATTCAAAGAAAATAATAAAACATAACTGAAGCAAAATCGTACAAAACAATGTCAGCACGCCTACAACGTGGCGGGCACAGCTAATATTTACATGAAATTAGTATCATTCCATTTGTAAATTCTTTTGTATGTTTTACAATATCCCTATTTCTAAGTCGAGTGTAAACGCGGTCACTTAGTATGTTACGGGCAGCGGTTTGGGTTCGTTTCATGTTTCTTTAAATTCGTTACTGCATATTTCTCTATTTTCGTTATAACCGATCTTTGTGAATGTTCGAGTCTTTTATATCACTATTCGTAGAATCTTATTTTGCTGATTTTCTTTTTAAGTTGTAAGCTGAAAGAGCGCCCCATTACTGAATTCCTGATAAGGTATTTACTTCAAATTACATGACCAATGAGGACACTCTTGAATTTGTAATTTTATATTTGTTATAGCGGCCATCGAAATAAAAAAATTCTGTGCAATTGTCAAGGGTCTGTCTATAACAGTTCAAAATATAAAGTCATATACGCCAAATTACTTCACCATTTAATTTTTGATAATTTTTTGCCTTTTTTGTTATCTTTTTATTTAAATAAATTTTTAATTTTAAACGGAACGAAATGTGCAAGGTATATTTATTTGACTAGGTAGTGGCATCCCTACAACAATACAAGAACAACATGGCATTTTGTTGTTGCTTTGTAGTTCGAAATGTCAAAAAACATATAAGAAAATTGAGAAGGCGTGTTTGTGTTTTATTGCTTTCTCACTTCTACACTATAAAATTTCTGAACACATACAACTTTTGACATGTCGAACTACTAAATCAGCTGGGCGGACGACACTACCTAGTAAGATAAATATACCTTGGAAATGTGTAAACATACATAATCAGGTATGTTCTGTAATCCGAAACCGAGTGAAATTGAATCCGAATGAAATTTTAAATTGTAATAATTTTTAAATCTTACAACATTTTGATATTATTTTTTATACATTTGATTAAAGACCATTCACATAACTTCCTTGATTGCTAATGTTTTAAAATAATAGGCGCAACTAAGTTATATTTTTCTTTAAAAATTTATTCGATTTCAATTTCACTCGGTTTCGGATTACAGAACATACCCGAATCTTTCAAAAAATAAAAACCGGTTCAGAAATGACGGGGTTCTAAAAGCACGAATATAAAAAAATAAATGAATCGATAGCCTCCCACCTCTGTTAAAAAAATCCTAAATGACGAATTTTCCTAAAAATTTTATTGCTTAAAAGTAAATTTGTTTATTTCAATATGTTTATATACACAGTCGCTGTAAACTGGAAAGGAATTAATATACCTAGAAGAGGTTTGATATGGATCTGTATTATAATTTATTTTATTTAAATCATATAAACATTTTTATTTGTAAAATAAAAAAATTAAAAATAAACATTTTATTACCTTTCGCTGGGTTCTTCAGAATTTTTGTTAATATGTATATTAAATATAAACAAAATCAACTTTATATCAATTTATTTACATTAGGGTGGGTCAATTTGTTCGGGACCATAAAACTTGACAAAAACTATAGCAGAAAAGTAATGAAAGGAAAATTCTAATTAAATATTCCTAGAAACCATGGCTTTAAAATCTAAATTGAACTTCCAGAAAATTTATATGCATATAAGATAACCCAAAAATAAAGAAACAGATTCTCATTAGGCACCTTTCTATTCTTTCCACTTTTTTCCAAAACAGGTTTTTTCTGCAAAACGAAGCAAAAGCAATTATTACTACAATACGCAGAATGTTTTCGCTATAAAATAAATCTATTCCTATTGAATGTTTAATTTAATTAGTCGAACTAATTATTAATTTGTTTGTAAATGAATTGTTTAAGTAAGGCTTGAGTTCTTTTATTCTCTAGTCATCTATTATTTTAATTCGAATTATTGTAGAGTCTTTCGTAGATATGTTTGTATTGCCTATCTATATTTGTCTGTACATCTGTCTTTCTCTTTGTGTTCGCATCACGTAAAAACTACTGGATGGATTTAAAAAAAAAATTTGTGAGGAGGCACCTTAATAACCTGATTCCAATATAGGATTCTTTCCGTAAAAATATCTTATTTCTAAGTGAAAGTGGAGAAAAAGCAGTGAAAGTGCGCCATTTTTTTACTGATTTAAAGGTGGTGCATACTTTAAGGCATCTTTTATTTTTGAAAGCAGTAAATTTTAATCAATGTTGCGCAGCAGATGGCGCTGTTTTAAAATAATGAATAACTCATTTCCTGTCTGTCTTTTACAGAACTTTACAATGATTTTAAAAATTTTATATAAATTTTAGAATTTTATCCAGGGATGGGTATCTTATTATAAAGTAAAGACGTAAGTCTTAAAATTTGGTGTGGTTTACTATTAAAGCAAAAGCGAACAAAATATTGTAGGACTCACACAACTTGTGTGAGCACAGCTAGTATTAATATGAATATTAACATTTCTGTTATAATTACAATCTTAAAAACTTCAAAACCCCACACCCCTCTTAGTACAATTCGAAAACACTACTACTATGCCTGTGTAAAATTTCTATGCATGCGTTCTTAAAAAGTATGAGAGGGCAGATTGGAAGTTTATGTATGTGACAATCTTTTTTTTTTGTATTCTGAACAAAAAAATAAAATGGAAGAGGTATGAAACCAAAGCTCCAGATTTAGATATCCTTAGCTTCCTCCAATGTTCGCAGCGCGACCCATACCTAAGATGTGAGACGCCAAACTCATCTAGGTAAAATTAAAAAGAGTTTAATGGTACTCCTCCAGTGAAAAAATGAGTTATAAATAGTTCTCCACCAATGTCCGACTTAATAAAAACAAACCGATAACCAAAACGAATACACGTGGCTGATTATTGAAACCACCAATAACAGTAACGTAGTATAGTATTAGAGGAAGCCAATCAGCTTCCTGTGAGTAAAACGCAAACCACTCGAAGGACGAGCAACAAGGACGGCCTGATTGACTTTAAGCGATAATGAAAAGGACGTGCGCATGAAATTCCTCAACTCAGAGCTACTTTACGACTCTTAACAATCCTTTGAAAAAATTTATAAAATATATTTTCACTTCCGATCAGTAAAATCTTTTTTTTTGCACCACGCCATTTTGAAACGATTTTTTGAGTAGGACAGAATTTTGTCAGATTTTTTTATAATTTAATCGTACACTATTTATACATAGATATATTTTGTGGTTGCGACCTACTAAGTTATTTTCAAAAAGTTTTTGAACCACTCTGTACGATGTGTTATTTTTTAATTTGAAGAAAAAAATACTGTTATCATGATGATTCAAATCTTAGTTAAATGTTGGGACATCCTTTATGTAAAAGAGCTGAATATATTACAAAATTATTAAAAACATAGTTTCACCGAATGCATCACACAAAAAATAAATACGGAAGTTGCCTCTAAAATTCTTTTAAAACATATTTACATATTTAATGTCAATTACAATTATTTGCTTTTGAAAATAGGAAAATAAGAATCGTCATTTTATTTTCATTCACAATAAAACAAAAAAAAAAATACTATACAAAAGTTTTACTTGTTCTTCCGAAAAATATCTGAGGCCGAAAACTATGACGCACATACGCACACACATACTGTAATGTGCAAAACATTAGTATCACCAAACCAAGTTATTAAACTTTATTAGTGGAAATATTTATTAACATGAATTCTTCTTAAGTAGGATCAAGTTCGTTTCTTCTCTCTAACAACTCAATAGGGGAAATCATTTTTATTTTTTACAAATTATTTAATTAATTTTTAAAGAAATTGGGAAAGAAGTTTATTTTAGGCACTAACAGCAGAATTTAATATATTTTTTATGAATCGCTACTGCATTGTTTGCATCTACTCGTATCTACACTGGGTAGTGTTAAGTTGCAAACATCATTTATTTAACGAACCAAATTGAAATATTTTATTAAATTCAGCATGATCTCATACCTGTCATCAGTTGGTTAGAACGAAGGCTACTACTACCTTAAGCGATCCTCCTGTTTATTATATTTTTGACTAGCTGTGACCACACACGTTGTGTGTCCTGACAATATTTTGTTCAATTTTACTTTAAAAGTAATCCACAGGAAATTTTAAGACTCTTAGGCTCATTATTATAACTTGCCAATAGCTAAAGTTAGGATTTTGTCGGACAGCTAAGTAGTTTTTCGTTATCATAAGAAAGCTTACCCCCAGGGGTTCCAATTGTCACTGTAGTAATGGCAAATGCTTTGACGCGGTTCACTCGGGGAAAATAGGGGCACCAGAAAAGGTCTGTGTGTTAAAACATACGGGTTCTCTTCGAGGCCCGATCAGTGCCAAAGGACCGGAACCACGGGAATCGGTAGCCCCACAGAGAGCCTATCCTCTCTGTGACCGGTTGTTGGTGAGGTCCCCTTCGAGGGTACACGTGGTGGTTGTGGTTTAAGATCGATTTATGTAGGTATGGTGCACGGTCGATCAAGTGTGCTGTTGCACTCTCAACAGACGGAGTTTGTATGGTCTCCAAACCCCTAAGCAAGAGGCTATAATATGGATCTAGGCTTGCCTTGGATAAGGCTTGCCATATTATATAAATTGCTACTCATTGTGACTGTATCACACACAAATTACGACTGGTTGCAGTCGTAAAGTGTTGTTATACTACACAATGGGGGCGCTAGTCTACGGTTAAGTTTCACTCGGTGGTAAGACCACCGTGAGATTAGGCCAACTAGGTAGGTACTCACGTTAATCTTGTTCCACAATCATAAGAAAGCTAAGGAAGGTTATAGTATCGGATCTTACCCTCATATTATAACGAAAAGCTAGTTATAACTCCGAAAAAATCATAGCTTTAGCTATTGGCAAGTTATAATAATGGGCCTTATAGTGCTTCACGTAAAGGTACCCATCTCTAGATGAAATTCTAAAATTTATATAAAATTCTAAAAATTATTTTAAAACTCTGTAACAGGTGTTTTAAATATTTTAATAACAATGTAATTCTACAAAGTAAAATTAGAAATTAATTAAAAATTTTATTCAATTGGCTATTTGGCAGTAATTGATATTTTGTAATTATGTATTTTAAAACACCGCCATCTGTTGCGAAACCGTGTTTAAAATATCCCACTTTTAAACCGGAAACCGTCGTGCTTTCGGAAAAATGTATCCTATATTGGAATCAGATTACTAAGGTACCTCCTCACAAAATTTTGTTAAAATCGGAAAAATACTATTTTAAGATTTTTTTTAAGATTATCCATTCGTACAGACCTGTCAAAAAGTCTGTCACACACATAAATTTCTAATCCACACGATCATACTTTTTTAGCACACATGCTATTTCTGACAGATCGTACGACAAGTATGCTAGTGAATCATGGCCTTTAGTAACAATTAGTACTAACTTTCAGTTACTGAACACAGCTATTGCCAAACTAACCTCAAAACAACCTAATCTCAGCTGTTACAGAAAACAGTCCTGCCAATTTAAAGTTCTCCCTCCGCCTCTTAAAACAGTACGCGATAGTCGTCTCGAAATTTTATAGTGAAAATTAGGGAAACGGGCATCTAACACAGCTTAACCGATTTTATTAAATTTTTCAATAGATAAATTCTTATCAATAGGCCGTCTATTTTTTAACTCGAAACCAGTGGGAAGAAATCGCAATGTTACAACAAAAACAACCGCAGGCAATTTTGTTTGTGTAAAAACACCCACAGTTGTCAAAAACCCAAAGAAAAATTCAAAAGAAAATAAAAAAGAAGAACATTTGTTAGACAAAACACAAAAGTTTTGTTAGTTTGTGCAAAATATATTATAATATTTAAAGGAGAAAGTGAAAAAAACTTGAAAAATATAAATAAAAGAACATAATCTTTTTTAATCTTTTGCCATAAGAAGAAAATGTTCACCTGTGCTATCAGTTTTACCTAGTATTCAATTCGCCTTGAGTGGGAGTTGCTTGTACTCTTAACTTCGTTTTGTTTTACTATTCGTATTCATCTACACGAAGTTGGCAGCAAGTAAATATTTGACATATAAAGTGAAAGCAAACGAAAATGGTTAAAACCAAGGTATATTTATTTTACTAGGTAGTGGCGTCCCTACAACAAATATAACAATACAAGAACAACATGGCATTTTGTTGTTGCTTTGTAGTTCGAAATGTCAAAAAACATATAAGAAAATTGAGAAGGCGTGTATGTGTTTTATTGCTTTCTCACTTCTACACTATAAAATTTCTGAACACAAACAACTTTTGACATGTCGAACTACTAAATCAGCTGGGCGGACGACACTACCTAGTAAGATAAATATACCTTGGTTAAAACTGATTCCTCTGTTTGAACGTTAAGGTAACTTTAGAAGAAAATTAAGAATAAAAAAAGTTGATATGTGTTTACCGGGACTAAGTAGTGGACACTTTTTAATTAATCGATTTAAATTACACTTAATTGATTTAATTTATAATTAAATAGTTTACTTTTCTAATATAAGTTTTTCTTAGATAAATTTTTAAAGAAATAAATAAATTGAATTGCAAGTTTTCACTTATATTGTTGGTTTTGTTTTGCACAGTACTGTATTATTTATGCATACAATAATATTGCAAACAAAAAAGTGAAATTATTAAAAAAAAACAAAAAACACACACACCGACACACTTTATTAAATTTTGAATGTCATTGCCTCTTAATATAGAGGTCATTCGTTTTAATCGCAATGATAAACAATAATTTTTTAAGAAAATGTTAGAAACTTTTTGTGAAGCTAAAAATAATAAAAGTAATGAATATTATTGAAGTAGGTATGCAAATTTAGATAAATGTTTGATTTTGTATTTAAACAAACAAAATTTCCGTAATAAAAATTTTATGTTTTAAACTGTGAACTATCAGAAGGGGGTGGAGAGGGACGATTTTACACAAACTAATTTTTTATTAAACAAATAACAACATCGAATTTGTAAATAAACAGTCTTAAAAATAAAAAAAAATTAATAATTTAAATTGCATCGTCTCTTGTGCACAACACGGAAAGTTTCAAAACTATCTTCCAGACAGACGAACAAAAAAGGGAATAAATCTTTAGTGAAGCTAATATTTCACCGATTTAGCTGCCTCCGAACTTTTAATATAAAACTGCTGATGTGCTTAACATTTCTTAACCTTTCAGGACAATATTGGCATCATTTAAAAGCTTTATGCAGAAGTTTATTAACACATAATTTTTTAGATATTTTAATATCAAATTATTAAAAATTTCTGCCAGACTTCGACTGTAAAGATTTTCTGCCCTATAGATACCCGACAAAGCTGGCCTTCGGTCCGGCTCAAAGATTTTCTCCTCTACAATTAATAAAACTGTTCCATGCAATTATCTTCTGAAGTGGTAAATTTTTCTCATTGTCGATATTCACTGATAATTGTCTTAAGTCAATCAGTAAAAATAACAGTACATTTTCTGACCTTAAAGCACATTATCTATACATATAATAAAACAGTAACTCATTTCCTGTCTGTCTGTCTTTTTGTCCGTGTTCGCATCACATAAAAACTACTGGATAGATTTTAATAAAATTTTGTGAGGAGATACCTTAGTATCCTGATTCCAATATAGGATACTTTTTTCCGCAAAAATATTTTATTTCTAAGCGAAAGTGGAGAGAGAAAAAGCTGTGAAAGTATGCTATTTTTTCATCGATTTAAAGGTACTGCACACTTTAAGGCATCTTCTATTTTTGAAAGTGGGATATTTTAAAAACGGTTGCGCAACAGATGGCACTGTTTTAAAATAATGACAAAATATAAATTACTTACTGCCAAATAGCCAATTAAATAAAATTTGTATTTTTACTTTCACCTTTTACAGAGCCTTATAATAATTTTTAGAATTTTATCCAGGCATGGGTACCTTTATACATATAAAGTAAACAAGTATACGTGAAGCACTATACAAATTTTGTGTGGATTACTTTCATAGCAAAACCGAACGAAATATTGTCAGGGCGCACACAACGTGTGTGGGCACAGCTAGTAAAAAATATATTTTAATTTTAAACAACTAATGGCGTTTGATATGTATTTTTTAACTTCGATTATTCTGGTAAGTGGAGTTATGCCACTTTCAAAATACTCGCTATATGTTTTTTTTTAAATTTAAATAAATAGATTGGATAATTATCTCGATTTTTTTGTGTAATTGACCACTCATCTACATATGTATATCTACATATATATAATAAAATTGCAACAGGACTATTTCTTTACATGAAAAATTTTTTGAAAATTTTGTTGTTGGTGCAGATAGTAATCGAAATGGAACACGAAACGGCAATTTTTGGAATTTCTGTCTGTCTTTATCTGTCCGATTGGTTAGTTAAAAAGTACGAAAATCTGCACTAAATTTGCCTTTAATTCTCATAAATATAGTTTTTCATCTGCTTAGTAATTTTGGAGATATTGAGAACGTTGAGGCGAAAAAATATATTAATGCAAAATGTAAAGTTTTTCTTTTTAAATTTCATAAAAAAATAGAAAACGAATAAAATCCTACTTTCTTTGTGTGAGCAAAATGTGTTCCAAACAAAATGAGTCAAAATTTTTAAAATCGATGCACTACTTTTGATTTTATTTACAATTAACTGACGGTTCTTCAAAAGTGCTTTATGCTATAAACAAACTTGCATTTTATGGTACGGTTTGTAATAAAACACTGCTGTTGTTGCAGCAACTAAAAGATTATTTTTTGAATATTTGGAGCGCTTAGTTTTGTTATATTAGTTTTCGAGATATTCCGTATTGTCCCAAATTAAGATAGTAGTTCGACCAATACAAGCATAACTTTCTACCGCTTTAATATATTAACTGAAGTAAATGAACCCCATAATCCTTTAAGACAAGCAAACATTGTTTTGAAATCCGAATAGTTTAGTTTCAGAGATATCGAGAACTCTGTTGCATAAAAAACAAATTGGCATTAAAACATAGGTTTTATAGAATGGTAGAGTTATGTAAATAATGAATAAAATTTCCCGTTTGCAAAAAGAAAATATGCTGAGATATCAAGTCGTTTCAATTAGTAGAATTGGAAAAACAGATTTTTCACGGGAAAAAGTATCCTATATTTAAACCGAAGCACACTATAGCATCTCTGCACAACATTTTATTAAAAATCATCCAGTAGTTTTTACGTGATGCGACAAGACAGTCATAGTGCGTCAAGACAGTCATAATTCCAAAAATTTGTGGGTTGCACTCCATATTTCATTAGTTTACCTCCATTTTCTCTTGGAAATGCGATGTAATTACGGAAAAAAGTATCCTATATTTGAACCGAGGTACTAAGGTGCCTTCTCAAAAATTTTTTTTTTGTATATCCAATATTGATAAATATCTGCACCAGAAAACAAAATTTTCAAAAAATATTTCATGGACAGGAACGGTTCCAGCTAAACATACTGTTTCGCCATATGTAGTTTTGTAACCTAGTGTCTATACCTGATATAAATTTTTCTTGATAGATAACAAAACGTCGGCAGAGTAGCTGTCAATTTTTCATATCAGTGTATAAGGGAAGACGTATTGTATTTATTGTCATGAGAAAATATTATTTGTTTTTCGTCGTTGTTGTAGGTTCCCATAACTCGCTTTGTTTTTGTCTCAATAAAACTGCATATTTATCTATTTTACTAAATATTTTTAATTTAACACGAAGTACACATGTAGAGGTACCAACCGAAAAAGGAATAAATACATTAAAAAATATAAAAAAAACACTTATTGGCGCAAAAAATAGTTGAATAAAAAACATGAATTTACGTTTGTTGTCAAGACAAATTATCCTAAACCCCCGTCAGACAGTCAGACCGTCAGTTTTTCAAACAGTCAAACAATCAGTCAGATCATCAGACAGTGAGTTAGACCGTCAAACAGTCAGACAATCAATCACATAGACACTCAGTCTATCTCTCAACAGAGACCAGCAGACCTATCTATAAAAACCAACGTTAGGTTGGCGATGGTGACGATATTGCGAGTTCAATAATTTTTCTTCAACCAAAACGTGCATAATGGTGACGACGGCTTTTGAGGTGACGACGGTTTTTGCGTTCAATATTTTTTCTTCAACCAAAAAGTGCTCAACTGACAATTTTTTGTAAAAATTGCCGATAGAATTTCGATAAATTTATTTGTAAAAATTATATCGAACATTTTTCTGTAATATTTTATTGAAAATTTTTTACTAAAATATTATAGAAAATTTTTTCTAACTAAAGAAGTTTTCACTTCAAAAAATAATGCGTATTTGGAGACGGTGGATAACGTTGCAATAACAATAACAAGAAGAGTCTATAAAAAATAAAATTTTATCACGACAGTGATTTAACGTTTATTAAGTTAAATTCATATCAGGTATAGACACTAACTAAGGGAATGACGAGTTGCTATCGCTTACAAACCTGGAAACCTACTAGTGTGAAATGATATTTGTTCGCGATGTCCCACTTAGAACCACTTAATTTTAAGCGATTATTTCAGCGCAATGTAGATTTGTGCTGGCAAAGTATTGAGTAGTGGGTACCGAGTATCGATATTTTATATTTTTGTTGAGTACTCAATACTCAAAAGTAGTTACTCGATACTTTTACCGTTATATATTTAGAAACAAATAAAATAGTAAATTAACGACATCTTTAAAACTCTGATTAACAGTGTATTTTTATTATGTAAGCAAAAGTATTAAGTACTATTGAGTACCCAATTTAGCATCGAGTAATTAAAAGTAGTAGAAATTGCCAGCACTAGTGTAGATGTCCTAAACCCCCGTCTTCATTTGTTAAAAAAAACCCGGTATTAAAAAAAAAGTTTTTTTATATGAAGTTTGACTTTTGTTAAGATATGTTAATGTCTAATGGAGACGGGGGTAAAGTCATATCTTATTAAGTTCGTAACTCCTCATAAATTAATATTTTTATCTCTGCCTAACAGTTGTGCTTTTTAGTATACACTACCTGTAAGCGGGTATGTAAAAAATTCGTTGCTTTCTGTAAACCAACAAAAAATTGCCTTTGTATGGCAGGAAAATAACGTTATTTCTATTTATGAACGATGAACCACCCTAATGTCCACATTCACAAACAAACACACACACACACACCCAGAGAGATACTGTGCGTACATTTAAATATTTAAGAATGAATGTATTTGAAATAAAAATATTGATTATTCAACTCGTTTTTGCTCTGTAAATAAAAAAATATACTTACAAGATCTTTGTACAAGTCCTTGCTTATATGTGGCGTTAATTTTAGTGTACCAACAAAAACAAAAAATAATCCCAATAATATGGAAAGACTTTTTAACACAATCGTATTGGAAGCTGGCATTTTTTTGTATACTGCAGTTAATTATTTGCAATAAAACTATATCTTAAAACTATATTTCGAATATCGATTGTTTCCTACACATGCACTAAATTAGAAATATTTTTTTCTGATTTAAGCAATCATAACTTTCTTATTTTTTATTTATCTTTTATTTTGTGAATAATTAAATATTATTTCGAGTGTGTAGTTCAGAAGTACTTAAGTACATGTACAATATATTAATTTTTGATAGAAGCTGTTCGTTCTATTTATAAAATTTCTATAGATGATAGAAACAAAAAAAAACAACAATTTACACAAATCAAAAATATTTATATTTTGAACATTTGAAAAAAATTATATGACATCGACGGTACACGAGTTTGAATGAGACTGCTGCACGCAGTAAATTATTAAGTTGAGACCAGCATCCCGAAAATCGATTTTCCTTCCTTCGCTGTTGTTTTTCTCTTTTATTTAAAAACAAAATATATTTAAAAATTTATTTGCTTGTGATGTTTCTCAGTGCTGTTCTCATTGTTGTGCTCAATTTCATTAGATTTTCGCAGTGCAAAATAACAAGGGCGGAATTTGATGTTAGAAATTGTTTGTTTGTCTGGTGGTTGTTGATACACCACCATGAGATATATTTTTTCATCCCCAAACTATTCGTCAAATGCGCAATGATGCAAAAAAGGCGGAAAGCACTAAAATAACATTTCTATTTTTCAGAACAAATAAACAATAATAAAATATATTTAACTAGTAATTTCTAACCGATTTTAGACAAGAGGGTAGGTTATTGAAAAAAAAGAAATAAATAAAAACTGCTTTCTACTTTGAATGTTGTAGTGAGTAACGAACACCATTATTCTAGTTAGAAACAGCGGGGCGTTAATATAGTTATTTTGTTCGTTATAACCATATTCGACTGTAGGTGTATGTGGCCAAATAAGTTGTCGATGTTGTTCCAACTAAAGCAAAGGTATAGTTTTGTGAAAATAGAGATAGAATTATAGCAACAAAGCCAACTAGGACGAACGAAAAACTTCTTGTGCTAAATATTCGCCGAAAAAAATTTGTATATGTATGTGCATATGCACACAATTAGTGCGTCGACGAAATTCGCCGTGTGTAACGAGATCTGCGGTAGGTTTATTTTCAAGGCGAATCCATAACAGGTGAATTTAGTGGCGAAAAAGATCGTCATATGTTTGAAATGCAAATGTCAAACTCCATATAAAAAATTATAAACAATTTTTTTATATTCATATAAAATTATAAACAATTTTTTTTTATATATGGATTTTAACAACTGCAAAGAAGACGAAAATTAGATTTCGCCTGTGCAATCACCTAGTATTAATAAATTAATATCGCACGACGAACGACTACCAAATTGGTACAGAGTAACGGGAACTCTTCCTTCAAATTTTGCATAAAGAATTATTTGATTTATTTTTAGCAGTTATTAATTGTATAATTTAGTTTAAAAATTATTTTTTGTTAACATTTCTCTTTCTCTCTTTCAATTTGTGTTTTTTTTTATTTTTTTATATTATAAAATGAAAATAAAAATTTGGTATAATTTCATATAATTTTATCATAATTTAAAAAAAATGGTTAGCAGTGAAATGAAAATAATGAAAATAATGAATGTTTAAACAGATCTGGTACTAAAGGATATAAAAATATCTATAGAAAAACAGAGATGCGTCTCTCCTCATTGTTATAGTCGACGAATTTGGTGAAGTTCGTCGTTCGTCCCAGTAGTGTTTATACAATACAGCGAACTCGCACAAACGTAAACATACAGTAACATGAACATCCAGGAACATGAACATTCATTTTTTACATTTACTACTCTAAAACGTGAACAAAGCTTGAAGGCTCTAAAACGTGAACATTTTATTTTAATTATTATTTAAATTATTGTATATTTTATAAGTTGTGGGAATCCCCGTATAAGCAATTATAGATTTATTTGGCATAGGTGGTGGTGCATGGTAGCTTCCTTGCGAAATTCAATATAAATTATTTCAAACAACAAAATCGACTTATTTAGAATATAAAAAAAAAAAAATTTAAAAAAGGCAATAGTTTTAATAAAGATAAACAGAAGGATACTAAGGCAGCACTTAATAAAGTATTTAAGTGTTTTGAAAGGAGGAGAGATTATCAAACTTATATTATCGTATTGCGAAAATTAAAATAAAAAGCTGATGGCTGAGCAAAAACACCATTTAATTAATTTTTAATTTGTTTAATTTATTAAAATTTGGATTTCTAACACAACGAGATACAATGACTTACACACTGTGTAATTTTTTAAGTCATGGCAAAATATACGGACACCACTACGTCATAAAAGACCAAAAAAAAGACCCCTGTCTCCCAGTTTTGCCCAAAGTCCTCCAGGTTTTTTTTATGGTCCCTCAAAGATGTGGGGCCTCGATGTCATTTTTGCAAAAAAAAAATGATCATTTCCTCAAGCTCATATTTTGCAAACCGTTTGAAATTTTGATATACTCTCTAAGGCAAAGTTGTAGCTCTTGTCTTGTCAAAAGTGAAAAATTTGCGGCTACCTAAGCGCTACCTAAACGGTGTTAAGAATCATGCCTAGGAAGTTCATATGTTCTAGAAAGTTGTTTATTGAGATCTTAGGTTCATTTTTGTAGTTGATTGTTTCCTTGAATTTTGAACTGTTTGCTACCTATGGACCTGAACAGGGGAAAAAAGGTAAAAAAATTGAATTTTTTTAAGTTTTTTGCGATTTTGACCTTGAAGATGAAGTTTTTTTGATTTTATATGTTCACAATTTTTGTTCTTTATGACAAGAGCTACAACTTTGTCTCAGAGCTTGAGTAAATGATCATTTTTTTGCAAAAATGACATCGAGGCCCCACATCTTTGAGAGCCCATAAAAAAAAACCTGAAGGACTTTAGGCGAGTTCACGTATATGTACGTATCGCACTTGATCAACAAGAGGGTATTAAATTAAAGTTTTTAAAATTTTCAGCAGAGGTAAAAAACTTTTTGTGATTACATTTTAAGATAATTTAAAAATCCGAACATATTATAGTAAGCAAATTCTATTTGAAAATATATTTTCACTGTTTTTCTGGCAAAGACTGCCAAATAATTATGTATATTTTTAGAGTTACTACCGTTTTCGATATATATTTGTATGTATTATTTTGATTTGTGACGCTTTGGTTGTAATTTTAATAAAGTTTCAAAAATCTTTTTACGACAAAAGGGTATTAACTCGAAAAAATAAATTTGTGTTCTACCTTGTAGAGATATTTTATCTACAAGGTGGTATCAGCTCAACATTTTTTATAACTTAAATACATGGTCTTAATTTTAGATATACTACTACGAGTAGTATTTTTTAATTGATATATTCAAGAATTTTTTTTGTTACACATAAAACGGCAATTTTTTCCACAAGCACTTCGCAAGCACTTTTCTTTTGTTTTTTTTCTTTTTTTTTTTTTTTGTAGGATTAGATAGTGAAGTATATTGTTACGTTTTTAGTTTACATTCACTTCTTTTAATTGCAAAAATAAAAACACGCTCATTTAAATTCTACTGTAAGTACGTTTTTTTTACTTCCATCAACCACTTTCTGAATTTCTATATCCGAAATCGTCGTTCGAATCAGAGCTGAATGCATCTACAGAGCTATAACTTTTATTATCACTGTGTATATCCTCTAAGAGGCAAAGACACATAATAGTGTTGTAGGTTTGGACTCGTCATATTAAATTTTAATTAACTATTATTTGTTCGCACGACATAAAATGCAATACATTTTTTTATTCAAATATTTTTATTATTACTGCAATAAGCAATCCATTTTGTTATCAGCAAATATTTATTTTAAATTGTTATATAAACAAGATAGCATCAAATTTGTTATAAGCAAATAAGGATTAAATTATTTCATAAAAAGAGTCATAATTCAAAAAAATGTGAACAATTTTATCATAAAAAAGAGTCCATTTTGAATTAAAGTCATAAACTAAAACAAATTTTATCAACAAAATAGTTTTAACTCAAAATAAAACAATTTGATTATTTTTGACTTGAACAAAGGCTCAAAGCAAAATAATACTTTTTTTATGAAAATATATGTACGACGAATTTCTGTTTTAACTTTGGTATTAAGTCAAAATAATACCTTTTTGTTGATATAAAGGTACTCAAGACACTATCACGAAAATGGTCTCATATGTGGGTTTCGAGATGAAAGAGTAAAAGCTCTTTTCCCCCAACAAATAAATTTGCATTTTTATTATAAAACGTTATGGGTAATTAGCATAATATTAAATAATTAATCAGAATACGTTGAAATGTTTACGGTAGATAGATATTTATGTTTGTAGTTGATTTCTTGCAAAAAGTGAAAATTTTGAGTTAATAACCTTGTTGATCAATTGCGATATATTGCTCGAATACTAATGATAATGTTGAATTCAACTGCTATTAGTAGGGTATTCAGTCGATTAACCGTTTATCTGTTAACTAAATAATTTTTGTGTGATTTATCATTTAATTGTTTTCATACCTTTCGGTGAAGACCGCCATCACTGGCTGTCATTTAATGTTCTTCAGCAATGAGACTAACGTAATTTGCCGAAAATAACAGTAATGGTCTTTTCGATAATAATAGATGTTTTGGAATTTTTCTTCGGTATAAATATTAAATATTATTTGATCTTAACGTCACACCGTCACAGCCGTATTATCAGAGCCCGTTTAGGTTCATTGGCTATTGCTGCCACACATCTATTAGTTTTCGACTTCGATTTTTTACGCAACGTACAACTTCAGTTATTTCATAGTACTTTGAAGCTTTCCCCGGGATACATTCTTAAGCGTTGACACAGTGGCTCTGGTGTATATGGGGGCACCAGACGTTAATCTGAGTCTTCAAGAACAGGTCTGTGTATATAGGCCTTTCGAGGCCCTACCAGTGTCCTGGTACCACTAAAGCCAGTAGCCTCACAGACAGCCGCCCATCTCCGAGACCGGTTATTGGTGCAGTCCCTTAGGTAACTATACACGTAGTAGCTGTGGTTTGGATCAAGGTTTGCAGGAATGGTGCAAGGTTGTTCAAGTGTGCTGTTGCGTTCTGAACAGAAGGCACCCCTAAACAAGGGGTTTAAACACAGGTCCAATATCCGTGTTGCACAATAAGCTTTTTCATTGTCATTTAAATATATGTATGTATCTTTGACTATAAGTAAGGTATCGATCGGGAGGCATACAAAAAGCTATTTGTGATTAATATTCCATTAACAAACCACGTAATTGTAATAATATTCAAAAATATCGTTCATTATTGGGTGGAAGACCTCGTAAACTTCGGCAAGAGAATACAAATAAATAGAGGTACTGTAATAAGGAAAGATTTGGGTGGAAGAATGTGAAATTACAGCAAGAGAAATAAAAAGAATTAAAAAAATTTCCGTAAAAGACACCCCGGAGGTTGTCAATAATCATGGATTAAAAATAAAAAGCTAGCCCTCAACCAAAAACCCTTTATATCCGAAAAGCCCGTATAGCTTGCATTAAATTTTTGAAACATATAAACTGGTCTAAAGAGAAATGGTTTTCGGGTAAGTCCGAATATAATCTTTGAATCAGTGATAGGTGAAAGAGACTAGGCTCAACAAGACTACACAAAAAATAAACAGTCCAGTTTGGTGATGGCAACACAATGCTGTGGGATTGTTTTTTGGGGCAAGGAATGGATAGAATTCATACAGATCAATTTTAATTGATGCAGATATGCAAAGGAAAATACGGACAATCCTATCTACGTGCTCTAAAGTGGCCTGTCCAATCAACAGATCTTAATCTCATAGCAAATCTTCAAAAATAGTAGGTCAATCGTAGATGTGATGCAGTGATCAGAAGCATATGATATTGAGTTTCTTAAAGTGGCAGAGGATTTTTGATAAAAATAAACTTAAGTTTCCATTGTTTTTATGTTCGTATTTTCACCCACAAATAGAACGCCTCAAAGCAGATCTTTATTAATATTCAAATAAAAATTATATATAAATTCATTTTAAACCATATTTTTTAACCTGGTTAATGACGACAATTATTAATTGTAAACATAAAAGCTTTGATTAAATTTTATCAACTAAATGTTTTCTGGGTATGATCGCTAGAGAATATTAAAAGAGCAGAGTGACCTCAATTGATAGTTGAATGCTTCATTCCAGTGCAAACATTTAAGCCTACAACAGCTTTGCTGCGGAATAAAATAATGGATTTTCAATTATTAATAAGTAATTCTATAATATTTCAAAATATTCAATGGTTTTGTTTAGCGATCCTTACAATTATTCTGATAAACTGGTTGTACAATTTAATATTTTGTGGGTTTTGGACAAGGAAAAAATCTATTGAGGATGATCGTGCAACTGGTATGTTCAACAAGTAAATATTTCTACCAATGTAATAATTTGTTTAATTTCATTTTGTCTATTAGAAGAAAATATTAATAATTTTAAAACAAACGAACACGATGAATACATACCCGCATTGGATGAAACAGAGCATATAAGATATGAAGGAGCCACAATAAAATTACCAGGTGGTGCTCAAACATTTTATGATATGGTTCAAAACAGACGAAGTGTTCGAGCTTTTAAATCGTTTCCAATACCTCCCATACATATTATAGAAACGTGTATTCGAGCTGCAGGCACATCACCGAGCGGTGCTCATACTGAACCTTGGACATTTTGCGTTATCGTCAATAACGAAATAAAACAAAGTATACGTGAAATAATTGAATACGAAGAGGAACTAAATTATAAACAAAGAATGAGTCGTCAATGGACGACTGATTTGCGCCCTCTGAAAACAAATTATATAAAATCCTACTTAACGGATGCTCCTTATCTTATAGTGATTTTCAAACAAATTTATGGGTTTTCAAAATCCGGCAAACGTAAACATCATTATTATAATGAAATTTCAGTGTCCATTGCAACAGGAATTTTACTTTGCGCATTACAATCTGCAGGTCTATGTTCGCTTGTCACCACACCTTTAAATTGTGGTCCACAGCTGCGAAATCTTTTAAACAGACCAGTCAATGAGAAATTACTAGTTCTTCTACCCGTAGGTTATCCTGCCGTTGATTGTCAAGTTCCTGATTTAAATCGAAAGCCATTAAATGAAATTATGTTAACGTATTAATGAAAACACTTCCCTATAGGTATTTTGTTATTGAATACACAAAATAACCGACTTCGAAACAGACGGACAGAGGGGTATCAAACATAAAAAATAAATAAATGAGATCTGTAAGCATAGTTCTTCAAGAAAAAATAAAGAATGGTCATATATGTCAGAGTCACGTTTTGTATGGGGACACCCTTTAATTTTGTAATACTGATTGTTAATTTACTTAAAAATCAGTTCTATATGGGGGCACCCTATAACATTAAAGTGTATTTTTAATTTCTTTTGCCATTAGGTGTCCTAGCACGTTTAAAGTTTAAAGTGTGTTTCAATAAAATTGTTTTTCCAAAATCGGGGTACATATGACAGAGTTCTGAACTTTGTTTGTACAAACATGATGTTAGTGTTAAGCTCGATTCACCCATTTTGTCCGGACAAATTTTTTTTTTATATGTAGTTTGATATTTCTTTCAGAGATTGAGAGGTTGAATTGGTTTAATTTGTGTCCGGATCAAGGTATATTTATCTTACTAGGTAGTGTCGTCCGCCCAGCTGATTTAGTAGTTCGACATGTCAAAAGTTGCATGTGTTCAGAAATTTTATAGTGTAGAAGTGAGAAAGCAATAAAAGACATACACGCCTTCTCAATTTTCTTATATGTTTTTTGACATTTCGAACTACAAAGCAACAACAAAATGCCATGTTGTTCTTGTATTGTTGTAGGGACGCCACTACCTAGTAAAATAAATATACCTTGGTCCGGATAAAATATAACTGAGTTGCCTCCAAATATAACTCTTTAAGAAAAAGCTGAATTAAGTTGCCACATCATATAGTGTTTGCTTAGCATGTAATTAATTGTGCATTTGTTTTGATAACTTGAAATTAATTAAAAAATAATATGTTTTAACATGTTTTAATAAACAAAATATTAAATTAATAAAAAAAAAATGTAAATTTACACAAATTTATTTATAATCAGTTGTTGTTTTGTAAATTTAATTTAAACAAAAATTTTGTTCGGACAAAATGGGTGAATCCAGCTTTAATGTTCATCATTTTATGTCTATTGTAGACTGGAGTAAAAATGTAAGTCAACGGGCAAACATGTCGTGTAGAAGCAGCTGTACTTAGACAAATCGCAACAGTAATACGTGATTATTTGACGCCTCATTTAGGTAAATTTGTCGGCTTTGGTGTCATCATCGGACAATATTACCAGATTGATTCCTTATATGTATTTTGACGGTATTAGTTTAGCCTTCAAATGAGGTTTTCTAGACACTTAAAAGTCAATAATAAACACACTTTGAAACGTCATTACAATTAACATAATAAAAATATGTTTAACTATATAAAAAGTATATAATATACTCGTATAAATATTTTTACATTAAATAATAAAATTTAATATGTACTTTGTAGTTTAGAATTTTTTTCTTTTTTAGGAATTCAGGTAAGATTTGTCTGGCAACACTAAAATGGAAAAATCGTCCATTTTGGCATTTTATAAATATCTACGCAGTCGGAAAGTATGATTCGTGACCGTCGTCTAACTTTGATATCAGTGAAAATATTACAAAACTGCTGAAAATTTATTTATTAAAATAATAAAGTGGTAATAACAAATTATGTTTTAAATGAAATAAAAAACAATTTAAAGTCTACTTGTAAGAATGAATTCCCTTACAGTGTTAATACTGCTAAACCAATTATTATTTGTTAACAATGTGTTCTTTATATATTATGAAAGTGTATGTGGGAAAGGAACTTAATAAATATCAATTTTATAATTGGAAATAGAAAAGAAAAAAGAAAACAATAACTATATTCATGGTAAACAGTATTCAGTAAATTTTCAACTCATTAAAACACAAATGCAGCAATAAAGTATATATAAAAATAATTCTTTGTGGTGCATTATTATAGCTGTCATTACATACGAATATGAATATCAAAGCAAACTTTCAAAAAGTCAAATAAATAATGCAATTGTGTGTGAGTTGGTGAATAAGTACAGATATGTATGATATGTTTGAGCTGTTTATTTGACACGACACCAGATCAGCAGGGGGAATCGAAAATTGGGAGAAAAAAAAGAACGTGTGTTTTATTAATGTTAAAAGAAAACAAAAACTTCAATAAATTTATATAAATATTAACGAAATAAAATATTACCGAAGAAAAGTGTGCTTTTGTTAACAATATTAACAAGATATATGAAATTCTCTTGTGACATACTTATATGTGTATGCTGGTTTCACCTTGTAGTCATTTCATTTGGTATATGTATGTATATAAATAACTATTTTGTTATGTGTATATAATAATAAACTAAAAAATTTCATTGTAAATCTTTTTTCTTTTTGTTGGTAATCTAAACATATTACAAAAGGTTTTTTTTCAATCCTTATTTATGAATGTGACAATAGGTGAGTCCAAAAAATATCGTACGGAAAATCCCTATTTATTTTATTTTAGTAAATTTAATTTTATAATAATTATTTTTTAATTTGTTTTATGTTTCCTTTTAGCATGGTCAAATAAAAACTTTCATGTCTTAGAATTACCATTAAATATGTTTGCTTTTCGTAATTTCCATAATTGGTTACAATTTTATTTTGGGTATTTTTATATACATAAGTTTCTTATAGGTAGCACAAAATCATCTTTTCATTTTAACTTATACTAATGAGAATTAATAAGATGTGTATAAAACTTTCACTTTTTTAACTTTCGTAATTTTTACAAACTACATTTTTTATTTGAGAATAAGTATTCTCTGATTGAATATGTAGCATATAGGAATTTTTGTATACATATGGATGTATGTATGTGCGTCTATACATATACATAAATACATAATCTATAAGGGAATGATGTCCGTCCGAAATCTATTTTCAAAATTTTAAAAAGAAAGTTGAGTTATAAATTTTTGTAGGTTTACTTTTAAAATTTAAAATCCTAGGTAGGTATATTGAGAACTTTGTTTTGGCGGTTTTGGTAGAAAAAATATTCACATGTACATATTAATGTACCTATGTGTTAACACAAAGATGAGAAGTTTTTATTTAAGGAAATTAAAATGATTTCCCAAGTAATAAAAAATAAAAAATAATTTGTGTGACGGTCAAAATTATTAGTTTATTTTAAGTTAATCCGAAAAATGTAATAATGTGATAGAGCTTTCCAATTTATTAATGTATGTATGTTCATTCAGTGTAACCAGCTATCTATTGTTACTATGTAGTTATTTCCAATATCATTTTAAAATTAATTTATAGTTTTTACATTCTATATTCTTCGATTTGCAAGCAAATTATCTATCATATGCAATTAAATTATGTACATATGTATGTATTGTGCATATATGTATGTTAGTATTTATGTTTTGATAAGTAATCCACTCAAAAATCGTAATATCTATTAGCAAAAATTTTTCAATTTACAATTTCAGATTATTTTACCAAAACTTAGTCACCAAAAATCAAACTAATTTATCAATCTAAAAACGTAGATAATTACGTTAGAACAATAATCAATTTGACTAATACATATTAATAAATTACAACAAGGATCTGCTGCTCTCGGTGCAATGAGTAGGTATCACAACCGAAACAAAATTTCGCAGTCTGGCTCTGCAAGTGTTAGTAACACTGGAAAAATGACAAATCGACGTCAAGTGGAACATGAAAGTGGCTTTTATGAAGATATAACAGATGACTGTTATGGTTATAATACTAATGTTAGTAATACCGCTAAACGTCAAAGGCAATTGTCAAATGAAGCTTTGAACAGTGGTGATAAAAAATATAAACGTCATATAGCGCTCCCACTTATGTCTGGAATAAAAAAGAAAGATGCATCTTCTACATCTGCGTCAATTGGGCTAGGTAGTATGACCAAAAAAAACCGCAACCTTCCTGCAAATACCCACGATAATAATGCATCAAACAATAACAGCGTTAATAAGTCAACAACATATCACACCACCCAGAATCTTTGCACGAAAAAAAATATCAACAACAATACAAGTGACAGTGTAAACAAAGAAGCAAAGCTTAGAAACGTTAGTGGCATGAATACAAAAACATACATAAGTACCACAAACTATAAAGGCTACTCCAATAATAATAATAACAATAACAACAACAATAATAATTACGAAATTCGTAATGATAGGAATAACTCAAACGATCTTGTTAACAATATGACAACAATAGATTCAAACGAAATCGTTGAAGTTCCTGACAGCGACAGTGAAGAGGAATATAAAGCTGCAACATCGCTTGTTTTCAAATCAAATACTAAAAACGGCCGCGCCAGTAGTTCCTTAAAATGTGTCCCAACATATGTGGTTAGCGGTAGCAGCAGTAATAGTAATCATTCTCTTCAAAATTATCATGAACAACAGGCATCTGGCTCAAAATTAAACAATAATAAAACCACTAACAATAAAGAATTTAAGCAAACAGAAATTGTTTTCAACGGTGGCGACAGCGACTCAAATAATCCCAATGCAGATCTTGAACGTTTACAGCGAGAGATAGAAGAGGTCACTCAGGTTCATACAAACTGTAAGTATGATTTTTTTTTTATTCATTTATTGACTTATTTACAATTTTTAAAGAAATTAATTATGAGATTAATTTTTTATTGAAGGTACTTTTACCTACTATCAGCTAAGATTTTAGACCTAAACTATCATTAAAGTATTCATTTTATATGAGCTGGTACATAGAGTTTATTTATACATATGTTGACTTTCCTTAGCAAGGCAGGGTAAATACAAGCCCTAATTTTGCACTCATTTATTAGGTGTTGTGTTGTTACAAAGTAGACCATCATGCGGTGCACCTCTATTTAAAATTTAATCATGACTGATGAAATGTGTATCTTAATATTAATCGCGAATATATTATTGCAAATTAGATTTTTAAATCAAAAGAATACATTCAAATATAAGAAACAGTAATGATTATAATTTATAGGATAATCGATAAAAAACTTATATTATTTACTGAGTGGGAAGTAGCTTATAATCAGAGAAAGCAAAGCATAGTTTTGCAATGTGTCTAAGGGAATATCCACCATACTATTATGTCTTGAAATCCACAAGATTGTGAACTCATTGAGATATTTATTCAATACTAGCAGTGCAAAACAGGGAGCTTTATTCTTTAATTTATTTATTTATTTTAATTATATAGAATAAGGGCGCCCGTTACAAGACCATATGTGCTAGTATTATCATATTTACATTTCAAAATATGACTCTAATTTGAATACATTTTTTTTTTTTACTTTTAAAATAAATTATATTATAAGCCGATAAAACGCCACCATTTCGAATGAATAAATATGTGAAAAAATGTAATTTCACTATTTCACTAATGACTAAAAAAGTAATGTATCGTAATTAAATGTTACGTAAAAATATACAGAAAATAGATTATCTACCGCGAAAATTGAAAACCAAAGGCAAACAATTCTGTGAAAATTAAAAATATAATACGAAAAAATTGATAAAGGAAAACTTATTTCAAGGTATATTTATCTTACCACGTAGTGTCGTTGACCCAGCTGGCTTAGTAGTTCGACATGTCAAAAATTGTATGTGTTTAGAAACTTTATAGTGCAGAAGTGAGAAAGCAATAAAACAAATACATGCCTTCTCTACTTTCTTCTATGTTCTTTGACATTTCGAGCTACAAAGCAACAATAAAATAACTTGTGTTGTTGTAGAGACACTACTACCTAGTAAAATAAATCTACCTTGACTTATTTATTTAATTCAAGAAAATGACAAAGTTTCCAGCTATGATTCTTCTAACTTAGGCACAAAGTTGAACGATACGAAATGTTAAAAAGTACCACGATACAAACAACTAATTCTACCTTAAGTGCTATAAAATTATTAATTAAATATTACTTAAAGCCGTTTCACACTATACTACAAGTGTTAATACTTTTGAAGAATATGAAAACCTTACAATAGTGGAATTCACGGTTTGCTATTGTAGACCTTTTACATCTTGTAGCTTTGGTAAATTTAAAATTACCTATGTATTTTGTTATAAAAGGTCTACAAAGCTAAGAGTGAATTCTGCTACCATAAGTTGTTATTAGCGGTACTCAGTGTTTAATACAAATGGTCTTGCAAAAGTGCAAATGCGTTTTATCGTTCAAATCTAACAAAAACATTAGGTAATTTCTTGTTGGATTTCACAAAGAAGCTATAACATTATGCACTTGCAATTTTGCAAGACCATTTACACCGAACACTGAACTGCGCTATTGTTTTTTGAAAAATTTTAAACAACAATTATATCAGGCTGGCATTTTATTTAAAAGCATACATACATACTGCGAAATTTAAAAATTAAAAAAAAAAATGTTGTTTTTGTTTAAAAAACAAGAGTTTATTTCCATAACACTTACCAATGATTTTACAACAGTGTTGTTAAAAAAAAACAATGAGCAAAATTGTTAACTATAGAGATAAAAAAATCTGGAGTGGCCTACACTCAACTTTATCATACCTGATGGAAACAGATATTTTTGTATATTACATAAGAATAAAAATCCAAAGTATGTTCATATGTATGTATATTCAAATCGAAAAATTAATTATGTTCGGTTTGGGGTGTAGGTAATCTACCCCTTCCCTATAATGACCAAAGATTATACAGCTCTTCATCTCCATATACCAAAAACACATAATGAATTTCATTCCGATATATCAAACGGTATGACCTGTAGAGACTCCACAAAAATAGTGCCATACATAAATTATTTATTTAGGCTTAAGTTCTTAATTATAAAGAGATAAAGAAAAATTAGACACCAGCAGAGCCTAAATAAATAATTTATTCATTTAAAAATAGTTCAAATAAAATTCATATAGTGGCATACATTTATAAATTTTATAATAATGCATATTTTTAAACCTATAAAAGGTAGAACAAATTCGTGTACCATATATATGAGTACTCAATATTAAAAAGTCCTAACTTTTTTGTTACTGCGCTTTTGCTCTAGTTACCGTGCGTGCGTCTTTTGGCTATTTTATGAATTGAATGTGTTTATTCTTATATTATAAATAAATAAATTTTAATATTGAATATTCGAAAGTTTCTTTTTTTGCCGAACTATTTTATTTTCATAAAATTTTTCATTAAATTTTAAGTCAAGGAAGTCTCTAATAAAGAACAATTTTAATTACAAATTAGGTAAATAATATTAAAGAAAAATTGTACAAATTTTATTTTAGACACTAGCAGAATGTAATGCATTTTCTAAACAGATAATCAATAACACAATATAAATTGCAGGAAGACTAAAAATTTTAATAAAAAATTAAAAAAAAATAACATTTTACAAAAAATTTAAAAAAAATTAAAAAAAAACATTCAAAAAAATAGTTATAAAAATTTTTCAAAACAAAAATTTAAGAAAAATTAAAAAAAATACCAAAAATTTAAGAAAAATTTAAAAAAAAAACTACCAAAAAATTTTATAAAAAAATTTAAAAAAAATATTACAAGAAATTAAAAAAAAAATGTAATTATATTTACAAAAGTTTTAAAAAATTTTTCAAGAAATATAAGAGAGTAACACAATATTTTATTACTAAGGTAAGATTCGAATATAGAACTCTTATTTTTGTTTTTTTTTTATAGAAAGTTCAAAATGGCTTTGACTTAAAAATCTTACATATTGAAAATTCCAACTTAAGCACAAAAATTACTATAAAATAAAATAAAGATAATATTAAAACAGCCTTCCAATAAGAAGTTTACTTTTTTCATAATAATTATTTTCTAAAAATTGAAAAATACAGTTTTGTTAAAACTAATTAACATATTTATTTGAAATTCGTATAACTAACATATTGCTTTTTGTTTTTTTTTTTTTTTGTCCTTTAAGATGTGGTTAATGATGACGAAAAAGTCAATCTATCGCATTTCGAGCTCATTCGTGTCCTTGGAACTGGAGGTGAGAAAAGTAAATTATAATAATTGTTATTTATTTATACGAAATAAAATTACAGCTTATGGAAAAGTATTTCTTGTACGAAAGAATGACGGCGATGATCATGGTAAATTATACGCAATGAAAGTGTTGAAAAAAGACACTGTAGTTCAAAAGAAGAAGACCGCAGAGCACACTACAACTGAAAGACAGGTAAGTAAAGTTTTGAACATCCAGTAAAAGTCTGGAAGAAACCTAATTTCGAGTAGTACAACTACAATGTACAATAGAATCATAAAAACAAAAAAGTTTATTTCCATAATCTTTTATTTAAGGTACTCGAGGCAATTCAGCAAAGTCCATTTCTTGTTGGTTTACATTACGCATTTCAAACCGATTCAAAATTATACTTAGTTTTAGGTACGTTGGCAGTTGACAAAATTTTTTGCCCTTCCGTCTTGGTTTGTTCTATAAAAATATAAACTTATATTTCAGATTATGTCAGTGGTGGTGAACTATTTACACACCTGTATAAAGCAGAACATTTTTCTGAATCGACTGTGCGTATATATATTGCTGAGGTGGTGTTGGCCCTTGAACATCTCCATAAGCTTGGTATAATATATAGAGATATAAAATTGGAAAACATATTGCTCGATGGACAGGGTCACATAGTTCTTGCCGACTTTGGTTTATCGAAAATATTTTTAGCAGATTCAGATCACCGAGCACATAGTTTTTGTGGCACGCTGGAATATATGGCGCCAGAAATAATTAGAGCCGGTCCAAATGGACATGATTTGGCAGTTGACTGGTGGTCGGTAGGAGTTCTCACGTATGAACTTCTGACAGGTGCTTCACCGTTTACAGTTGTGGAGCAGCAAAATTCTCAAAGTGATATTTCCCGGCGCATTCAGAAAGTTGATCCTGTTCTGCCACCGACATTAGGGGAAAATGTCAAAGACTTTATTTTAAAAATGTTGCATAAAGATCCCAAAAAGCGTTTAGGCGGCAACAGTCGAAATGCAGCTGAAATAAAAAATCATCCATTTTTCCGAGGCATTAATTGGAATGAACTGAAAAGTAAGCGGCGAAAAGCCCCTTTTAAGCCCACTTTAGATAGCGAGGACGATACTCAAAATTTTAGTGAAGAATTTACTAAACAGCCCGTTATCGATTCACCGGCTCCAGTGCCTCTAAATACTAAAAGACTATTTCGTGGCTATTCGTATGTAGCTCCACAACACCGCAAAAAACTACTAGAACGAGAAATAATTCCCGAGTTCTATGAGGAATATAGTGGTGTTCCCATTTTGGTAAGTGTGCATGCAATATACGTCTTTATGTGCCTAAACTAAATCTTTCAAAATGTTTCATCCCTAATATAGACACCCATTCAAGCTCCTGTTAACTTGCAGCTGAAAGAGTTAGTAGCCAATGGATCTTTTGGAAAATGTTATTTAGGACTTGATGAATCGGACGGTAGAATTTTTGCTATCAAAGTTATTCCCAAGGAGAATTATCGTCCAGCCGAAGTTGATGCCTTAATCGCATGTGCCCAAGATGAACACAAATCAATTGCACAATTCATTGATGTGTATCGTAAGGATTCAGACTTTTGGATTGTGCAAGAATTTGTTGAAGGCTGTGAACTTTCTAGCTATGTAACGCAATGCGAGAATGGACTTGATGAACTTCTTTGCAGCGACATATTTAATCAGCTGGTGGATGCCGTACACCACATTCATAAGAAGAAATTCATTCATGGAGATATTAAACCTGAAAACATTATACTTACAGAAAAAGATATGATGCAAAACATTAAATTGGTTGATTTTGGAGCTGCATGGTAAGATATTCCCACTAGTTTAGAATACCATTTTTTTATTTTCGATGTATATTTCGACAGTTATAATAACAGCGTAAAGATTTGGCATGATAAGCCCCGATTTACAATTGACTATGCTCCGCCTGAAATGCTTCAGAATACAGAGTTTGCTACATATTCGGAAGCGGTGGATGTTTGGTGTTTAGGTGCTACATTGTTTACAATGGTCATGGGACACTCACCTTTTCGGCAGGGCCGAGAGGATCGTCTAGCAAGTCATGAAGTCCTTAAGCAACGTATTCTCAACAATGACATTTATACCGAATCTGCACGTTGGCAAGAAGCATCACAAGAATTACAACATTTAATCAAAGGTTGTATGGAAAAGGATGTAAAAAAAAGATTAACGCTTAACCAAATTATCCAACACCCTTGGCTCGAATCGACATTTAAGCGAAAGTCCCCAATAGCAATAACGCAAACAACAGCAGAAAATAATCAATGCAAAACTAGTAGGAGAAGCAATACACAATCTTTCGATAATAAGGATGACACTTGTTTCAAACTAGATGATAACCTATTTGAAGATCTCGATGTAATAGACTTACGAAAGAAAAGCGTACAGTCAGAAGGTGATGTTACCAGTGGGTTAGGCCACAGCAAGTCATCTGATGAAATTAGTTTAAGTGCTGTTGAGACTGATGAGGTTCTACTGACAGAGAATGCGATACAAAAAGAAATCAAACCAACCGCTGTAATCCGTCTAAAACCATCTTTCAGTGAAAGCTCTTCTGATTTAGACGATTTTGAAGGCTTTGATGAAAATATGCCACCTTTACACAGCTGGCTTCTAAGCAACACAATCAGTAAATTTGTAATTTTCGACAAAATTAGAAAAATATCGGGCCAACAAAAAACAAACCGAACAAGTGCAGTTCGTAGCAATGAAAACGAAATTGAGCAACCTCAAATAAATCGGCGGTCAAGACGTAAGGGCACGAGTGTTAGCAAGATTAGTAAATCTGTAGGAACCAATAACAAAAACAGATTATCTATTATATCGGAACAAATGTTTGTAAGCCAACGCCAAACCCGAAGTGCAATTAATACAAGTCAGCCAGTCAGCCAGGTGGTAAATGTACGGACACTTGAAGATTTTTGTGGCTTTGACGATCAGGAACGCAAAAGAATTGCAGCAAAAGCTAAAAGTAAATGGCGTGTGTGCTGTAAGATATTGCGCAACACACAGATATCGTTAAAGTACTTTAACTTTGACCGCAGAGTTTATAACAAATCGGTCGAAGACAATGACGAAAAACGTTCGGCTAAGAAGACAGAGAGGAAGCACGTTGTTATGACGCTGCCAGTGTCCAAAGTTTCCAAGGAGATTTCAATAGCATGTCGTACACAACCGAGTCGTTTAGTGCGTGCCCAACGGGCTCGTTATGTTTTTGAATGATTGCTGTATAATATATATTTTGTAAAGTACCCTGACAGTCCCTGTACATGGTTCATGGCTGTTTATAGTTTCAATTGAATCCTCTTTCACACAAACACACACAGACACACAACACACGGTAATCATATCTGCTGAATGTATATCATTTTTATTTTAAGCTTTCAACTAATGGTTTGTTCCCATAATTGTTAATCCAGTTGTTATTATTTTATATTTTGTTTTTTTTGGCAACTATATATAATCTACTTTTATAAATGCATATGTTCAAGTTCTGTGTCCAAGCACATTAATTTGCAATAGAGTTATAATAGGAAATAACCCGCAAAACTTTAAAATTATAATATTTTTTTTTGTACGCCCAGACAAAGAAACACTAAATTATAATGATGCGATCTGTTAATAAAAATCTATACTTTTGTTTTATTATTTTTAAAGAATTTAACTTTTTTCTTTTTTGTTACTTCTATAGATTCTACTAGAACTTCTACTACTCACATATCTTATTAAACAAATTAATTTCTTTATCATCATTTCAAAAAATTCAAAAATTGTATGCAAAGAAATAAGTCAGGCAGTCAGTCAGTCGGTCAGCCATTCATCTAACTTGAACTTGATATTTAGTTAGCAAAATTTCTTTAGAACAAAATTTTACTTATTAAGCGAACCTGTACATTTTAAATTATAACATAAAAACAAACACACATACATATATACCTACACATACATACATATGTATAATTTAAATGGATTTGGGAAAACTTGATTTTTACAATAAGTTAGTTAAGCCCCTCCAATCAACAACGTTCATTAACAATAATAATTTCATCGTATGTAATGCCTCAATACACCAAAAAAAAAAAAAATAATAAAAAGAAAAGAAAAGAAAATAATTATTAACAAAAAACCTGCATAATTTGGTAATTTTTTTTTTGTTTATTATTTTTATAGATTTTAGTTTAATTTCTAAGTATTTTTAAAAATTAAATTTTGTTTCATAATTATCTATAAACCATGCATTTTTTTTATAACGAACAAAAAATCAGAACACTTTATCTCAGGCATCGTGAATAATATTTCTTTTTAAAAACAGAACAATCAAATTAAAAAAAAAATAAAATTTATAAAATATTAAAACAATGATGTACTGTGTATGCCAAGCGTTAAAATATACAACTTTTTTTCCCCCAAAAAAATATCTGTAGATTTCTTTATTTATTTATGGGTTCTTTGATTTTGCTACTTTTTTTAAGTTACTTATGAATTTAATATTTTTATTTATTTTGTTGAATGACAGGAACGATAGAAATCAACTTTTATTAAAATCAAACAACGTAATAAAATTATTGCAGCTTATGACATCATTCTTTTCATTCAATTTTATATACGCAAGGATTAAGAAAAATTACAATTGCGAGTAGAAATGCATACATTTGTGCAGCGTCCTTTTAAATTTGGTTTTAAAGCATAAACGTACATAAACATATCGAAACACCAGACCGACCGGTAAACTTTTTGAAAAGCCATACCAGTAGATATTTGTATAAAACAACACACTTATACTTGAAAAATATAATCTGATCAGATGCCTTTGAAAAAGATGCCTTAACTCCCAAGACAAATGCAAAAAAAAAAAAAACAAAAAATAAATAATAATACGACATAATACAACTCTAACGATACTTGTAATTAAATAAAATCAAAATGAAAACAAAAATATTTACAAATAAACCAAATTTTAAGAAATTGAATTATGAACCAATAAATAAAATTAAGAAAACTAAAACCCGGATTCAAAATATCTATAACGAATCTTAAAATAAAATACATATTCATTAATACATACATACTATAATAAATGTATGTATGTATGTACATAATTAAGTACATACACAAATAATAGTTTGCACTATAAAAAAGAAAAACTGAAGTTTTTTTTTCTTTTTGTTGCTTAAACGGAAAAATACATTTATTTATCATTATTAATTTTGTTAAGGAGAGAAATTTTAACATTCGCTGCTGCTGTAAAGTGAATAAAAACCCAGATCTATCTATAATTATCAGAATAGACCGCAATTATATATCTATCTAGTGCTAGAAGAGATTTGTAATATAAAAGAAAGCAATCAATTTCTTTGGTTTTTGTTTTTTCTTTTTTTTTTTTGTAAAACTGTTATAGCAAATCTAAAAATAATTAGTTAATGTATTTGTTAGGATATTAAGCTGAGCTATTCTCAACTGTAATGGAATATTTAACATAATAATTTAGTTTTTATCACTTAAGGCCTAGTAATAGACAATTTAACATATTTTCCCTTTAAGAACAATTAAACATGTATTTTGTTATAAATAAAAATGAAAAAAAAATAAATGTACTATGTATGTATATTAAAAATAATAATAAAATTTTGCAATTTTGTATATTTATACCCATATGCATAGTAAGTAAAGTTTACTTGGAATCTATTTTAGAAAAAAATGTTATACATAATTTATTGTGCATATCGTCGCGTTTCTTCTTAAACTACGTAAGCGACATTTTTTCGAAATTGACTTTTCTGGTTTTTATGGTAGAAAATAATATTTGCCACCAGACTACCTTCTGATCTTAAAAAGTTTGTATGAAAAATAAACAAATCCATTTTTAAAACCTCGTAAGCGCCATACAAATGACATTTGCATGCAAAATATACTGGTTTTTATATTTCAAGTTGGAAATGTTAAAATCTCAACCACTAAGTTTTTTGTATTTAAGATTAAAAAAATCATGAAAGTTGCAGGCCAATTGGAGTATTTTTAGTAAAGTTAAAAGTTTTTATTTGATAAATACAGAAATAAATGTTTATTTACACACAGAAATTTGCAATTTGCTGTTTGTGCCAAAACCACGTAAGCGACAGATTTGGCTACAATTAATTGTAAGTAACAAATTAAAAAAAAAAAAAAGTTTGAATGCCCTTCAGAGAGTCGCAGTCATGTTTTGCAAAAAAAAAAAAATATTTTGATACCCACATTAAAGAAGTTAATAAGTTTTTTTAGTTTTCTGAAAAATGACTTCTTGGCACTTACGTGGTTTAAGAATAAACGCAACGATATGGATATTATCATTTAAATTTAATCCTACATAAAACGTAAGTTAAAGCTACTGCCGGTAATTCTTTTCAGTGCTCTATTAAACTTACTTTTTCATCTAGGAGAAGTTAGGCTGATGCCTTTTGGAGACCTATTACTTTCTTTTTTTTTAAAGAGTGCCTCGGTGTGGTAGTCTATCAGTCCGGGGTTGTGGGTTCGCTTAACACCAAAGACTGGAATTTTTCACTACAAGTTGGCAGAAAGACCAATAAGGGGCTTGGATATAATCCGTGTGCCTACAAATGCTTAACTGCGTTAGTGATAGGTCAAGTATTGTTCCTGGAAAAAGGCTTTGGATCACGGGCAGACACATATTATATGGAAATGCTGTGAAGACTTAGCCCTAAGCAAATGTTAGCCATTACCATAGAGTCTGTGATAAGGAAGAATGTTGACATTTATCAGTCGTCAGTCTGAAATCAATACAGTCGAGAGTAAAATGCTAGTGACCGCAGGAGACTCAATGAAAGTAAGGTATTTGTAAATTTACAGTCGGATACCAGAAATCATTGAGGAACGAAGGTGGTCGAAAGTTGGTGGTCTGCTTCGGTAACACTCAGGCAATTAATTAATGTCTATATTAATCGAGTAGCCTTTGGAAAGGTATAGATAAATAAGACAGATGTGAGATTAGAGTAAAGCTTCACTATCGGCAACTCTGCAATTGCATGTTATGTTAATTATTAGAACAGTGTTGAAGCACCTCTAGAGTTATTTAGGCGTATTGATTTGAAGCTATCAATTTTACTAATTACACTAGTTAACAAAGATTTAGTCCTAAAGATCTTGCTGAGTAATCGAGATTTTGCTGAGTAATAGACGTATTTTTCGTGCTAATTCCGCATATGTGCTTAGATTCTTTCTATTATGTCTAGTTTCTTTGGGACATCAGAGAATTGTATGTGCAATTAGCGGTACAACCTGTCCCTCCCTCAGAAAAATTACCAGTGCAGGAAGAAGATTAAGAAAGTAATCAAGAATGTTAAAATGAAGGATTCGAAAATTTGAACGACCCAAATTTTCGACCTAGTACATCTGATGGACCTCCTATTCACACTTATTCTGTTTGGCGTCGTCAACATCGTCGTCGATTTTGAAGCAACATTCACTTGTAATACAACATCAATGTTAATTTGGTATTCCCTAACAATGGTGTGACGACGTTGCCAGTTTATCGATTAAGTTAATAAAATACACCACACATATCAAATCCTTGAACCAAATAATTCATTTTGGTTTATGTTTTCGTTAAAAAGGTTTATGAAAATATTAAAGTGTATAAAACGAAGTGTATAAATTAAAATAAAGGTGTTTACATTAAAATAAAAATATTTTCTATTTCCGATGGAAAACATCTCAAAGAAAAATTAAACATCTTTAAATTATCATCAGGTAAAAAGTTAGTAATAAATTAAAAGTCGCCAATGATGTCAAAATTTTGTCTAAAACTCTGAATGCCATGACTTGATCGACAATATTGCCGTCTCCAACTAGAATAAGGGTGATTATAATTTATGATCTAGTGCGCAATTTAAATTTGTCGAAGAAGCAGATTGAAATCTTAGGATCACGATTAAAGAGTTGAAAATTGCCATATACAAAAATTTCTATGTATCGATCTTGCCACGACGACTTTAAATTATTTTTTTTCTCACAACTTTGCCAACTCTATTATTAAATTACAACTTTTTAAAAATTTTGTGAAAATCATGGACAACAAAGGTGCTGCTTTTACTTATTTGAAGCAAAAATTCCCTAAATCAGTCAAACAAAGATCTAAGAAATAATTTTTATTGGGTCTCAGACAAGGGAAGTGCTGAAGGATTTGTACTTTTAACAGCAATTGAGTTTAACGGTAGCAAGGAAAGCACATCAACATATTATCAGATCTCTGCTGAACACTAAAAAGGGTCTCGCCAGGTACCAAATGTGTCAGAAAATCCGAAGTAACTACCCATTTTTTGAATTAAAATTTGTGTGTTGAAATCCCCCGATTTAATCCATTTGTCCTGAAGAATTTAGACGTGATAGAAAAAATTTTAACCTAGCAACATGTTTGGGACAGAATTTTTTCTTTTTGTTGACCAGTGTTATTTGTCTTCCACCGGTGATTTATTACTATACGGTAATAGCGACGAAGGAGGACGCTGTGATATGTACATATCAGAAAAATCGATGTTGCAACGGCGGGGAATTGAATTCTTGACCGTATGCTTTAGTAATCAACTACATGGGCTACAGTCCCTTGTGAAGAACCAATTGAATCTACTAGGTCATATGGTTGATTGGTTGCGTAGCAATTTGCTACGCGCTCGCTTTTAAGTAGAATCAGGTGATTCCATTTTGACACCACCTTACTCGCCCAGACAGTAAAGCCAACCCAAATGTGTGTATGTAAAAGACTTCGTAGTATTGGTTTCTACTATATATACATATGTATGTACATGTGTAATGCAACGTCATCAGCGTCATAACAATGTTTTGTTCCAATTTGTCTTTTTTTAAAGTAATCCACACCCACCAAAATTTAAGATTTACTATTATAGTTCTATATATAAAGTTCCATACGGGATACCCGTTTCTGGGTACTTAGGTTTTTGCAACATTGGTTTCATATAAAATCATATCCTAGAATTCCGTAGTGTCTAAAATTTTCCGTTAACAAAAATAAAAGGTGATGCCAAGTTTTAAGTATTACAGCTACAAAATTTAAAAAAATCCGCCAGTTTTATTATATTTATAGATCCTCTAATGGCCTCTTTTTATCTAGCTTTTAATCACTGATTAATTAACAATACTTAAAAGTGAAAGCAACCGGAAGAGCTAGAGCCTAGGGTAACATTGTTGACTAAAATGAAAGCAGTGTAAGAAATTGGCGTTTTATAATGTCAATAGCGGAGCCATTGAAATTTCTGCTGACAGTTAAAAAGGAGCCGAAACATACAAAAAAATTAAAAATATGAAACATTACTGCAAAACCAGTTTTTTTCTGAATATAGTTTTCCAAATCGTTAAAACGAAACAGAAGAACAAATGAAAAATCAGGAATATTTCACTTCCGAAAAAAAAAATTTCGGATTCGGAATACAGAACATGGATCGTTATATGATTTTTTGTACATTTTCGCTGTTTGATTAAATTTTACTTCTTTTTTTTAAAATGAGGATTCGATTTTATATAAAATATTTTGTCGAAATTTAAATTTTTTAGTGAACATTCGACTTTTTGATTATGAATTTTCTGTTTTTGATGAAATTTCGATTTTTTGTGAATTTGTGTTATAGGCATTTTAGCTCCTGAAATATGATAACTAAACTGGAGCACAGCTTTTGAAGATTTGTAATTCTTGCGTGATTATATCGGCATTGCAAACTTCTCTACTACTCAGGAGTTACAACAACGTGCATGCATGGCTGATCCACTGGTCTGTGCGGGTCTTGTTTTAATCGGTTTAATCAATAAACCATCGCATTTGAATGCGATCCAGATAATGCGTTACTTGGCCATAGCGGTCACGATTAATGACTTTTTCTCTTATTACGTGTCTTAACGAATTAATAAAAGATACAGTCTAATGAAAATTTAAGGCTTTGTGTGTATTAATAAAAAACTTAATCGGCAAGGCACGTTTTAATGCTAAGATTGATTCCAAATCAAATCCCGTTGTTATCGGTACCCAACCGTTAAGTCGCTACAAGCAGTTAGTGGAATAAATCCACTAATATCCATGCGATGCGAACACTTGGCAGGAATAATTGAAAGAAAAAGCAAAATCCAGTCTGCTGGTACATTAATGTGTTACTAACAATTAATATAAACGACAAGTTTTTGTACGACCTACGTACATACAAACAACTTTGTACAACATTTCGCTGGAAAAGACCAAATTAATAAATTAACAACATATCATTCTAGGCTAAAACAATTTAATGGCTGTTTTTTTTTAATTTAAAAGCTGATAACATAATTTAATTATTTATAAATAAAATAAAGTGTTAAAAAATCTTACTATTATGGAATTACAACGACAAACTTATAATTTAAATTATTCTTAGAGAAATACTTTTGAACTAAATGCGATTTAGAAATCTTTAAGAAATTATTCGGATACATTTTTTTGTGGAACCCTTTCTCATAAACCACACATTTTTAAATTATATAACAAAAAAAATCCAAATTTTTCGCCACCATTAAATTCCAATTAATAATGGTGATGAATTTTAAACAAAAAAAATCATATTACTACTACATATGTATTTTATTAGCCTCTTGTTGTCAAACTATGAATTGCTACCTTCTTTTTGCCGAAGTCAAAGACTTTTGTGTGTTTACCACAAGCCAGTCTTTTGTTGGCAAATCCTGCAAATAATCTATCCATTTTCGCACACAAATCAACCAGATTACTCCATAGACAAGACACACTACCGATTCGATATAAAAGCCGTCAAATACAATTTTACAATCGGCACCAGCAGCAGCACATTCCTAAAAAAAATAATTTTATTATTGAATAACTTGAATCCTTTGATTTAATGGGTGGGGTGGATGTAACCTCCTTTTGTTGCTTTGATAAACAGAAGTTGTTTTTGACAATGGTTTCGTCAGGTCTTGTGCATTCCCTCCATGTTAAAACATCAACCAGCCATAGGATAACAGTATTTGCCCAATTACCGCCAAGATTTGAAAGCGTATTTAAAAATGTCATATATGTTCCACCAACTGCAGGATCGGATATCTTGGCGAAAAACGCCATCACAGCCACAAACATACAATATAGGAAGATTTGATATATGCCATAATTGACAATCAGCAAAACATAATAGTAAATTGGCACCTCTCCGCCCGCTATAATGTACGGTGTGAAGTAAGCGATAATAGCTGCTATTGACGCAAAGAATATTCGGTAGGGAATGGCTTTAACATACACTTCCATAGGCCGCGGACCATTTGTGTAACGGCTGACAGCCAAGGGTAAGACTATTTGCAGGGGAATAATTGGAACAACTAACAATGCCAACTTTTCTTTTGGCACGCCTGCATCAATTAATTTCAATGACGTTACAGCATCACAGGCGGCAAATGTCACTTTGACCGTCAGTAAAATAACAGCTAAAATCTGAATAGGACGCATTCGGACCATATCAAGAAGAATTCTATAGCTTTCGTATATGTTAAGCTCGTGTTCCTCGGTGTATCTTGCTTCTGAGTGATCATCTTTTATATTATTTTCCTTTTTCAATATTGCTACTAAAGTAGTGGCTAGGAGAAAACATACTCCCCAAAACCATAAAAACTCTGGTAACGTCACCATGCCTTCGTTCTTAGGCTCCGAGCGCAAATAGGTATTGCAAAACTCTTCCGATTCCAAAGCAATAAAAGCCACATACCCTAAAAAATAACCAGCAGTCTGTCCCACACTGTTGCAAGTCGACGCATAGCCAACATTACATCTTTTTAACATGGTCAAGGCCCAGCCGTCCACTGCAATGTCTTGTGTGGCTGCCAAGAAATTTAGCAAAAAGAATAGAGTAGTAAGTAATGCAACTTTCGGCTCTTTACCGTTGCCACCCAACCATGGATCCACAACCCAAGATAGTAAAATCATAAAAATTCCAATTAGATATTGACATGGTACCAGCCAAGATTTTCTACGCCCAAAGCTCTTAACATACAAAGAGTCCACAATAGGGGCCCACAATAACTTAAGGCTAAAAGGCCAATAAGCAAACGAAAATTCAGCTTGCTGCTTGTAGCTTGCTCCCCTATTTTGCAGCAACATTGGAATGGCAGCAATCAAACCCAGAGGTATGCCTTGCAAAATGTACAAAAACAATAGCACAGAAATGTTTCCCTTATCACCGCGTATATCAGTTTTTTCGTGGCAGTCATCATCGCAAGCTTTTGCAGGAGGCACTAGTTGCTGACTAACTTCATCAGACTCCTTTCGTCGCCTAACATCCATTATAAATTGTATTTAACTATAACTCCAAACCAAATAGCAATTCTGCAGCAAATTAAAATCTGCAAACTACAAGCGACACGTCACTTCATACAACAATAGTTTAAACACATAAATTGGTAAAAATAGATAGTTACTTAAAATTTTTATAACTTTTCCAAGTCAGGAAATTTTTTTTTTTATTTTTTATTATTTTACTTCAATCATCCAAATTATACAGCTTTTTATAAAAACAGGAAAAATAAAAACAATTTTAAATGCTTTGCCACAAATCAAGTTTTGTTGGGCAAGACCAAGGTATATTCATTAACAGGTAATCTTGACAGCACAGGTGAAAATTATTTTCTTTCGTTTGTTGTTCCTTCTTCCAGTGTCAAATTGCACTTACATTTGGTTTTTTATAATATTTTTGACAGCCGAAAATGATTTGTACAAGGCCAATTCCAAGGCGAATCCATAACAGGTGATTGAAGTGGCGAAAATGCTCATCATATGCATGAAAGCGAAAAGTCAAAAAAAATTATAAACAAATTTTTTTTATTAAATTTGACAACTGCAAAGGAGGCGAAAAAGCCTGAATTCGCCCGCGCAATCACCTAGTATTTATACGCCTTGGCCAATTCATGTGCATTATTATTTTACTTATAATTTTCTCTACCTCGAAAATTCCAACTTGCACAAGAAACGTTTCCATTCGAAACCCGCTCTGACATTACTAAGTCGAATTTATTTTACCAGGTGACAGCATGGAGAACTTAATTTTCTTTTGCATCTGTTGTTTTGGGTATGTTGTGGTTGTTGTCACGGCCACCTTGTATTAATTCGACTAGTGACATTACCAATTATCATCCTTGGCAGTGATGCCAACCTCTAGCTCTTTTCGGATTAGTTCAAGGCAAATTCATTAACTAATAGTGCATTTACACTACGTCGAAATCTAATAGATTTCGTTTAAAATCTAGGTCGTTTATATTTATCTTTTTGACACTAGCAAGATTTCATTCCTTATATTTCATTAAATTACTTCTTATTTTTAAATTGAACCGCAATTTTTTATTTAATTTAACTTATCTTTTCATTTAATTAAATAAATTAATGCTTTTATTGATTTAATTTAAATTATTTTTATTGTTTTTTAATTAAAATTTAATTTTTGGTTGTAAACAGTTGTATTTTTAGTAAACCACAGTTGCATCTTTAAGTACTAGTAGATTAAATCTAGTGAAAACAACTAGATTTCGCCGAAATCTAGTAGATTTCGCTCAAGTATAAATGCACTATAAACTAAATTTAGCCTTGGACTAGATTTAGCCTGTTTCGAAGTGTCCAAAGTCCCGAAACTTATAAACCCTCACGCAATGTTTTTGCCTTTTTTATTGCAATGCAATGAAATCGAATTAATAAAAAAATAAATAAATTGAAGAACTAGTTGCACGTATCTACATATGTTGAGAAATAATATATGTATAAAAATAAACCATCGCATTTGTAATACTATTTATCCATCCTCAGAAATGATAAACCCAAGGCGAATTCATAACAGGTACACTCGAGAGCTCAGCTGACTATTTGTTGTCTCCATCTTCTAGTGTCAAAATGTACTAACATTTTTTATTTTGACATCCAAAGATGATTTATACAAAAACAAAATGTACGTATTTTTATAACAGAGTTGTACTCTTTTTTCGCCGCGAGTCTACCTTGTTTATTGTGCCATGGATAAACCTTAATCAACTTTTTAAATAATATACAATTAACTATTCACTTTATTTTTTAAAGGAAATTAACTTCAGTAAAAATAAAGTATTCCTTTGTTAATTTAAATGGGGTAATTTCAATATTTGTTGGGGAATTTCGGGGATGAAAACTTTCAAATTGGGGATGGGACTAGAAAAAAATCTGGGAACCCTGTATCCAAAGCGAATTCGCCCTGTCACAGTCTTTTGCTTTTTTGCAAGGTTGGCGACGTTCGTAGCATTTTGTGTTAATTTCTAGTTGACACGTTATTTTTGTTAAAACTATATTTTAAAAGCATAATTTACTAACTACAAATTGCTTAAAATATAAACAACATGGCGCAATTCGATTTAACTAGAACTAATTGCCAGTTCTTGGATAGGCATTTGACTTTTCCATTATTGGAATTTTTGTGTGGCAAAGAGGTTAGTTTTTAAACATCCATACATACATACATTTAGTATGTGAATAAATAGTGACCAAATTTTATATGTATATATAATATATGTAAAAAAATGTGTTATCTTGCAGATTTATGATCAGAAGGAATTACTTGAGTATATTTTGGAAACAGTAAATAAAACCAACATGATTGATTACACTATGGACACCCGTAAGCGCTTAGGGTTAAGCCAAGAAATGCCTGAGGAGTTAGTTCAACGTAAGGCTGAAGTTTTAGCTACTTTGAAGCAGTTACAAAATGAAGTTGCTCCAATAATGAAAGCAACAGATATTTTGAAGAATGGCGAAAGCATGAAGGATTCGAAGACTTTTGTAAATGCACTTCAAAAAGAATATAATTTTAAAGTGGAACACTTGGAGAGTGCATACAAGTTAGCAAAATATTTGTATGAGTGCGGTAATTATCAAGAATCCACTTCTTATTTGTATTTCTGCTTGATTGTTATGTCTCCAAACGACAAGGTATATTTGTATATAAACATAAAATATCATCGTATTGTTGAAATATACTATTTATTTACAGAATTACTTGAATGTGTTATGGGGCAAATTAGCTGCAGAAATCTTAACACTGAACTGGAATACAGCTCTAGAAGATTTGACACGTTTGCGCGATTATATCGACAATGCAAACTTTTCTACTGTTCAGGCGTTACAACAACGTACATGGCTTATTCACTGGTCTGTCTTGGTGTTTTTCAATCATCCAAAAGGTCGTGATCTAATTATAGAGACGTTTTTGAATAAACCATCTTATTTGAATGCAATCCAGACAATGTGTCCTCACATTATGCGTTACCTGGCCACAGCTGTCATCATTAACCGCACACGTCGAAATGCACTCAAGGAACTAATTAAGGTGATTCAACAGGAGTCTTATACCTACCGGGATCCTATCACAGAATTTCTTGAATGCTTGTATGTAAATTTTGATTTTGAAGGTGCTCGCTTAAAGCTTCATGAATGCCAAACCGTCATTCTAAATGACTTTTTTATTGTTGCGTGCCTTAACGAATTTGTTGAAGATGCACGTCTAATGATTTTTGAAACTTTTTGCCGTATTCACCAATGTATCACTATCAGTATGTTGGCTGATAAATTAAACATGAATCCTACTGAAGCTGAATGTTGGATTGTAAACTTGATCCGAAACGCACGTCTTAATGCAAAGATTGATTCTAAATTAGGTCATGTAGTTATGGGTACCCAACCGTTAAGTCCCTATCAGCAGTTGGTGGAAAAGATTGACTCTCTATCAATGCGATCCGACCATTTGGCAGGATTAATTGAGAGAAAAAGTAAGCAAAAACAAAATCAAGAGTCTGCTGATTCATGGAAGTATTATTAAATTCCAACATGAGCGAATATTTTTTCGACATACTACATACATTTTTATATAAATATTAATTTAAAAATATTTCGTTTGTATAAAACTTTGTACAACCATGGAAAAGGCCAAATGAATAAAATAACATCATACCATTCTAGGCAAAAACAAATTAATCAGATATGTGATGGAAATCAAATTTAAAATCGAAACGATTATAAACCGATAATGTTATGATATGTTTTCATAAAGTTTTTAGGAACTTTTTGTCTTGTTTTTTAATATTGTTTGAAATGTTGTTCCGATTTTTGAGTAATAATAATATGAAATTGATTCAAAAATTATTCGCAAAATTAATTGAAATTAATCACATTATTACAAAACTGATCGATTTCCATCATGTAGATAGTATGTTTTTTTTTATTTTAAAAGCTAATGACATGATTTTTATCAATTTTAACTACCAAATAAAATAAATTAAATAATTTTATTTTCGAAATAATAGTTAATCGAAGCCTGATTCTTTACAATTTTGAAATGGATTAACCCGGTTGAAATGGGCTAGATCTTAATTTTAAAAGATTGACTTCGATGGTCAGCTTTATGACGGTTGTCAAAGTGGTATTCGAGTTCGACACTTTTGTAATAGATAATACACAAAATATATTTTTAACCTATTACAAAAGTGTCGAATTCGAGTAAGACTAAAAACCGTAAAAAGGCTGATTAGATTGAGCTGTAATATAAATGCTCGTTTATTATTGGAGACATTTTCCTATTTGAAAACTGCAAAATTTGTAGATATGTTTATCACATTGTAACTATATTAGATATGGATCTATAAATTTTCATTTAAATTGTTTTAGTCGTTTAGCCCCGATTTACAGAAACAATTATTTTTAAATATATTTGTTAGATTAAAAGCAAATTCTTTGCAGAATTTATGATTTTGTACTAATTTTATCTGGCATCTCTAAATGTAAAATTGTTATTTAAAAAAAAAAATTATTAACTGCATGCTTTTAGGATTTCTCAAAATTTATAGACACGTTTGTTGGGGAAACCCTTCAATTTATTACATTACGGTTCAAGAGATATGAAAAAATTGTGCTCATCTTTACAATATTATTGTACACGAAACGAAGTACTACTCCGATATCCGTAATAAAGCTGATTGTACTATATTAAAGATAACAAGAAAAATTATTCTTCAATCTAGTACAAGTGTCGAAAATCGACCACGACAACCGTTAAGCCAAACGCCGCAAACGTCCGATTTGGAAGCTAAAAGAACACACTGCGTTTCTACATATAACACCCAAAGCAAAAAAAGTAGTGCAAATAATTTTGAAAGTTAAGAATGGTTAATAAGTTTAGATATTAAATAAAACATTTAATGATAAAAACTATATTTTTAATAACAGTTTCTAGAAAAATCTTTATTTATTGTTCTTAATTATTTTTGTATGTTTTACAACTGGCGAAAAAACGAGGCATTGTAGTTTATTTTTCCGAGCATTATGTTAACACATGATTTATACGGCAGGCATTATATTCGTAACTAGTGTTTAAACATTTAAAAAATAAACACAATTTGTTAATATCTTTATTTATCCATGGGGCTAGATTTATTCTTCCCACTTGTGATGAACCTCAGGAGTCAAATTAATAATTTTAACGTGTACAGCTTGGTATTTTTCATATTTGGGTGGTATAGCACATAAGCGATACTTTACTTCATCCCCTTCCATAGGGACATATTCACCTTCAATACTAGGCAGATAATGGAAATTAATTAGGTATGCATTTTGAACCCAACAACATATACTTATTTTATGCAGACATACGTATGCTGTATATGAACTTACTCTGATATATGACAAAATAATTCTTCTCCCCCTGCTTTAGGTGTTATGAAACCATGTCCTTTGGTGCGGCTAAAAAACTTAACAGTTCCTGTAACTAAGGGATTTTCCATGGCACGGGCCGATCTATTTACGAATAAATTACAGAATAAAATACATAGGTATACTCTTTTAAATTGGTACTCACGTCGATGCAGTTCTTGTGCGTTTAGTAATAATAGGACTTGGAAGTTGCAGTGTTGAATTTGGACTACCACTGGTACTATTGCGACATAATGGTGGCTTGCCTGGGGCAAGTCTTTCGGGAGTACTTAAAGCCTCCGACATTGTTTTTTTTTTTGTTTTATATATTAACACAAGAGAAAAGTTTATGGCGTCAATAATTTTTGCGTATCAAAAAATTGTGATTTTATTTAGGTTTAAACGGATAACTTTCTGATAATAAAAATGACCACCTTCCAGGATAAATATACAGCCTGCTAGCAAAAGATTACTTTTGGTCGAAAAGGATATCTAAAAGTGCAGATAAAATTGTGTCTGAAAAAATCTGTGTAATTTTATTTTCGCGTTACTATTAAAAGTCATGGAGTTACCAATTTTCGTTAAAAAACTTTAAAAATGGCAAACAGTAACATCGCAAATAAAGAGTGTTCATATGGTAACTTCTGCCAACAATTACCTATTGGGTACACCTGACAAAAAATTGTCTTGAAAAAATCAAGCTTCATATAAAAACAGTATTTGTATAGTTTTTTTATGTGACGTTTGACTTTTATCAGGTATAGACACCAGCAAGGCGAATTCATACCAGGTGTGAGCAGTAGAGCAACAACTACAACAAAACAACAACTTTGACATTAGATTAGCAGATATGAAACAATGTATTTTTGACAAGACATTAGCAAAAAAACGAGAGCAAAAAACAATCAGCTGGGCTATCAACACCACCTGGTATGAATTCGCCTTGGACACCAGGTTAGAATATATTACTTCACCCCGTCTACATTAGCAATCAACATGTCTTAACAAAAGTCAAACTTCATATAAAAAACAGTATTAAAATAATGTTTTTTATATTAAGCTTGACTTTTGTTAAGACATGTTGATGGCTAATGTAAAGGGAGGCTTATGAATATGTGTTTCCATTGCTTAAGATTAGGAGTAATTTCAACAAATCAGTTACGTTATTCTGCCGGCGTTCTGTCACATTTTATGTCAAATTTAATCCCAGTTGTAGACGCGGGTTTTTATATAAACCCGCGTCTTCATTTGCTATCAAAGTGTCTTAACGAAAGTCAAACTTCATATAAAAAAAAACAGATTAATTTTGTCAGGTCTAGACACGACATTAGCTCCCGTCTACTTTAAATTTGTCTTAGACGGAGGGTTAGAGCTGGGTGCTCGACAAAGTTTTGCTTATCGCATTTAATTAGCTTTTTCTGGTGACGCACACTTCGTCGGCGGTAAAGTAATATCAATAAAAGCCGGCGGCGGCTGTTAAACGACTTCAAGGCGGCGGCTTTGTGTATTAAAGAAGATATGTTCAATAAAAACAAAAAGGCTGTTTTTGTGTTGTTGCAGGATTCCTTATATATTAATAAGTGCATATTTGATATGGGCAAACTATTGTAATCTGTGCTATGACGTTAAGTAGATTTCTATTCGTACAAAAGAAAATTTGTTTATGGAATATTTTAAGTCAAATCATCAATAGAATTATAACAAAAACATTATGTCAGCCGACGACACAGAAAATGACCACGATTATGCTTTAATGCAGCTAAGAATTGTGAATCAAAATTCGCGTTTACGTCAAGTGTTACGGTTAGTACGCAATTCCACAGGATATGAGATTGATGACCCGGGTCAGTCGACTTCCAGAAATACGTCAAACTCGGACCATAATTACATTCTTCAAAGGGGTGGCGTAAGTGGTAGTAATGGGTCTGTAAATGCCAGTGGCGGTACCACGGAAGATGATCATGATATTTTTGAAGACGAAGATGCCAGTGTCGATGTTCCTCATTCCGGCTCCACTATCATGACATACGAAACAGGTAAACTTTTATGTGTTTATCTCGAAAAGTTTTGTTAAATTTTTAAGTTGGTTTAAAGCTCGTTTATTCTCTCTAACTACTCCATAGAGTTGAAAGAATATTTTTTACAAATTAGGATAGTAAATTTAAAGAAAAAGCATATGTTTCTCAATTACCCCACCCCACTACTGCCAAAAAGGGCGATAAAGTTTTCAGGCATACTCTCAAGACTGCACATTGTTTCATATCTGCATGAAACCCGGCAGTCAAACGAATTAAGTTAATGATGGCAGAGATTTCCAACCTCGTTTATTAAAACCACACCAAACAATGGTTACAACCACACAACCTATGCACAGTTAGCTCGAAAAAGACTTGGTCTATTGTCAAACATAGATATCTCGCAGCTATAGGGTTTAATAACATTTACCATACAAATGCATAAAATATGAAAGATTTTTCTGACTCCTCACAGAATCGGTATAAAAGAGCTACAATTTAGTTATATGCTCCTAGCCGAAGGAGGAAACTTTATCCTCCTAGCAACTCGACCAATGATCTCGACAAAAAGATTGAGCTGAAAAAGATTCACTTAAGTCATTAGCAATTTAGTTAATGAATTTCGACGATGATAATTGGATATTAGCCTTAAAATTGACCTCACCTACAAGAACAATAGCTTTATTCGTATTTGCTTTAGGATTTTCATTACTGAAGCCATTAATATTTTCTAGACAGTCCATGTATTTAAATTCACTATTTGACCTGGATTTTGAATTGAAAATTTAACCTTTTTATTGTTATTAAAATTATAGTGCATACAATTAGCTTAATTAGCTGTATGACATATATCCATGTTCACTTTTTATTGTGTTTCTTCTGCTTCTATTTAAAAATAAAGAGAATAAATAATAATTCTGTTCCTAGATACGACGTCAGAAGATTCTGTTAGTACAGTAACAACTGTCTCCTCTGATCAAACGCATTCCTCGGAACAATCAAATTCATCAGATCGGACTAATATATCGGAACGAACAACTGATTCTATAGCATCTACTACTGAGCAGTCGGAGAGAGGTATGATATATTCTTAGTATAACTTCTTATAAAAAGCATAGTATTCAAAATAACTCAATAATCTTAATATACATATATAAATCATCTTTAGAGTCTTCAAACGAAACTCCAGAAGTTCCAGGTCTTGCTTCTAGTTCGGCTGAAATACAACAAAATGAAAATTTACATGAAAATACTAACACAGAGGTAATAAATCTGGAAACACCTTCACCACCTAAAAAGCGAAAACGTTCATCCTTATCAATTACTGTTACTCCAAAGGTAAACGCGAAAAGCGAAACAGATTCATATGATGAAGACGATGGTCTAACTTGTCCAATTTGTTTGGACCACTGGGAAATGACTGGAGAGCATAGACTGGCATCTCTTAAGTGTGGCCATTTGTTTGGCGATTCTTGCATTCGTCGTTGGCTTCAAGAAAGCTCCCGCCAATCGGGCCAGAAGGTATGTCCGCAATGCAAAACAAAAGCCAATAATAAAGATATACGTTATTTATATGCCAAACGGTTAAGAGCAATAGATCGTAGTGAAGAACACCGCATGCGAGAACAGCTTACTGAGGCTCAATCCAAAGCTCAAAGTCTGACGCTAGAGTTGGCCACTTTAAAAATGTCTTATTCTCAGGTAACGCAAAAACTTAAGACACTAGAAAGTGATAATGATACACTGCACATATTGCTGCGAAACGGTGGAGGCTACTCATGTCCAAAGTCTGTTACCCAAAAGCCGCTTTCATTGTACAAATTATTTATGGATCGAAATATTGAAATTTCAAAAGAACCTGGTTGCCGCGTTATGACATACGCAGAAAAACAAACCAGTTTAATAGTATCCCAAAAGAGTACCCAAAATCTATTTCCCGGCTATGGCTTAAGGTTTGTGGATACAATTTCCTTTAAACCTACGAATTTTTTACATACCTCGCTTAAACTATTGAGAGACATAAGTCTCTCGGAAGATCAGCAATTACTTGCTGCTGCTAGCATGGAAGCAAAAGTAAAACTATTTGATTTGCGAACTCTTTCGGTGTCTGCGATATTTAAGCCAGCGCAAAAACCTATATGGTCCTGTTCTTTAGGGAGAGGACAAAGTGAGCACTTCATGTACCTAGGCTCCCAACACGGTAATATTTATGTATATGACACACGTTTTCCAGAAACATTTGTAAACGAACATCAAGCCGAGTGCGATCTTAGTCCTGTTGTGCAAGTAGCATCAGTACCAGCCTGTCAATTATTTCCTGGTGGCGGATTTTTGGTATGTAAACTTAAATCTATGTGGCTCTACGAACACTCTGGAGTGGAAACACATCCAATACGTCTTAATATTGAAGGTCGTTTTATTTCAATGCATTTTGACGCTGTTCAATTAAATTTGCTGGTGCAAACAAGAAGTTGCAGCAATTATCCTCGTGCTCGTTATATTCTCGGAAAACTAAATAAAATTAATGAAATTCCAGTTTTTGAGATTCATGTTACCTTTTTTGCATCAACGAATAGCCCTGTAATGGCTCGATGCTCTCAAATCGGTGTGGAATCAAATACATTAATAGCGGCATATATACAAGACTCAAAATTATTATCGTTATACGATGCTAATCGGGAGCAGTGTGTACAATCATTGCCAGCGCAAGATATTATTTATGATACTTGTCCCATCTACACAAAAGATTGCACTTTTTTGGCAGCATTAACCGAAACCAAATGCAGACTATACAAATTAAACTCAACCTAAGGGCCTCATATTTTCGTTAATAAATTCCTTATATAAATAATCCTTAATTTAATCTTTTTACTGTTAAAACAAAAAGCATACATATTTTTTTTATTTTAAAATAAATTACATAAAACTAAATGCATATCAGGGTACAGAGTATTATTTTTTATTTACCTCTTCATATTACCGGTATATTAAATAAATTTATTTATAATTTTGCTTTACTTAAACAAAGCTATTATGTATGTAATTTATTTATTTATTATTCTTCCAATATAACTGAGCGCAATGGGCTTTATGGCCCAACAAATTTATTCCTTAACAAAAGCAACATGAAACAAAAGTGAATAATAAAAACAAATTGAAAAATTAAAAGTTATAATATAAATATAAGGCTTTATTTACACAAGAACACTTGCGACCTTTAAAAGGTTTATTAAACAAATTTTAAAATTTCAAAACAAAAAGTGATACGAACCAAAAATCTCATTAGATTGGAAGAGTTTTTCACATTCCTTATCTTCTACTTATAGCAACAAAAACTATCAACAAAGAGCTTAGCTGGGAGAATTGTCTTTTCTTTTGTATAAATCATAAATTCCAGTATTAACTATATTAATTGTATTATTGTAATTAATAAATGAATAGAATCAAAGTATTGGGATGAAAAAAAACGATGTCGGGATTTCAACGAATTTTTACATATTCTGGTTTCCTGAATCCATTTTGACTAATATCGCGATGATTTCTGTGGGTGGGTGGCTGTGTATGCGACTATTTTTGTAGAGGCTCCATAGGTAATACCATTTGACATATCAAAATGAAATTCAGTATATGCCTATGGTATATGGAGATGAAGAGATGTATAGTTTACTTGACACTCCAATTTTGAGAACGCTCTACAGGTCATACCTTTAAACATATCAAAATGAAGTTCAGTATGTGCGTTAGATGAAGATGAAGAGCTGAATAGTTGGGAGAGGGTAAGGAGTGTTTACTTGACACCTCAAACTGAAAGTAGTTATTTTTTTAGTCGAATATACATTTAAATTTATTCTTTATGTAATATATCCATAAAAATATTTCTTTCAATGAGGTATGGTAAAGTTGAGTATAGGAAACTCCAGATTTTTTGATAATTATTAAAATATATTAATAATAAGCCCAATTTTAACAATACAATATTAACTAGATTTATGGGGCCAATAAAAACGGGAAACTTATTAAAAAAAATTTCTATCCATCTATTGATTGCATGAAAAGAACTTGGATTTTGGAGTGCATAAGCTAGGCTTGAAATGTAACAAGCTAGTTTTTGACTCTAACGTCTCTTCATATTAGAAAATTTGACTACTTAAGCGTCTTTCTCTTCCTTGGATCGCTTTCAGAATTTAACAAAAATCTCATTATAATAGTCTCATTTTTCTTGGTTATACTGATCGTTAATCTGTTTAAATTTCATATCATTCCCAAAACGATTTCTGAATACCCTTCTTCCTTTGTTTTTGTAATAAAGTAAACATCTTTACCATTATGTAAGGAGTTTGTATGTGTTTTTTGTTTACATTAAACCAACAAAACAATAACTTATTTTTCGGAACTGCGTCATTTTGTTATATGTACATATATGTCGCAAGTACTGACTATAGAGTACTGTTGATAGAATGAAAAAAGAAACAAGTGGCTACGATTAAATGTTGTGCCGCCATCTTTTTGTGAAATAGCAATAAAAACTTGAACCATTCGATTCAAAAATTCTTTGTTTTTATTACAAAATACAACTGTGTATAACTCAAAGAAATCTAACACAGGCTCAGTGCAATGCTATAACAACCATTCGGAGTAATGCTTACAGGTGACCTAGCCCTTTTCGTCCCTACCTACAAATGTTTCGAGCATCGCAATAGATATTGGATATATTGAATTCGAAAATTCCAATGAACACCTCGCACCCGTTTACAGATTATTTACCACCGAATCTTCTCCCATAAAAAATATTTACAGAAAGGTATTTAGACTCCTTAGATATTTCCTTTGTCTGTTCGTCTCTATTTGCCAATACCAAAATTGATTTTAGTTTGGTCCACATTAATATATTGGAGAAAGCAAGTGACTTCGAAAAGCCTGATAAACTCACGTTTATACAAAGCCATCTGGTAGAGCTTCGTTACGACTCCCTCCGTCTACCACTTAACGCTTTATACCTGCAAAAAATCCCTAACGTAATTATCTAAATTTTAAAACCCAGCAAATGATCGAACGGCAGAGATACATATAAAACGTGATCTATCACGGAAAGTTTTATTTTATATTAACCAGTTAAAAATCTCAGAGGTAAAGGCTTAAGAAACTCTATTTACAACATTTTTAAAGGGGGCCGTATTATTCCAGTTATAATATCTGTAAAACCTGCAACTAAAGGAGTGTTATAGCATCCATTTTTAATCACCTAAAATCAAAGGTTGTAGTACTCTTCGATACCCTCTTTCATTTTCTAGAATTGAGGAGTCGTTATTTTTTTGGCAGTTTTAAATGTACGGATAAAAACCGTCCTTGCACGCATAAAAAATATCTGTTGCTTCTTAATTTTAACTCTCGGTTCTCAAACGCCTCACTACGGAGGGGAAATATTAAGTCAACAATTTTCAATTTTTGTATATAAAGTTTGACAGTTAAAGGAGAAAAGTTGTAAGTTTAACTCTCAAAATCCATATAAAAAAATTTAAAATTTTCGCCTTAATATTTCCCCACCTTAGTGAGGCTACCTGATTAATGCGCCTTGTAACAGCATATACCAAGGCGAAAATCTCACAAAGTGAGATAACTACGGCAACAACTACAACAAAACACCAACTTTGAAATTCTACTAGCATATATGTACATCGTTAGCTACAATGCAAAAAGGCGTAACTAACAAAAACCTACTTTTACAGAAGTAAAAAAAATTTGTAAAATGAAAACTATACTATACGTCAATTTGTTTATAAAAGAGTAATTTCTGATCACAGAAGTGTAAAATTTTGTCAAGACATGTAGTTTAATGGCACTCATAACAGGCAATAAAAAACTCAATTTTGAATTATTTGTTAGTTATGCCTTTTTGCATTTTGGCTAACGATATTTAAAATAATGTATTTTTGACCAGACAGTAGCAAAAAAGGAGAGCAAAAAATAATTAGGTGGTCCATCGATCACACCTGGTAAATTTAATTTGCCTTGGCATATACATAGATAGTGATTACGACAAAAAAGAAAGCAACTTTGACATTTTGCTTATACATTTAAACAAAATAATATGATGTTGACAGGTTGCCTGCACAAATAATTAAGTAATCATCTGTGGCGACAACGTCATCTGCGGGAAAATTCTCTTGGCCATAATAAATCAAAATTATAGTAATAATAGGTGGCATCATTATATTGGTTGCAAATGACGTGGAATGCCTTGTGAGCAGATTTTACATTGAACAAAAAACAGAAAAAGATATTAAATAATTAAAAAGCTTATTAATTAAAAAAAGAAAAGCAAATGAAAATAAAGGAATAATCTACTTTTCGTGAATAAATATAGAAGATATAATTACTGATTGAAAAATGTTGACTAATTTCGAGTCGAAATCGGCCCGTGTAAAAGGATTGTCTTTCCATCCCAAAAGACCATGGATATTGGTAAGCTTACATAGTGGTGTAATTCAGCTGTGGGACTATCGCATGCACACTCTGCTGGAGAAATTCGATGAACATGACGGTCCAGTGAGAGGCGTAGCATTTCATCAGCAAATGCCTTTGTTTGTATCCGGTGGTGATGATTACAAAATTAAAGTGTGGAACTATAAGCAGCGTCGTTGTATCTTTACGTTGCTTGCTCATTTAGATTATGTTCGCACAGTGGCTTTTCATCACGAATATCCTTGGATTCTAAGTGCTTCTGATGATCAGACTATTCGTATTTGGAATTGGCAGTCCAGGAACTGCATTTGTGTACTGACTGGTCACAATCACTATGTTATGTGTGCTCAGTTCCACCCCACCGAAGATCAGATTGTGTCAGCTTCGTTGGATCAGACGGTACGTGTTTGGGATATTTCCGGACTTCGTAAGAAAAATGTGGCACCCGGCCCAGGTGGGTTGGACGACCACTTAAAGGGACATGCTGGTACAGCAGATCTTTTTGGTCAGGCAGATGCTGTAGTAAAACATGTATTGGAAGGGCATGATCGTGGTGTAAACTGGGCAAGTTTCCATCCTACCTTGCCACTAATAGTTTCAGGCGCAGATGATCGGTTGGTCAAACTATGGCGCATGAATGAATATAAAGCATGGGAAGTAGATACATGTCGAGGACACTACAACAATGTTTCGTGCGTACTATTTCATCCACGTCAAGATCTTATAATTTCGAATGGTGAAGATCGTAGTATTCGTGTTTGGGACATGACAAAACGTCAATGTCTTTACACATTCCGCAGAGATGGAGAGCGTTTTTGGGTTTTGGCTGCTCATCCGACCTTGAATTTGTTTGCAGCAGGTCATGATGGAGGTGAGTTTAGAATCATTAATAAAATCATTATTGCTAAAGAATCTATTTTTTATGCGTTTCCATATTATATGTTTACAAAAAATTTAATAGGAATATAAATAGCTTTTCTTTAAGCTCAGTAATATCTTATATGTTTGTATATATTTAAATGGCAACTTTTTTTTAGGTATGGTTGTTTTTAAGTTGGAACGAGAACGTCCGGCATATGCTGTTCATGGAAACATTCTCTATTACGTAAAAGAACGTTTTCTGCGAAAATTGGACTTCACCACTACCAAGGATACGGTAGTAATGCAGTTAAGAGGTGGTGGCAAATCGCCGGTTCATAGTATGTCATATAATCCCGCATTGAATGCTGTTCTTGTTTGTACGCGTACCAACAACTTGGAAAATAGTACATACGACTTGTGCCAAATTCCAAAAGATGCCGAAACTCAGAGCGAAAATGATAGTAAAAGGTCTTCTGGTATAACAGCCATATGGGTTGCACGCAATCGGTTTGCCGTACTTGATCGCAATCAGCAACTTGTAATTAAAAACTTTAAAAATGAAGTCACCAAAAAAATACCAACATTTTGTGAGGAAATATTTTACGCTGGAACAGGGATGTTGTTGATACGTGATCCAGAATATGTCACACTTTATGAAGTTCAACGTTTGGTATCCGTTGGCAGTATTAAGTTGGCCAAATGTCGATATGTTGTTTGGTCGCCAGACATGTCACTTGTAGCTCTTCTGTGCAAACACTCTGTTACCATTTGTGATAGACGTTTGCAATACTTGTGTACAATTCAGGAGAATTGTCGTGTAAAATCAGGCGCTTGGGACGACTCTGGCGTTTTTATTTATACCACTAGCAATCACATTAAATACGCACTTACAAATGGCGATCATGGCATTATTCGCACACTTGATCTGCCTATATATTTGACACGAGTCAAAGGCAACCAAGTATTTTGTTTAGATCGTGAGTGCCGTACTCGTGTGCTACATATTGACCCAACCGAATATAAATTTAAACTGGCTCTTATCAATCGGAAATATGACGAAGTACTACATATGGTCCGAAATGCCCGTTTGGTTGGTCAGAGCATTATTGCCTATCTGCAGCAAAAAGGTTATCCAGAGGTTGCTCTTCATTTTGTTAAAGATGAAAAAACACGATTTGGTCTTGCCCTAGAATGTGGTAATATAGAAATAGCACTTGAAGCCGCTAAGGCTCTCGACGACAAAGAGTGTTGGGAACGCCTTGGTCAGGCAGCACTTTTGCAGGGTAATCATCAGATTGTAGAGATGTGTTATCAACGTACTAAAAATTTTGATAAATTAAGTTTCCTTTATCTTATTACGGGTAACTTGGAGAAACTTCGTAAAATGAATAAAATTGCTGAGATACGAAAAGATGTATCGGCTCAGTATCAAGGAGCACTACTTTTGGGTGATGTTAAAGAACGCGTTAATGTTCTAAAGAATTGCGCCCAAATGTCCTTAGCGTACCTGACGGCAGCCACCCATGGTCTTGATGAACAGGCTGCTGCCTTAGGCGAAGTTATTGCTCAAGAAGGAAATACTTTACCCGAAGTGAATTCAAATGCTATATTACTGAAACCGCCCGTTCCAATTCAACAGGTTGAGACTAACTGGCCTTTATTAAGTGTCTCCAAAGGATTCTTTGAAGGTGCTATGCTGACACGTGCCAGTACTAGCGCCACAGCAAGACAAGCACTAAATGTTAATGCTGATGCAGCTCTGGATGTTTCTGCAGGAGATGGTTGGGGCGCTGATGCAGATTTAGGTCTGGATGAGGATGGTGATGATGAGATGCATGATGCCATCAAAGCTGAAAATGGAGCTGCCGTAGAAGGTGTTGGAGAAGATGGAGCTGGTTGGGATGTAGGTGATGAAGATTTGGTTGTTCCTGAAGAGTTGGCATCAAAAATAAAAGCGTCTGCACTTGACAGTGGATATTATGCTGCTCCAAACAGGGGACAATCTCCTCCCCAACATTGGGCAAATCACTCGCCGTTAGTCTTAGATCATATTAAGGCAGGCTCATTTGAAACGGCATTCCGTTTGCTTAATGAACAATTAGGAATTGTTAACTTTCAGCCATTCAAATCTCTGTTTATGCAAAATTATAGCTGCTCTAAAACAAGTTTTACAGCAATGCCCAATTTACATTCGTTAACGGCATACCCACTACGAAATTATGCCGAAAATAATGTCAAACAACAGCGTCCTGCTTTAGGAATAAAGTTAAATGACTTGGTACAGAGACTACAAGCTGGTTATCAATTGACAACGGCTGGAAAATTCTCAGAGGGAGTTGAAAAGTTCCATTCAATATTAATAAGCATTCCTCTATTAGTGGTGGAGACTAAACAGGATATAGCTGAGGCTCAACAATTGCTTAAGATTTGTGGGGAGTATATACTGGGTTTAAAAATGGAAACAGTCCGAAAAGGTCTACCGAAATCAACTTTGGAGGAACAGAAGAGACTATGTGAAATGGCTGCCTACTTTACCCACTGTAAGCTGCAGCCTGTTCATCAAATTCTTACTCTTCGCACTGCTCTTAATATGTTCTTCAAATTGAAAAATTACAAAACAGCTGCCTCCTTTGCTAGACGTTTATTAGAACTAGGCCCACGTCCCGAGGTGGCTCAACAAGTTCGAAAAATCCTTCAAGCGTGTGAAGTAAACCCAGTTGATGAACACCATCTTCAATACGAAGAATTTAATCCATTTAGTATATGCGGTATAAGCTTTAAACCCTTGTATCGTGGAAAACCAGAGGTTAATTGTCCCTTCTGCGGTGCATCCTATGATCCTCAATACAAGAACGAAATTTGCACTGTCTGTGAAGTGAGTCAAATTGGCAAAGATTGTATTGGATTACGAATATCTAATCTTCAATTCCGCTAGGAAATTATTTTAATTAGCATTTGATTTATTAAATAAGTGTATAACAACTAATTGCATTAATATTTTAATAATTCATGATCAACCATTACAACTTATTTCTACACATCAATTAACATAGTGTGCACGAATAATACATAATTTTAAAGTAATCAGTTATTTTTGATGAAAGTCTTCTAAAGACTAATAAGATTATTAAACTATATATTATTAATAAAAAATAACTGAAACAAAATATTTCGAAGTATTGTAGTATTTTTTAAACATGATGAGGTAAGTACCCTACCGGCTACACAACTAACTTTTAATTCACTTTAACGTAACAACTAGTGGTTGATTACTTTAAATAGATCTAACAGACTTTTAAACATTGTGATGTCCTCACCAAACTTGTCTGACTAACTCCTCAGAAGTTAGCTTAAAGTTAGTCAATTTCTAATGTACATCATTTACTTACGTCTAAGGCTATTACTCGAAAATAAAACAAGTAAAATGTGAATTGGTTTAAAATTGAAAGTTTATCGAATTCGGTTTGCAGAACAAAATCGTTGAAACATTGTCGTTCTATCGAGACGAAAAAAAAATTTTTTTTCATTATGTAGTCAATCTCGACATACTGTATGTTTAAATCGAATGAGATAATTCGTTTTTTACTTTACTATACGTAGTATAAGGTAATCATGAAAAAATTCGATATCAGGATTTTGACGGATTTATAACTTTTGAGGTCTCCTGAATCCATTTGGTCTATTTTCGCGATGATGTCTGTGGGGGGCATAGTGGCATACACACCCGTGGTGTTTGTGGTGTTTGTACGGGTCATACCGTTTGATATATCAAAATGAAATTTGGTATATGGAGATGAAGAGCTTTATAGTTTTTGGGCATAATCGGAAGAGGGCAAGGGGTAGTTTTCTTACCTCCAAATTTTGTAATCACTCTACTGGTCATACTGTATGACATATTAATGTGCCTTTGGTATATGGAAATGAAGAGTTGTGTAAAATTTGGGCATAATCGGGAAGGGGTAGTTTATTTACTCCCAAATTTAGGTTATAATGTATGACATATAAAAATGAAATTAGGTATGTGCCTTTAGTTTATGGAGATGAAGAGCTGTATAAATTTTGGGCATAAACGGGAAAGGATAGTTTACTTAACATCCCAAACAAAAAACTTTTCGATTCGAATATTCTTTGAACTTTTATTCTTTATGTAATATATTCATAAAAATATCTGTTTCCCTTAGGTATGGTAAAGTTGAGTGTAGGCCACTCCTGTTTTATTTATTATATAAAGGTGTTAAATGGTTAAAATATGTATGATTATACATGCATACATGTTGCTAAGTAAAATACTGCCTATTTGTTATTTATATTTTTCAAAGATTTATTTATTTATTTATGGATGCAAATATAATACAAAATGTATTATATCAATTTATATTATTAAATATGAATATCTTAAATATTAGAAATATGTATGTAAAATGGGAAAATTTTGATCGGTTGTATGAAACGAAGTTTTATTAACTGTATTTGTAATTTTATAATTTTCTTAACGTCGCCACATGCTCGCGGCACCAACACCTATACCGCCTGAAGCTACCCCACGGCGTACTGCGTCCATATCCTCAGGTCGATTTTCTCTGTAAGCTCTTTTAGAGTCTTCAAACTCACGCAATCTCTGATTGTAACGATCAATTTGATCTCGAAGTATAGCATCTTCGTGCATTGCCCTGCGTTCGTCATACTCCAAACAGCCAACGCCATCGAGTCGTTCCAAATCCAGCCAACCACGGAATCGGACGCATACCCCATTCATAATGAAATATGATTTGATGTGCACTTTTCCCGGCTCCTTCTCAAACTCACACTCTTTATCATGTATATAAGGGTTTTGGGTGGCGTTAAAAACAAGTTGTAAATTAGTGCCCGATGCAACAAATGAAATCTCAGTATGACCTTCCCGGCATCCATTTTGAAAACGTATTTGCCGTTCCTCCAGAGCTCGCTCGCGATATCCTGTGTACCGTATTTCGCTTTCCCGACTCAAACGACGAAATAGTTCATCACTCTCGAATTTGGATTTTTGGTCAGGAACCACACGAGGCATTTTAAATATGAAACGTGGTTTAGGTTGCTCATAAAGTCCAATTGTATCGTATGGTATCATTCCAGCTAATGCTGCTTCGTTCATGGTGTTCTGGTTTTCAAAAAAACAACAAAGACTTGTTTGGGAGTAGTCCCACTTGTGTTGAGCAGCAATTTTTGATGATTTATTTCTTTACAGTGAGCCAGAAGAAAATTTAAAGTTTCAAATTCGCTTGTTAGTTAATATTTTTATTATAAATCTTGGGTTACAGTTTCAACTTTTTCCTATGTATATTTGGTCTTTTAATACGAATTGTGTTATACTTACATTTTTGCGGTTTTTGTTGTCTACTGTTTTTACAGTGATGCCACTACTTTTTACTTTTATTATTTACCCCCGTCTACATTAACACCCGTCAGCATTAGACATTAGTATGTCTTAACAAAAGTCAAACTTCATATAAAAAAAAATATTTTTAATACTGTTTTTTATATAATAATATACAATTTTTGGTGAAATATTAATTAAATCGATAAAATTCAATTTAATTAATTACATTATTTACTTATTTAATCGTGCCCGTATTGCCTTATATGTTTAATACGTTATAAAAACAAGTAATGATCTACCAATAAAAAATAAAACAATTATACCGAGTTGCAATTGTGAAATGATAAATAATAAATGTCTCTTGACATGGTTATGTTTCAAGCTGTTTGCCATCAACATGTCTTAACGAAAGCCAAACTTCATATAAAAAAGTATTAAAAATAATTTTTTTTTAATATGAAGTTTAAGTTTTGTTGACATGTTAATTGATGGTAATGACTACTGCATACGGAGGGTTAACTATGCGTTTACAACTGACAGCGCTGGTAAGGCAATTCATTCCGTACACACATTTTCACTAATTCATTATTTGACTATATGATATGCTGACAATTATTAAATTTTTGAGTACAGAAAAAAATTCAAAAGGGAAAAATCAAAAACCTAAACAGTGGCGTAGGCCGACAATAACTCTAATTTTTGTGTACAAAAAATAATTTATAAAGGAAAAATTCAAAAATTTAAACAAAATGTCTTAGTTATTGTCTGGATTTTTTTTATTGCCAGCATTTTTGACAACTAATACGTATTCTGTTATTGTCATGACATTACTGTCAAATGTAAACACAGTGTAAAAAAAAAAAAACGAACAGCTGCTAAAACTTTACCATTTATTTGTTTAAACTATATTCAAATATAAAGTTTCCATGCCTGGTGTGTACACCAAGGCGAATTTATACCAGGTGGAGTTGATAGCCCAGCTTAATGTTTTTTGCTCTCGCTTTTTTGCTAATGCCTTGTCAAAAATACATTGTTTCATATTTGCCAAGGCATATTAAACAAGGTGATAGCGTAAGGGAGAGGAAATTTGAGCAAAAAATTTTTTGAATTTTTTTTAAATGGATTTTGACAGTAAAATCTATTTCATTCTCTCTTAAAATAAATGATTAATGTCAAACTCCATATAAAAAAAATTGAAAAAGTTTCTCTTTAATATTAGCTCCGCTTTGTGCGGTCACCTGGTTAAATATGCCTTGATATTTGCTAATCTAATGTCAAAGTCGTGGTTTTGTTGTAGTCGTTGCTCTACTGCTCACACCTGGTATGAATTCGCCTTGGTGTACACTTAATGTGTTAAACACATGGCACAATAAACAAGGTAGACTCGCGGCGAAAAAAGAGTACAACTCTGTAATAAAAATACGTACATTTTGTTGTTGTATAAATCATTTTTGGCTGTCAAAATAAAAAATGTTAGTACATTTTGACACTGTAAGATGGTGACAACAAATAGTCAGCTGAGCTCTCGAGTTTACCTGTTATGAATTCGCCTTGTGTTAAACACGTGTGGGAAAGACAACACTTTGTTTTGGTGTTTCAAAATAAATCATTTATCTTCGTGGATTATGGCAATTCCAAAAATCGAATCAAATACAAAACCCAAGAAAATAATCTTTGATGATGATGGGGAAGTCGTCAGTGCAACAAATCAATTATCGAAAAAGAAGCAAAAGATTTCAGAAATTAAAGATGATAACTTTGCTACTAGCATTGAAGGCGGGTTTCCAAATTTAGATTTTGCTGAAGAGAAGGAAGAGGATTATTTTTCAATACGAGAAAAGAAAAGAGCCAAACAGAAAAATGATAAGAGTAACGAGTTCGAGGCACAGAAAAAATGGTATAATGTTGTAAGTAACAAGTTGGTTTCATGTTTATGCTCTAGTTTGACTTAACGCCCCTTTTAGTATCTTCAATATTCAGCCACTGAGGAAATATTAGATATGAAAGACAGTGATCAAATGGAATTGCTTAATATTTGTCGCTCCTCTTATGATCAAGAAAAAGTGGTATTTTTAAAACGTGAGTATTATTTTCGATTTAGTGGTCCTTTTTGGCTTAAATCTAGTTTTCGGCCAAATCGTAAAAGTTTAAAAAAGTAGCCTATTATACATAATTATGTAAAATTTAATTTTAAGCAAAAAATGCAAGGCTAAAAAATTTGGGGGCGGGGCGACCTTTAGTTTCGGAGAGACCAACCCCCAAAGTTTTTATGTAAAGTATTGCGAATCCCTACTATTTTATGGCGGAATGAGGTAATATGGGTATCATTGGAATGGTAATTAAAAGTATTATCTAACTAAACCAAAATTGAGAAAAGAACTAAGTAAGCGAACAAAAATTTTAATTTTTGTTCTGCGCCCAGCCATGCAGGAAATCTTTAGTAAGCGAAGCCGGTGTTTGTCATACCACAGAGTAGAAAATTCTTATGCCCGACCAAAGTCTGACTATACTGAATATCTTTAGTAAGCGAATACGGTTTTTGTCATACCACAGAGAAAATCTTTGCGACCGGTAAAATGCCGACTATACAGAAAATCTTTTGTAATCGAAACAGGTTATACCATAAAGGAGAAATCCATTGCGCGCAGGCGAAGGCCGGCTATGTAGAAAATCTTTAGTAAGCGAAGCCAGTTTTGGTTATACCATAGAGGAGAAAATACTTAAAAATAAACACTTAAAATTTACACATAGTGTCCGCAATAACCAGAAATATGAAATATTAAAATTAAAGTTTAAGAGTGATCCTATGGGTGACGAAGTTTGACCCCATATCACCCTATATTTTGAACCGTTACAGAAAGATACAGTGTGTATCACTATGTTCGCTGTATAAAGCACATAATTATTAAAAAATATTCTTTCAACTCAATTGGATTTAGACAAAATAAACGATCTTTAGTCTTTAACGATTAATTTGTATGTTAAACAAGTAAGAGAGTTATATTCGGCCGTATCGAATCTTCTATACCTTCACTGCGGAGATTTTATTTATACTGAATTAGGTACAAAATTGTTTTTTTTTTTTTGTAAAAATTTTATAGAAAATTTTGTAAAAATTTTATAGTATTTTTTTGTAAAAATTTTATAGATTTTTTTTGTAAAAATTTTTTGGATTGTTTTTTTGTTAAATTTTTATAGAAATTTTTTTTTGTAAAAATTTTATAGAATTTTTTTTTGTATAAATTTTATAGAAAATTTTTTTGTAAAAATTTTATAGGAAATTTTTTTTGTAAAAATTTTATAGGAAATTTTTTTTGTAAAAATTTTATAGAAATTTTTTTTTTGTAAAAATTTTATAGAAAACAATTTTTTGTAAAAATTTGATAGCAATTTTTTTTTTGTAAAAATTTTATAGAATTTTTTTTTTTGTAAAAATTATATAGAAATTTTTTTTTTGTAAAAATTTTATAGAAATTTTATTTTTTTTGTAAAAATTTTATAGAATATTTTTTTTGTAAAAATTTCACAGAAAATTGTTTTTGTAAAAATTTTATGGAAAATTTTTTTGTAAAAATTGTATAGAACATTTTTTTAATTTTATAGAATATTATTTGTAAGTATTTTATTGAAAATGTTTTGTAAAATATTTTGTTGAAACAGTTCGAATAATAAACATGGCATAACATCGGCCATGGAGATTTATGTGTGAACCACCCCAAGACGGCGAGCCCTAGTCGGTGCTTAATGCCAGCATACCCGAGATTTTTATTCTTTCATTTTGTAATACAGCAGCTGTTACAAACTTTGGACGTGTTTGGGATTTATATCACGAAATAAATGAAATATATATGTACATATGTATTAGTTATAGCCTATGTCCATCTAGATTTAATAATTAAATATTGTACAGTTTTTTGTTAAAAAATATATGTAATTTGTTGTTGGTTTGTTTGAATTAAAAATTGTTAAGTAACCTTGATTTTTTATTGTAATATCAAAATATTCCTTAGCAGCTAATTAATTTTTTGTTTGCTGCAGAAAATCCATCCGATGCTAGATGGCTTCAAACAGCACTTCACAAGGGTACTGCAAAAGATCGAGCTAACGCTGGTGCCTTATTGGTCACTAGTAATCCATTAGCTAATCTTGAAGCCCTTTCGACGCTCATAGGGTTTACGAAGTTATCGAACAAGTCTAGCGCAGAAGTAATAGCGATAGTTAAAGATTTGTGGAAGGAAGTATTGTTGCCTCCAAATCGAAAGCTTTATTCGCTTCAAATGCGAGGTGCTGATTGGAAACTTGTTAAAAAAGATACGTCCCTTTCTAAAGAGCATCAAAGAAGAATTTATGCTTATTGGCATTTCGAAAATGAATTGAAGGACCAATATTTTGGTGAGTTAATGCTCTCTTTGTTTTGGCAGTTTGGACATTTCCATTCACAAATAAACAATGTTTTTGGTATTTTCCGATTATAAGGGGGATTGTTTCCGTTTCAGAGTTTTTGAAAAATATTCAGCAAGGAATCCAGACAGGCCAGGAAAATAATAAAACTGTATCAATAGTAACGGCGTCGCAATTGTTATCATTTGCTCCAGAAAAAGAACAAATGTTATTGACAATGCTGATTAATAAATTGGGGGATCCGTTAGCGAAAATTGCTTCAAAAGCTTTGCATCACCTAACTGAAGTGGCCCACAGACATCCGAATATGTGCGGAGTGATTGTAAATGAAACTGAGAAACTGTTGTTTCGTAATAACATTTCTGATCGAGCTCAACACTTTGCTCTTTGTTACTTGGCAAGCATAGCACCTGCCGGAAGGCCGGAGGTATGCACTAAATTAGTTCATATTTGCTTCTCCCTGTTCAAGGTTCTTGTTCAAAAGGGCGCCGTAAATAATCGAACAATGCAGGCAATATTGCGTTGCTTACAAAAGGCTATATTAGAAGCTAAGCCGCCTTCGGGCAGCTCTGAAATATTGAGCAAAGAAATGCAAGACACTATCTACCGTCTGGTCCACTTGGCCGATATTCAAATTTCTATACAGACCCTTGGATTATTACTGCAGCTAATAACGGTTAAGACGGAAAAAAGTGATCGTTTTTATAATGCGTTATATGTAAAATTATTTGACATGAATCTTACCACGGTTGGAACTAAATGCGCTGCCCAATTGCTTCATATAGTTCACAAAGCAATATTCATGGATTCGAGTGTGCCACGTGCTCAAGCTTTTGTTAAGCGATTACTTCAGTTGGCTTTATGCTTTCCTTCGCATATGGCGGCTGGTTGTTTAATTGTTGTACACAAGTTATTACGAAGTCGCAAGGAACTGTGCATTGAACAGATAATGAACTCAAATGGCGACATTTGCACAAAGGTATCGGTGACCGATGAACAACTGTCAAAGTTTGATAGTGATGGCGAAGAAAAGTATGAAGACGTAACAGAGACTAATGACGTTAAGATTGATAAAAAACCAGTCGTCGACCGAATCGAATCGTCATGGAATCATCTCAAAGTTTTGCCTTGTGAAAGTGAAGCTAAGGTTCGTGAAATAAATCCAAATAAGTATGATCCCTATCATAGAGTGCCAACATTTGCTGGGGCCGAATTCTGTCTTCGAAACGAATTAATATTGCTGCAGCAACATTTTCACCCGACCGTACAAGTTTTTGCCAAAAACATTTTAAATAGTAAGTACTACCCGTTAAGCATTTTCCATAGTGTGTTTTTTATAGTTTCTTCTCTTATTTAGATAAGCGCATTGATTATTATGGTGACCCCTTACGAGATTTTGGTCTACCTCATTTTTTGGAAAGATTTTCATTCAAAAATCCTAAAAAGCTGGACAAAGACAAACTAAATATGCCACCATCAGGCCATAAGCACTACATATCGTACGGAGCACGTGGTGTGCCAGTTAAGTCTCTTACTCGCAACAATTGCAGCGAAGAGGAAATGTTTATATTTCAATACTTGGAACAGAAACGCAAGCAATCGGTTGTGTCAAAAATTAATGTTGATGAGGACGATGATGATGATGATGGCGAAAATTTAAAGGCCAATGATGTAGATGACGATGAATTTGAAGAGTATTTAGATGGGTTCTTTGGCAAAAAGGGAAGTAAGGCCAAGAAAAATGAGGGAATTGAAACTGACAACGAAGAATTGGACTTTCTTAAGGAGTTTGAAGAAGCTCTTGCATCAGATTCAAAACAAAATAAAGGAAAATCTAAGAAAATATCTGCTTTAGATGAAGATGATAACATTGATGACGACGACTGGGAGCAGGACGATGGCCAAGAACACTTTTCTGGGAGTGACTTGTCACATGACGAAGACGGCTCAATCGATCTTAATGAAAATGATGAAGATGACGACGAATCCATATCTTTAGATGAGTTTGAGGACAATGAAGATTTTAACGATGAATCGGATAATAACAGTGATATTGATGCAGATCAAGAACCCAAACAAAAGAAATCAAAGAAGAGTTCCTTGTCAGATATGAACGAACGCAGTTTTGCTAAAAAGTTAAAACATAGCGACGGTAAAAACAAATATTAAGTTTAATTTGTTTAAATTAAATAATTTATTTTAAATTTTCTTCCTCACTTTAGACATGAGCTCTTTGTTTGCAGCAGCCGATGACTTTGCAGAACTTTTAGAGGAAACGGGTAAAGACAAAGGTCAAGGTACCTTGAATGCTGTCTTCAATACTGATAAATCATCTGAAAAACAATTGAAATGGGAAGAACGAAGGCGTTCGAATTCTAATCCATATAAAAACAAAGCAAAAGCAAGTGGTGGTAAAACGTTTTCCAAGAAACGTAAACATTAATTGGGAAATTAAATTACAAAATTCGAAAGATTAAAATATGATAAAAATACAAAAAAAATATTCATTTGATTAAAATTAGTTTCTTAATATACAAATAAAATTTTAGTTTCTTAATTTTCATAAGAATAATTTTAAAAATTAATTAAATGTTCAAAATAAAAAATAAATAAAGTAATTAACTAAAGATCTTTATTAGTCTAATTCACGATATGGTTAGGTTTTTGGAGACAGGCCACGCAACGGGATAAAGTTCCAGGAACTTTTTCGTCGTGATAGCAGTTGTGCTAAAGTTTGACTACAGGTCTCAGACTTGAAATTTAGAGTAAACTCACTTAATTATGAATAAAATCAAGATTTGTGCATCGAACTAGATGAAATATATGTAGCTTTTTTCATTTGTAATATATCCATATTTATGAATAATGACAAAAAATTTTATTTTTTTTCGGTTTAACATTTTTTTTATAAGTTTTCAAAAAGCGAAAATTTTTTATAAATTAGCAAGAATATTTCTTTCGCATTCCGAATAATTCCAAAACTGTCAAAAAAGACAAAAAAAAAAATTGTAATGAAATATACCAATGTAAACTCTTGATTAAGGGACTAATATATGCAACGAATCTTGACGTGATAGTTAAAATTGAAAGCTGATTTTTATTGAGCACGTTAAATCTTTCCAGTTTCCTTAATTTTTTTTAAAGCAGGGGTCTGATCACCGCATTCGATATCGAGTAAAATCTCTCGTAATTTTTCATTTTGTTATCATGGCAATCGATATCGAACAAAAAGTATCGTAATTTCATTCGAAAGGAAACGTTTTTGAACCTTTTCTTGGTCACTTGTTGGCATATTATTAATCTATTGCAATTTGATAAAAATAACGATTCGATACATGTCGAATGGTATAATTAGCTACTCGACTTATATCGATATCGAATGCGGTGATTAGGCCTTGAATGTTATATTGTTACAAACATTATCGGAAAAACATTATGAACTTTGGCCCACTTTTACCCCCACCACCTATACAACCTCAACATAAAAAGTGCCATATTTTATAAAATATTTTAGGTACAACCTTCAAATTTGATATTACTGTAATTTATATCATTTAAAATGTTTCATGCAAAAATTACAATAACACGCCCACTACTACGCCCACCTCCCATTGAAATGCAATAAAAAAGAACAATTTTTTTTCATTCTATCAATAATTTTTTAACATCATCATGGTATTCTAATTTTTTCAATTTCATTCTCATTCTAAATGAACAAATATAAGGATCTGATGATATTTGCAAATAGTTCATTACATCTTCATTCGTAGAAATACGTAAATTTTTATGAGAATGGCCTACAGTTTCTATACTCCTCATTCTTCGGATAACATTCCTGTAGCAAAAAAAAGTTAATATTAAATAAAATTTAAAAAAATACTTTCAAAAATTAAAATCTATTCTTGTAATCGAACACTGCTAAAATGTTCATCAATCTTAATATTTGCAGGATAGCAATTTTTTTAACTTCTAATATTTTGCTATAGTGTGGGAATATATCACAACTAATTTCTTTTGCAGAGCTTCTTAAAACACCATATTGGTGTTTTGATAATGAAGCATCATTTAAAAGCTGAGTGCTTTCTCTGGTGTAAATGATTTGAATTGGTCACTCTTTTCATATTTTTTAGCAGCAGACACTATCAAGTCTTTTGGAAAACTTTCACAAAATTGAGATATTTTACTTCTCTTAGACCTTTCTTGGCTTTCTTCGAAAGCTTTTACAGGTCGTCCACGCTTAACGGAATGCGAAGTGCTTGGTTGTTCATCATCCAAAGTTTCTTCACATATGGTGTACAGCTGTGCAAGCCATTCTTCATTATCAGCCAAAAAATTACTTTTTATACGTCCAGATTTGTTCCATTTGGATTTTAATTTTGGTATGAAATATTTTATTAAAAAATCACTAAATTTTTTAATAATTAAGTCTGACATTTCATTGAATTTTGTTGCTATGACACCAACACCAACAACAACATCAATATCTTTATTGCTATCGATCCAAATATCAGAAATTGCACTATAAGAAATTGTTGAATTATCCATGATCTTTTAAATTTTTTTTAACACTTTATATAATATTGTATAAACTTGCACTCTCAAATAATAATAAATGTAATATTATTTTACAGTTTGTTTTTAAAAAGTTTGTGAGCACAAAATAAAATATCAAATATGATAGAGAAATGCTAATCTCTTATTAAAAGAGATCATTACAAGAACACTCATTATTACTTAACCCAATAAATAATGCAACAACTAAATTCAATATATAACAATTAAACTAACCATATTAGAAAGTGAGCATAACACAACTTAGATAAGAACAACACCTTGCACTACACACTGTGTAATTTTTTAAGTCATGGCAAAATAACCATATACGGACACCACTACGTGATAAAAGACCAAAAAAGACCCCTTTCTCCCAGTTTTGCTCAAAGTCCTCCAGGTTTTTTTTTTGTGGGCCCTCAAAGATGTGGGGCCTCGATGTCATTTTTGCAAAAAATTATCATTTACTCAAGCTCATATTTTGCAAACCGTTTGAAATTTTGATATACTCTCTGAGGCAAAGTTGTAGCTCTTGTCATAAAGAATTGTTAACATATAAAATCAAAAAACTTCATCTTCAAGGTCAAAATCGCAAAAAACTTTAAAAAATTCATTTTTTTTTACCTTTTTTCCCCTGTTCAGGTCCATAGGTAGCAAACCGTTCAAAATTCAAGGAAACAATCAACTACAAAAATGAACCTAAGATCTCAATAAACAACTTTCTAGAACATATGAACTTCCTAGGAATGATTCTTAACACCGTTTAGGTAGCGCTTAGGTAGATGAAGTTTTAAATTTAAATTCATTTCGGCTACCTAAGCGCTACCTAAAGGTAAAAAATTGAATTTTTTAATGTTTTTTGCGATTTTGACCTTGAAGATGAAGTTTTTTTGATTTTATATGTTAACAATTTTTGTTCTTTATTACAAGAGCTACAACTTTGCCTCAGAGAGTATATCAAAATTTCAAACGGTTTGCAAAATATGAGCTTGAGTAAATGATCTTTTTTTTTTTGCAAAAGTGACATCGAGGCCCCACAATTTTGAGGGCCCATAAAAAAAACCTGGAGGTTTTTGGGCAAAACTGGGAGACAGGGGTCTTTTTTTGGTCTTTTATCACGTAGTGGTGTCCGTATATGGTTATTTTTTTCCGTGTTGCACTGTGCTATCAATTTAAATTAAAAATTATGCAACTATCTAACCCAAATTCAATGACCTTCAAAAAAATTATCATATAATGTAATGAATAATGTAAATAAAAGAATAATAAACAATAAGTGAAAAAATAAAAGTAAAAAGTTGTAAACATGATATTGCATACTTACATACGTATAGCGACAGAATGTGCGCGTTGCGTATTTTTTGTCGTTATATTTATTACGTATTTTTTTTTAATTTATAAGCTTTTAAATATTACATATTGAACTAACATATTTCAAGCGCGTTGGCATACCTCAACTTTGACTTGTTCTAGACCAAAAAGTAATGAAGTTATGAGGCTGAAATTTCAGGGAATTGTTACTCATACATATATTTGTTAATATACTGTGAATTTCATCAAAATTGGACGACGAGCCAAAAACCATTTTTTGCCGCGGGCCCCTATTACGGTTTACAACTCAACTCTACTTCAGTTGAAATTTTACAATTTGGTATTATCAATTACAACTCAACTTGTCAAAAATTTTTAAATTGAATTTAAATTGTGTTTCAACTCTGTTGTAGTTTCACCGTTTACAACCCTGTGTTAGTTCGGTTAACAAAAGTTTAAAAAATTACAACTCATCAGTAGCAGTTGTTTCAAATTACAACTCATCAGTAGCAGTTGTCTTTCAAGTTGTCTTTTAGACAACTCAACTGAGTTGAGTTGTAAACCGTAATAGGGGCAGCGGTTACTATAGGGCTGTCTTACTGTGCCTCGTATTATACTATTAGAATACCAAATTATAATTGAATTGATGATGAAATCGTGGTGATTATTCGAAGTGTATTTTTATCCATTCATAGTTGAACCGACTTAATATTTAATAGCCCGTTCAGGCTGCCACGAAATTAAGTCATTTCGTGATTTCAGCCGAAATCAACTTGAAATTACGTAATTTCGCATACATTTTACCATTGCCGAAATTAACTCATTCTACTTAATTTCGTCGAAATTAACTTGAAATTACGATAGACAACGCTGGTTTTGTATAAAAAGCTACACTTTTTGCAACCATGACCATATTTACAACCTTGAAAGTGCGCTTTTGTCAGAAAAAATTTAAAAGCCAAATGAAATAATGGAAATATAAACATAATTGTACATTAATTTTGTTGTAGTGCTGTTTTTAATATTCGTGTATATTTTAAATTGATACGAAAGTGTTGTGCGAAAGCTTTTTTCTAAAGAATTAAATTATACAAATGTAACTAAACGTAATCAGCTGTTTGCGAAATCAACTCAAATGTCAAAAAGCGCAGTATCAACACCTTAGATTTCGTTCGTAATTTCAGCTCGAAATTACTTAATTTCGTGGCAGCCTGAATGGGCTATAACACTTAAATATAAATATGTGGAACACAGTGACCTTAATTCCCTAGATTAAAATGCGCCTTCAGTTTTCATCTATTTTTTAATGGGCATGGCTAATATGGCCCGAAAACAAGGCGACCACGCTAGTTTAATAAATGAAACACAGAAAGAATAATAAACTGTTCAAATTCAAAATTTTTTTATCTTCAGAAATTCCTAAAAAAGCTAGTCATCAAGGCACATTCATCACGTAACCTCACTACGAAGGGGAAATATTAAGGCGAAATTTTTTTTTTTTTTTTTTTTTTTTTTTTTATTAATTCTTCTATTATATAACTGAGCTCATAAAAAAAAGCCTTATATAGTTAATAAAATCTACTATACAAAAGTACTACAGTACAATATATAAAAAAAACTTATAAATAAATTTAAATTTTAATAGTAAAATGAATTAATAAATTTAATTTAATACAACAAATATTTATCAGAAAAAATATATCATAATGAGTACTATAATTAAAATTGTTTAATTCATAGATAGTTAAAAATTATATAATTTAGCGCACTATTTTAAATTTTTAAATTTTTTATATGCAGTTTGATAGTTCAACATTCATTTAAGGGGAAAATCAATATAAAAAAATTGATTATTTCCTCTCCGTAGTACGGCTACCAGATTAATATGCCTTGCTAGGCATACTGGGAATAAAATAAGCTATAAACAATATCCATATCCATACTGATTTTATTCACAACTAACAGACTGACACATTGTGTAATACATTTATTCGCAACATACCTTCATTTTCAGGTCCAGTTGCCAAATCATACCATATTTGTATACCCTTCATCACAGGTGGGAGAGAGTATATATAAGTTTGTCATTCGGTGTGTAATTTCTACAATATTCATTTCCGACCCCTGAATCCTTATACATAGAGAAGATGATTAGGCGATGTCCGTCTGTCTGTCTGTCTGTGTGCGGGTCGAAATCAACTTTGACAAGGCACCAGAAAAGATACAGAACATTTAAGCCCACCGATCTGCTAGGCATAGTTTCGAAAATTTCACTAAAAGAATTCAGCAACATCAGACTCTTCCATGCGAGGCTGTTGACAAAAAACCACATTAGTTCAATATAAGGAAATTTTTTTTGAGTTTTTTGCTTTAATTTGACTATTCTAACTTAAAATTAAAAAAAAAATTCTATAAAATTTAATTTTTTTTTTTAATTTAAAGAAAAAAATTGAAAAATATACATAGTATGTATATAAACAAAATTTACAAAAAATTTTCAAATATATATTTTCGAAGAAAGATTTTTAATATAATTTTACAGAAAATTTTCAAAAAAATATTTTTTAATAAAATTTTACAAAAAAATTAAAAAAAATATTTTTACAAAAATTTGTGAAAAAAATTTTTACAAAAAATTTGTAAAAATATTTGTGAAAAAATTTTTACAAAAAATTTTCGAAATATTAGAAAAAGCTGGCATGCTACTGATTGAAAATTATATGTTTTGTTCTTGTTATGAGAGTCTTGTTGAGGCTGTGTGTGAGTTTACAGACACTCAGTGGTTTGCGTGGGTGCCTTTGCTTCAGAGGATGTAGTTGATCTGCCACTTAACAGGATTATTGGCTTGTTCTGTAGCCTACATTTTGTATGCTCAACATAAAGGTTGTACAAAAACTCCTACGGGTCCAGGACTTATACCCTATAACTTAATAACAACAAACTACATTTTTGAAAATGTTTAAAGTTTTTATTTTTTTTATTTTGGAATTTTAATATTTATGTAAGTGTGTATGTGTGTATGTATATGTATACATGTACATATGTATGTATAAAATTACATCAATAATATCTTTAGATTTTTAATATAAATCAGCATTTACATATGTTTGGAGTTTTGAACAGTAGTTATTACAAAAAAATTTAAAAAAAACAATTTTATAAAAAAAATGTAGGTATGGGTAATTAGCTAATCAGCAATTCTATTTTTTAAGATGAATTTGAATTTTTTATTTCATAACATCTACATACAAATTTTATGAAAAACTTTTATTGTGAAGTACTTCTTTTTGTTTAATTATAATTTATAAACTTTTAAATAATTAATAAATTTAAGGCTGGGTTTGTAAACGAGTTTAAAATGTTTAACCCTTTTGTGCCCATAATAATTTATATGTATATACAATAAAAAACGTTGGTCACTAGTGAATAAATCTTCATTTTTTATTTTCATATGTTCGTCTTTTGTTGTAAAGATGGACGAAAATTTCGTCACGAAATATTTTTTGTGTTGGTTCTTTTTTATTTAAACATGCAAATATAAATTTAGATTTAAATTTTTTAGTCGTTATAGAAGATTAAAAAATTAAGTTTTGTTGTTGTTGATTTTGTTTTATATAACAGTCTCAAGAGTTTGTGTGTATTTCGTTTAATTTTGGATTTAACTACATTAAACAAGTATAAATTAATTAATATATAAATGCTTTTCAAATGTTAATTCTGGAATAGTTTAATATAATAAAATTTATTTATTAAATGTAGTCCTTTTTTTGTAAAATTTCCTAAATTTATCTTTGAGTGTACCAATGTAAACACTTGTGGCCATACAATTAAGTTACTCATTTTATCGGTAGAGAAAATTAGAGAAAAGTTGTATGGCGTGGCTGCCAAGCAAACATATTACCAGCTAATCACTCTTCAGGATTAATGCGTTTCGCCTTCTCCATTATCCGTATCCCGATCTATACCGTTAAAAACGAAGTCAGGATTTCCAAATTCAGCTTTTTAACTTAAATTGAGCTTTCCAGCGCGCCACGTGGGGTATAATGGTTGTTAAAATATTTTCTTCTCAACAAAAAATTACGTTTAAGTTTGACAGAAATTTTGTTGTTGTTGCTTTTCATTATTTTTGTCCTGAATTCACGGATTACTTGCCTGTGATGAAAGTTTGAATATTAAAAAAATTAAATGAATTATCCAGAACTTTTTTCTTCGGACAAGCACTTAGGGGATGACTCCTACTCACGTAATTAATTGTGCCAGAACTAGGAAATTTGGCTATGGAAAGGAGGATAGAGGGATTAGTAGTACATTGAAAGTGATGGGAAAAACAACTGCAGGAAGATGTTTCCACATGCCAACTAAAAAACGTCTAAAAACCAATTTCCGTCTATAATGCATAGTGTGATTCACTGGTCAATCGATGGATGAGCACGTAATTAAAAGCGTAGAACAAGTCTCATTATAGCACAATCCACTGTAGTAACGTTAAAACAACGAAACACATCCCATATTGCATTAACGTTCTCCCGAGGCAATATAGTTGGATACCCTACTGTCACCTGAACTTTTTTGCCCACTCCTGCACACGGTCGGGTAGCTCCAAAACAGGCTTTGGAGTACCGTCCCATACATGGAAGATGTTTTTCATTTTTGGCCGGATATAGATGGCATAAATAGTAACAGGATCCGTTGGAGCTTTTTTAAAAAAAATCGAGGCACTCTTTAGTGTATCGAATATTGCACTGGATTTTTATGCCAAGAAAATCAAGAGCTTGCAATTCCTAAATACTTGTACCACCCATAACAAGAAATGAATTCCGATTTTCGGTCGAACGTCTATGCATAAGCATACAACATTGAGAATTAGGAGCACTTAAAACGACTCTATTCGCTTAGTTCCAATCAAAAATTGTTGCGAGATCGTGATTGAGCATGTCATTCATGTTTTACCGCTTAAAAGAGTAGACAATATTAAAAGTTGAACAAAGAAAGTCATTTAAAAAATAAGAAATAGCGAAGGTGAAAGAACAGAGCCTTGCAGTATTGTACCCCTGAATTAATCTTTAACCCGTTTGCGATTACTGGGAAAGTTCGATACATATCGAGAAAAGTTTCACCGATACCAAAACCAACTTGTTTTGAAGAAGAAGAGCACCATTCCACTTTTTATTAAACACCTTGGAAATATCTGGAGCCACCACTTACTTTCAACGAAATGGTATGTGGAATGACACCATTTTTCGGAAAGGAAAGCTTCACCAACTGTTTAGTGACATCTGTCCCAATATTTACCTGCTTTAGCTCATCCTTTTTCGTAATTGGCCTTTTTCAGTCTCCTACCTAGCTCTTGCCATAAATGCTTGATTGGATTGAGGTCTGGGGATTATGGCGGATGTGGTAAAATATGCGAAACATTATATGCAAGCCACATACGCACAACATGAGCCGAATACTTGATTGTAATTTCAACTTTTCAGCACTTTTTTTTCAGAATATTCATTTATTTTATTTTGTCCATTATATCGTCAATTATATCGCAGACATTCAGCCCCATACAATCACACCTCCACCACCATGTTTTCGGTTTCAGCTAGGTTTCGTTTTCAAGCTCTGTGTTGCGCTTTCTTCACACCATTTGGCGGCCATCAGAGCGAAATATATTAAATTTGCTTTCATCCGAGAATAGTATTTGGTGCCAAAAATCATTTGGCTTACCAAATACTCCGTGGCATATGCTAAACGCTTCTTTTGGTTAACTAATGAAAACAAACGTTTACGTCTAGCAACACGAAAATTGTAGTTCGCCTTATGTAGTACTCTCCAGGCCGTAACGGGATGAATATCTTTTCCAAACTCTTGCTTAATCTCCGCAGCATTCTGTGTTGGGGATATTTTTGGATAAACTTTAACTTTTCTGACTATCTGGCTGCATTCACGAATGCTTACGTATGGCACTTTTAACTGTTGATGCTCCCATGAAAAGTTGCACGATGCACCGAATCGTATACCGACTTCTTTGCATCATTTCTCCAATCTCAGCATAAGATTTGCCTTGATTGTGCAAATATAGAATAATTTTGCGCTGAGATTCTGTGGTTTCTTTCTGTTTGTTACCCATTTTAAATAAAATAAATAATTTTATGTCAATTCAAGGAACGCCCACATTCGCACTTTAAGAAGTGAAAACTTTGCAGTTTAAGAAGTAGAAATAGCGGCGATTGATCACAAAAAAAGTGGCCGAATTGACAAAACTTTAAGAACTTAAGTAAGTGTGCCAATCATTTTGTCCAGCAAAACTACGTATTATTTTTCGTTTTTTTTTTCTTTATAGGTTATATAACACAAATTTTCAAAAGAAATAAAGTGAATATTGTTGGAATTTTATCATTTAATCAGTACAAAATTTGTTTATTAAAAATCATTTTATCAAGGCCCTTAAATCAATTGTGAAGTTGAAAATGCTTCCTGTGCCAATAATTTAGTCCGTCACTGTATGTATATATATATATATACATATACAAAGTGCTGAAAACAGTCGCTAACAGAGACACTATTATCGAAGAGCATTCCTTTCTGTTTAGTTTAAAAAAAAACTAAATATCTATTATGCAGAAAAAATTGAAGCAAACAATCGGACGGACGTCTTTTTGTTACACATTAAATTCTTGTGCCTTTAAAACTGTTTTATTTGGAAAATATTAGTATTTAATTGTATGTCCACAAGTGTAGATGATGCCAGATCTCAAAATTATGTTCGATCGTTTTTGTTTTTGTTTTTTTGTTTTTTTATTGATTTTTTTAATTTATATTTTTTCAACACTGAATAAACAAACTTTAATGATCGTGTAAAATAAAATATAAAAGAAAAAATAAATACATTTTTATAAATATACAAAATGGACAAAATTTTATTATTATAATAAACCCTGTGTCTGTCTCTCTCTCTCTTCTATAATTTAACACAGGGTGAACCAGAGCTTAACATAAACTTTTTATATAATAACGCAATGCAAAAGTTCATGATTACCGCGTATTTCGATTCGAAAGAAAAATCATTCGAATGAATGATTTTGTATGAGTTATACATTGTGTTTCGAACATTTTTCTTTCGATACGAGATACGCGGTAACCCCTTGAAAACAAAAAAATCCCCTTATTTTTTGTAACCGCCCGTCTAAATTAGCCATTATTTTGTCTTAACGAAAGTCAAACTTCATATAAAAAACCAGTATTGAAAATATCGTTTTTATTTCAATGAAGTTTCACTTTTGTTAAAATAAATTGACGGCAAATGTAGACGAGGGGTAAGGACAGTGGGACAATTTAATAAATAATGTGTGTATATGCATGTGTACATTTGTAGCACATATCCGCGTTGCCAGAATGAAAATTTTTAATGTATTTTCTAATGATTTGAAAGTTATGAAAAAATATTTTTTAAAAATTTACCAAAATTTTTCGAAAAAGTTGCTGGAAACTACATTTCAGTCAACGGTGAAGGATACTGAGCCATGTTTATGGACTTTTTATGGCCTGAAATGGAAAATATGAAGTTGTGTAATTTTTGGTTTCAGCAAGTATGACACACATCGCATTAATCGATCGATCTTTTGCGTATTAACTTCTGTAAGAGTAATATCAGCCATTTTGGCCTCCTCGAAGCTGTGATTCGATACCGTTACATTTTTTCTAGTGGGGTGCTATTAAAGATGTTTTACGAAATGCAGAAACGATGCATTTCGCGCGGATAATATGTTTTATCCGAGCCATGCGGTAGATAGGAGTGTATAATACATTTTTTTAATATAGAGTTGAACAAGCAAACCTCAATTAGAATCGCTAATTCTCATGTACGTTTAAAATGTATAAGGCAAACCTAAATAATACGTAACTTACACCATGAAATTGTTTCATGAATTTATTTTCAATTCTCTTTTGAATTATCTTGTTTGTTTCCTTGCCATCTTGCCATAGAAAAACAGTTTCATGCAACTAATTTCTTGAAAAATTTCTTCGTATTTTAAACGCTTTGTAATTGGAAAACCCGATTTTGACACAGCGTTAAGTAGTAAAGGGGAATGAAAACAAACTTTCTATCCATCGAATTTATTCTCTATTTTGCTTTCAATTTACTGGATTTTATTAAACAAAATAGAAGAAATCGTACACAAAAAACTCCTACTCAAGAAATTGTTTCAAACTCGCGTTGTGGGAACCAGCTGGACGTTGCGCTTAGCTCGATGATTTCGGTTTGCCTGTAACGTTTCGACCAATGAGGCAAATTAATGAATCGCCATTGCATAACCTGCCTGGTAAAGAGAGGCAAATTAATGAATCGCCATTGCATAACCTGCCTGGTAAAGAAAATTTACCATGGAAAAAATTAATAAGTCGATTATGGATGGCAACCGGCGTCGTTAAAAGGCAACGCAACTGGGAACAAAATTAGTATTATGTCCCGTTCCACACTTGGAATTTTTGTTTCAGAAACATTTTTTGAATTCTCTTTAGAAGTTGCATTCGTGTCCATACTTTAAAAATTGCGTTTCTGACGACTGTATACTTTTATACACTCATTCTCATGTCAAAAAGACCAAACAACAACAATAGAGTCGCAGCAGAGTTTCAAATACATAAAACATTGTATCGCTGCCATTTTTATTTCCTCTTCCAACAACAAATACATGTGTTGCAGAAACAAAGATTGCAAGTGTGGAACGGGACTATGTAAGGCAAATCAAATAGTTTTTAATAAAAAACAAACAAAATACAAAAAAGAAAAATTATTTCATGTCTGCAGTTTTGTCCAATGGATTCTCTCTAAATTTAAAGATCTCGTAAATTTATTGTAAATTTCATCATGTTCCAGCCAAGGCGATAATTCTAAACAGAAAACCTACAATACTCCTCATCCACCTAAATATCCTCCTGAACATTACATCCCTTCGTGTATTGAGTACAGTAGCTATTTTGAGTATACCAGCAGCTATTTTTCGACCATTTTTATATAAAGTTGAATAGCTGGGACCAGGTGCTGATAAAAGATGTGTCTATAAAAATACGTAATCGTTATTTATTTGTTGCAGATGCTATGTTTGGAATTTTGTGATTAACGCAGAAAGGGCGGGCCTGATAAAGAAAAATAGAGCAGTGAAAAGAACAAGAGTTGATCACTGTAGATAACCTTTTAATATTTTTAGGGCTCTAGGTTTTAAATATTTATATAAAATTTTAAATGTAAAAAAAATTCCGAATAATTTACTTTTCAGTTTTAGCACAGTTTTATCTTTATAATCTGTGAAAAAAAATTAACAGCATCCAACAATTTATGAAATGAACAACTTTTAGTTGCTAGCTGCCATACGTAATATAATTTCGGTAACTGACAACGCAACTGCGGTTGGGTTGCTGTCCATAATCGACCTATAAATTATCTAAAGCGAAAGCTTATTTTCGTACAGTTACTACTCCAAATTCACAATTGTCCAGGAAAGGCAAAAAAGTAGTTGTAAATTTATATCAGATTGAGTTCTATCATAACGGTATTTTTCCAGTTGAAGAAATATAAATTTTCGTAATCGTTAGAAATTAGAACTGTGAACTGGTTTTTGAAAAAAACGATTTTGTTTATGATTTTGTGAGATTCATGTTTCCAAGCGCTTTTCCAAATTGTTGCAACTTCATGAAAATGTTTAAAAGGATTATTTTTCTAGTTACAATATTTTTTGTTTGTAAATTAACAATTTATGGACCTATTGAGCTTTTATGTTTACAACTTTAAATTATGAACAAAATGAGGACCAAAACAAATAATATGTGTTTTGACATATAAAAGAGAAAGGCGAATTGAGTACTAGGTAATCACAATGTTACAACAAGAACAACCACAGGTTTTGTTAGTTTTTGCAAAACATATTATAATATTTAAAGGAAAGTGAAAAAAACTTAAAAAATAAAAATTAAAGAAAATAATCTTAGAGTGAAATACATTTTTATTTTAAAATTTTATTTATTAAAATGTGTCGCAAAGAAAATGGAAACAAATTTTGACATAAGAAGGTAAAAAACACATATAGAAGAATTATGTTCACCTGGGCTATCAGTTTTACCTAATATTCAATTCGCCTTGGTGTAATATCCATGTGAAAAAAATGCTTTGTCTGGCAACGCTAGTATACAGTGTTTACGAGAAAAAAAAATATAAATAACAAATTTGTGATACTTTTAAAGTATTTATTTATTGTTTAAAAATGTTTTTTGTGTTTTCTTTAATATATAAATTACATAAAAATACGTATGAATGTTTTGTTTTTGTTTTTAATTTGTTTATCAAGTATTTTGCATAAATTATTATTTTCGTGTGTTTAATTTTTGTTGTTTTTTTCTTTTAGTTTATAACTTAATAATTATTTAAAAATTAAAATAATAATTTTTATGTATAAAAAATAAAACTTATTAATAAAATTTACAAAACTTTAAATACTAAATTTGCTTAATAGCTAAACTAAAAACAAAAATGAAAAGTTTTGAGAATTTAGCAGCGAAGTTAGTTTTGGAAATTATGTATATTATACTTTTCATAATAAATTGCTTGGTTAAAATATAAAATAGCAAAAAGGTTTACAAATTTAGAACTAAACAGAAGCAGTAAGCAGTAAAGTTACTGCTTACGAAGACACGCCTACAGGCGCATGGATGTCTTGAGTGATTTCCCGAAAAAAAAGACAAAAAGAAAATAATTAAATTTCGTTTTGTGTGGGTGAGAATATAAAGTTAAACTAAATCAGTCATTATATAAGATCATCATCTTCAGTCACAACAGAACACACTGATGTTGTCTCAATAACTGCTGACTTAATCGACGCGAGCATAACGGGGAACAATATCGTTACTTATCCAGAAATTGCAATTGGGATAGTCTTCTTGTGAGAGGGGGTCTTGGCCGATAATAAGTACTCGTCTTCTTGGCTCGTACTGTGGCATAGTACCATGGGAGACATAATAGTAAAACAACTGTTGCATAGAGGATACAAAACGTCTTTGTTCGACTGTGTGTGGTTCATAACGGCCCAATATTGCCTGGACATCGGCATCAACTGTCGCTAATTGATCCTCACCGTCTCCCTGTGTCACAACATAGAAGGGTACTGAAGGTTGGAGACGGGCATTCGTTAGTAGGGGACATATGGTACGGATGTCGGTAACCATAGCGATAAGAGCACGATAATTTGTCATATTATAACGTTTAATAGCTTCGTCTGTAAGATTTAGAGCACCAATTTGGGAGGATTGCAGGAAGTTGCGTATTTCGGTGGCTGTCCAGTTAGTGCGTTTGTGTAATTTATCAGTGTGCGACTCATGAGCGGTTGTGCCCATAACAAGTTTTGGATTGCCGGTGTGTTCTTTTTTCCAGGATTCGGCCGGATGCTCTTGTAGAATTTCACCGTCAATAACAAGCCACTCGTGGTGAGCGGTGGAATTTTCCTCTAACTTTGGCAAATCAAGAGGGAAATGTAACCAGGTGTCAGGGGTAGCTTCCCATATTTTTTCGCTTGGTGTACTGCGTAGACATGCAACATCTTGGCAATCAATCTCTTTCATAATTTCTTCGTTGCGTTTTTCAGATTCGGCTAATGTTTTGCCTGGTAAGATCGCCGAAGCTGAGGAAACCCAGGCTCTTGTATATAAATCGTTTGCTTTTTTTGAAGTAACCAATGCAGACACCAAAGTACCACCAGCACGGTGGCCTAGTAGTGTAACTGATTTGGGATCGCCGCCAAAGTGGGCAATATTCAATTTGATCCATTTAAGGGCAGCAATAATATCTGATAAAGCATAATTACCCGATGAATGAGGATACGTATCCTTTGTAAGGGTATCTAGAGCAAGAAAACCGAATGCTCCCAAACGAAAGTTGGGTCGTACAAATATAACATCATGGGAACGGGAATATCTGGCGGACGGTCTTAAAACACCAGGCGAAGGGCCAGTCAGACTTTCAGCTCCAATCATAACAATAACTGGAAGCGGATTATCATAGCGCACATGAGGTGTAACGACATCTAAATAGAGACAGTCCTCATCACCCATTACAGTACCATTGCCTAGTCTTTGGGTACAAAGTTCGCTGCTGTTGTGAGCCTTTAGGGTACCATTCCAGCAGTCATCAATTCCCTCAATAACTTGAGCCGGTCGCCAACGTCTATCACCAACGGGTGGCAATGCAAAGGGAATTCCACGAAAAGCAAAAGCACCATCTTCCTTTAAACCTTCTACCATGCCACAGCCAGTAACAGCATCCATATAGCGACCCTCTCTTATTGGAGGTGAAGTGAGTGTCTCATGTGACAGAACATACCCAATAACTGCGAGAAGCAAGACGAACAACAGAATACCCAGAGCTATTAGAGCATCATCAACAGAGCATTTATATGAACGCAAACGCTGAAAAAATGAAACAGGCTGCTCTTCAATTTCTTCTGGTGATTTCTCATCGGCAGCTTCTTTAATTTCTCCACTAGGAGATTTTTTTAGTTTCGCAACTTCTTCCACACCGTTATTCTTAGTTGGTGCCTTGTCGACACAGTCTTGATCTTTAAGCGAATCATCCAAGGTCTCCATTGAGGCCAGACCAGCTTTACCCATGCCTAGTTCTGCATCATCGTCGGATTTCTTTTTTGGCACCATATTGGCTATGGGCAACTTAATGGCATTTAAGAGTCCCCGTTTCTTAGGTGGACCCTCCGAGACTTGTTGCGGTTCATTAGCTTCAGTTTCAGCTGCTTCTGCGGTAGCTTCTAAAAAAATTTGCATTTAAAAATCAACATCTGTTTTTTGTTGGTTCACACTTACCACTTTTGTTATCAGCTTCAGCGACTGAAGCTTGCAGTTTTGCTTGTTTTTCAGCTGGTTTGCGCACAAAAAAATTTCGCAAACGTTCACCAAAACTTTTAGTCGGTTTTTCTTCCTTCTTAACTGGTTTGCTGTCACCTTCCTCTGTTTCTTTATTTTCCTTTTCAAGCAGTTCACCTTCGGCACCATCTCCATCAGATTTGGGTTTATTTTTCATAAAGAAACCAGGAAGCTTTAAACCACCAATTGGTATCTTCTTCGGTTTAACTTCACGTTCTTCTGCAGATAACTTGCGCTCATCAGCACCCTCAGGTGTTTCCGATTTAGCACCACCTTCTGGTATATCAATTATCTCCTCACCACTTCCATTAGCCTTTGTTTCGTCTTTCTCTTTCTCTGTGTCCGTTTTCTTTTTCTCTGCTCTTTCCGAAGTTGGAGTGGTGGGTTTTGAAGCAGATTTCTTTTTATCTTCCACTAATTTTTCGGTACTCTTTTTCGACTCGTCCTCTTTTTTTTCCAGCATTTTGTCTGTTTCCTTGGGTTCGTCAACAACTTCCTGTTGCGCAGCATTTTCGGTTTGAGGAGTTTCCTTTTCTTCCTGTTCTCCCATTTTAATTGTCCTCAAAATATTTAAACTTTTTTCGGTTGGTAGACTTTAGTTGATGTTTTATTTAAATCTGTAAGAATAAAGATTGTTTTTTGTTAATAATATTCTTATGTTTGTAGAGAATATTTAAGTTTTTAGTTGCTTTTTAAATACTAACTCAAATATAACTTTGTTATTTTTATTTCTAAGGATCTAGGATCTATCACGTCTGAAAGATGAATTTCTAATGACTTATTACAGGCTGATAACGTTGGATTTATATTTAAGTTTTTATGTTTTGAAAATTTGTTGAAAAAAAAACACCCCGTTTTGCCTGTTTTCCTTTTGTGTTCGCATTTGTCCTATTTGAGAGTGTGCAAGTGTGTGTGTGTGTATGCCTACATTATCCTTTTTGAGTACAGCATTTTTTTGTATCTTTTGTAATAAAATAAATGACACATTTACCTTTATTACGTGCTTAATTTTCTTGTACACATTTTCCGCGTATTTTGTACTTTGAGTGATTTTGTACAACGCAATCCTCTTTTAATGTTAAATCTGGTACCTGGATTTTCAATAAGACTACCTGGAAAATCCCAAATCTAGGTAAATAGGTTTACAGAAACTTATTAAGAGCTGCAATTGTTGTACACACGTTTAAAATATGTTCATAGGGTTTTCATAGTGGAAAATTCCACGTTCTAGAAATTTTCATTTTCTACACAAATTTTTATTGGAAAATGGAATATCCTTTTTAATATTAAACTTGCAATTTTATTAGTCGGATCTATTTATTAATATACAAATTAATTCTTCTTAAGTAGGCTCAAGTTCAGTTGTTCTCTCTAACAACTCATTAGGGTAGAACAAATATTTGATTTACAAATTAGGTGAGTGATTTTTAAAGAAATGGGAAAATGTTTATTTAGGAAATAGCAGAAAGTAAGGCATTTTCTGGATCGCTAAACCCTTCTTCAGCAGTCGCCATCTTTCTTTACACTATGGGTAGTGTAAAGTTGTAAACATCAACTCTTTAACGCACCAAATTCAGAAAATAGAACTCGAGAAATTTTATTAAATTCAAAATGTTCCCATCATCTGCCGTCAACTTAAAATTAAGGAAATAATCCTTTTTTGGAAGCGATAAAGAAATATTTGTAGGAGTGCCCGACAATCCATTTTTCGAGTCGTAAATTTCTTGGAGCAAATATAATAGGCGACCTATCTGAGTTACTAGTACTAGGAACTAGTACGTGAGCTGGCTAAATATCTCAACGCAACAGGATAGGTCTAACTCTACAGATGTGGAACAAGATTAACGTGGGCACCTGCCGCTTGGCCTAATCCCAGGGTGATCTTATCACCGAGTGAAATATAAGACTAGCGCCCCCATTGTGTAGAATAACAACACTTTACGACTGCCACCAATCGTGATACAGTCACAATGAGTAGCTATTTATATAATATGGCAAGCCTAAAAGGCAAGCCTAGATTCCATATTATAGCCTCTTACTTAGGGGTTTGGAGACTATCCAAACTCCGTCTGTTAAGAGTGCAAGAGCACACTTGATCGACCTTGCACCATACCTACATAAATCGATCTTAAACCACAACCACCACGTGTACCCCCGAAGGAGACCTCACCAACAATTGGTCTCAGAGAGGATAGACTCTCTGTGGGGCTATCGATTCCCGTGGTACCTTTGTACCACGGGTTCTTTGGGCACTGGTCGGGACTCGAAGAGTACCCGTGTGTTTTAAGACAGACCTTTTCTTCCAGATTTAGGTTCTAGGAACCCTAGCATCTGGTGCCCCTATTTTCCCCGAGTGAACCGCGTCAAAACGTTTGCCATTCCTGCATTGACAATTGGAACCCCCGGGGGGGCCTAACTCTACAATGGGGTCCACAAGTCGATCGATTATATTGTCTGGACGAGTGAGATGGAAACGAATCACTTTATTCTACTGAAAGCTTGCGCGTAGCAAGCTGCCAAGCAACCAAAATTACAGCCTAAAGACCGGGATTCACTATCTTACACAACCATACGATTTAATCATAAAAAATCTGACAGAATTCTATCCTACTCAAAAAATCATTTCAAAATGGCGTTGTAGATGCCACACTATCATACAAAACAAGATTTTGCAACTCTGATCGCATGGAAAAATACTATTTTATGAATTTTTTCAAAAGATTATCAAATCGTACAGACCTGTCAAAATATCATACTTTTTTAGCACACATGCTATTTTTGACAGATCGTACGACTGAGTATGATAGTGAATCATGGCCTTAAGAGATTATTAAAACTCCAGATTTTTGCTAAAAAATAACAAAATATTTTTAAAATAGTCAGTCTGAACTCTGGCGTTGCACCAGAAAAACGCGGATTAGAATCTATAGATTTAATGTACGAATTTATGCCTATCTCGACTTCTACTTTAGGAGAATAAACGAAAATATACAGGCGACCATATTGCTCGGAGTTTCTAATCATTTTTTACAAAAACATTGGCTTTGCTAATACAGTTTGTAGCAATTCCGAATTAACCTTTTGGTCACCTCCTCTTCCATCATTAACTACTCTTTAAGTTGTCAGTTCTACTGCTTTGTATGTTGTAGCAAACGCCTTATGCCTTTATCGTTACAATGCAAGTATTTTAAAATTTCGAAATATGTAAAGTATCGTTGTATCGACAGTAAACAAATATCACCGATATATTGCCAAACCCGATTAATCGCCGATATATCGGTATCTCTCAGTCGGTTTTAGATAATGTGGAATCGAGAAATATGCCTGCCTTGCTCTTATAAGATCAAATGCACTGCAACCTACATGTTGTCTATGCAAGTTAATATGACGCCCACTACGTTGTTGAATAAACCTCCGAGAAACTTAGAGAGAGACCCTAAAGCAGGAAACTCACAGAGTAAGTACTCCGAAGTTTCATTGTGCAGTGTTATTTTATCATTATCTAATACCTGTGCAACATAGTGTAACAAAAACATTTCGCCTTTCTGAGCTCTGTTAAAGCTCTTCAATGCCGAGAAAACTCCGATTCTTAACATAGCTCCAACACAAGTCATTTTTACTAGACTGTCAGTTCATGACCCATCACATAATCCATGACTTTTCTAGGCCTAAGCTGATGTGAGATTATGGTTTTTAGCACAGCCTGGCTATGCGGCATCCCATAAAATGTGCTTGATTTTATTAACGTATGTTAAAAATGTATCCTCTAATATTTCCTAGCAAAGATGTGGATGACATATACTTTTGCCTAGAAGGTCGTTGGGTTTCAATGACCATAGGAATGTCCCTTTGAAAGTTTGGGTTTACGATACCAGCTCCCGTGTCATCATTTTATTGTTTGGAATCATCTGTGAAACTTGTTACGCAACTTCTTCCCATCAAGTTGGGCTAAGCCGTCACAGTACTACTGACAGTTCTAGCAATGCAGTATCGTATGACAGGCAAGGATAATTAAACTTTTTAAATGGTACATTTGATTTTATTTCATTCAAGACTGAAGAAAATGTGAAAATATTCGAATATAAAAAATCGAAAAATCCTATTTGAAAGTACTTTTAAAACATTTTTTATGTCTACAATTATACATATTTGAGGAATCGAGATTAACTGCTAATATACATACATATGTATTTATACATCTAAACCTTTTTCGCCGTGAGATTACTTTCTTAGTCACTTTAGCGAGAAAAAAGTACTTACTTTATTATAGGGGTTAATTTAAATCAATCGCCTCTTGGAAAAGTACTTGAAGGATCAAAAGGTCTATCACAGTGGGCTAATTATTAATATTTAAAAAAATATTGTAGGTACAAAATTATTTTAATGCTGTTTCGAGTATTAACAAGAAAAAAAAAAAAAAATAAAAGTCGACATGTTTTTCGAAAACAATTCGAACATTTTGCAGGTAAAAAATATATATACTTATGTTCATATGTAAACCTTAGAGTGCTTTTTGAATGTACATATAGACGCTCTTAATCATGGCGAGACTTTAAAATAACTGTAATAAATATTTTTCATTATTACGGTTCTTGAAGTCGTACTCGAATTTGTAATAGATTAAAGAACAATTTTGTGTATTATCTTTAATCTATTACAAAAGTTTATAATTCGAATTCGACTTCGAGAACCATAATAAGGCTAATTAATGTTGTCGAGATAATAACATAGTCTCTGAAGGGACCTCTATTTTTATTGGCTGGAGGAGATGATCAAGAAGAGCTCGTAAGCAAGAGCCCCCACGCAAACCCCTAAGGGTCTGTGAGCACATACACAATCTCTACGAGAATCTCACAGAGAACAAAACATGTAAACATTTTAAATCAGTAGCATACCAGCTAGCAACAAGGTAGTTTTGTGTCACTTTGCTAAATATTTAGCAAAAGAACACATTTTCATTTTAACCAATTATTTTGTTTGGGGGCCTTTGGTCAAAAACCCTGTGCAGGAAGTCGTAAAAATTCCTTGGAAATCATCGACGTCATGGAAACTACATATATAATTTTGACCGGGTAGACACAAATGAAATGTGAATGCTATGGGGGAGTTAGACAAATGTTAACAATTACGAGAGACTCCGTGATGAGGAAGAAGGTCGACAGTCTCAAATAAGACTGGTAAGATTAAAGGCTATTGGCAACATGGGACGGAAAATTAATAATCCAGTACCGAAAATAATGGCGGATCCCAGCAGGCTGAAAAATTACCCATTAAGTTAGTGAGTTGCTTTGATATACCCCTACATACATATACATACGTATTTATGTATAACAAACTGACTGTGCCCGCCACGTCGTGGGCGTCCTGACAATTTTTTGCTCGATTTTGCTTTGAAAGTATTCCACACGAATTGTAAGACTCTTTTATTGTGCTTCAGTTATGGTTTATGTATTTTCTTTATATAAAGGTGCCCATGCCTGGATAAAATTCAAAAATTTATAATAAATTCTAAAAATTACTGTAAAGCTCTGTAAGAGGTGTTTAAAACAATGTATTTCCTTAAAGTAAAAAAAAAAATTTTATTCAATTGCCGCCATCTGTTCCGCAATTTTGTTTAAAATATCCCACTTTCAAAAATAAAAGGTGTGCAACCGTGTTTAAAATATTCCAGTTTTTAAAATATCCCACTTTCAAAAATAAAAGGTGCGCAACTGTGTATAAAATATCCCAGTTTTAAACTGAAACTTTCAGTATCTTTAAACCGGAAATGGTGTACTTATATTGCTTTATCTCCACTTTCTCTTGGAAATGAGATATTTTTGCTCAAAAAGTTACCTATATTGGAATCAGGAACCTAAGGTACCTCCTCACAAAATTTTGTTAAAATCTGTGTTTAAAATATCCCAGTTTTAAACCGAAAATTTCAGTACCTTCAAACCGGAAATGGCGTACTTTCACTTCTTTTCTCCACTTTTTCTTGAAAAGGAGGAAAAAGTATCCTATTTTGGAATCAGGATCCTAAAGTACCACCTCACAAAATTTTGTTAAAATCCATCAGTTTTTACGTGATGCGAACGCAAAAGAAAAGCAGACCGACAGACCAAGGAAATGTGTTACTATTTTATTATATGTATAGATGAGCTGCACTATTTTTAGATTGTCGTATACGAAAATATATTTCCTTTTAAGTTGCAACAAAGCTGGGAATTAATTGTTGCAAGTATGTCATCATAATTGAAATGACAACAAGTCATGCTATGAAAACGATGACACAATTAAGTTTGTATGCATAACGCATTTTTTAAATAATAAAATTTTTATTTTTAATTTTCTGAATTTGAACTTTAAGATCAAATAGAAAAGCATTTATCAAGCATCTTATCTCTATATGTGCTGCTACATTCATTTATGTTGCAATGTATTATTAAATAAACCAAAAACATAGCATGTTGCGCCATTAGGAAATTAAAGAGACTTTTATTATACAGTCTATTTAAAGCAAACTTAAATTCATCTTAGAAACTATTATTGCATTTTATAGCTTTAAATATTTTAAAACTTGTAAAAATTATTAAAACGGACACGCAATAAGAAAGAAAAAAATTCAAATAAACAACATGCGAGTACTTTGTGTTAACAAGTTTTAATTTGGGTTGATAATAACGAATATGTGAGTGAATAAGTGAAGATATCTGTAACCTATATCTTTTTCTTATTGTTTGGGCCCCTTTAAATTAGGGAAAACTTAAATCAATTTCTTCCTCAGTTTTGTTTTTGATGCCATGGTAAAATGGAAGAACAAGACGTGGACTTTAGTCATATTTTATTTAATTACTAGCTGGGCTTGCCACGTCGTGGGCATCCTGACAATATTTTTTTCGATTTTGCATAGAAAGTAATCCATACCAAATTTTAAGACTCTTACTTTGAAAGTGCTTTAGTTATGGTTTCTGTATTTTCTTTATATACAGGTATCCATCCCTGGATACAATTCTAAAATCTATATAAAGTTCTATTATTTTTGTAGAGTTCTGTAAATAGTGTTTAAAATATCACGCTTTCAAAAAGCGATGCCAAGTTTTCAGTACAATTGGATCGGTAAAATTGCGTACTTTCACTACTTTTTCTCTTGGAAATGAGATATTTTTGGTGAAAAAGGTACCCTATATTTGAATCTCGATACTAATGTACCTCCTTACAAAGTGTTATTAAAATTCATCCAGTGGTTTTTACGTGATGCGAACACAGACAGACGAACAGACAGACAAAACTTCTAAAAATTGCTGTTTTGTATTCCATTTCCATTACTATCTGCAACAGCAACAACATTTTTAAAAAATATTTCATGTATAGATTTCCAAAAAGACAAGAATGTCGAATTTGGGAATGCCTTGATAGTAGAGACGCAACCGATATTCGATACTTTTGGTTTGCCGATATATTAATATCGGCGATATTTTTTTGTCGAAACAATGATACTTAACAAATTTTGAAATACTAACACTAATGCTTCAGGCAATAAGCTGTTTGATACAACGAGTTGCAATACAAGTTTAATTGGAAAGTAGAACCTTTAACTTAAGAGTGAACAGTGATGGAAATAGATGGATTAGAAATTTAAATTTTCAGGATTATTGAATTTTTTTTAATTTTGCTTTGCGACAAAGCTAAACAAACCCCTTAAAATTTGGCTTGATAAAAGTCAAACTTCATATAATAAAAATAAAAATATTATTTTTAATACTGTTTTTTTTTTTTATATGAAGTTTGCCTTTTATCAAGACAAACTTTTGTCAGGTACAGACATTAGGTAATGTAAACTCTTTGCAAAATATATTATTTTATTCATGCTAGTAAAAAGTCAAAGTTATTTTTTGTTGTAACTGTTGCCTTGTAATATCAATTCGCCTTGCTAACGAGTTATTTTAAAAATAAAAAAGTTGTTTAACTTCTGAGTATTGCCAGAAAAATATAGAAAACAGTGTTGCAGAAAGAATAACAGTAAAAAACCTGTGTCCAACATAGCGGCTAAAACTGATAATAAATTTGTTTAGACAAAAGAAAAGCTGCATAAAAAAACAAGTAAGTGTGCTATATATGGCCATGCCGAATCTTCTATACCCTTCACCGCGGTGATTTTATTTATACCGAATTAGGTGCAAAATTGGTTTAATTTAAGAGACAAAGTCATTAAAAAAAGAACTGCGCTTTTTTGTTCCATTAATCAGCAAAATCTCGCATACGATATATGTATGTATATCGTCACTTGAAATTCCTAACCATGTAAAAATTGTATATAAAAATTTCTTGTAAAAATTTTATAAAAATTTCTTGTAAAAATTTTATAAAAATTTCTTGTAAAAATTTTATAAAAATATCTTGTAAAAATTTTATAAATTTTTTTTTGTAAAAATTTTATAGAAAATTTTGTAAAAATTTTATAGAGAATTTTGTAAAAATTTTATAGAGAATTTTGTAAAAACTTTATAGAAAATTGTTTTTGTAAAAATTTTACAGAAAATTGTTTTTGTAAAAATATTACAGAAAATTGTTTCTGTAAAAATTTTACAGAAAATTGTTTTTGTAAAAATTTTACAGAAAATTGTTTTTGTAAAAATTTTACAGAAAATGGTTTTTGTAAAAATTTTACAGAAAATTGTTTTTGTAAAAATTTTACAGAAAATTGTTTTTGTAAAAATTTTACAGAAAATTGTTTCTGTAAAAATTTTACAGAAAATTGTTTTTGTAAAAATTTATAGAAAATTGTTTTTGTAAAAATATTACAGAAAATTGTTTCTGTAAAAATTTTACAGAAAGTTGTTTTTGTAAAAATTTATAGAAAATTGTTTTTGTAAAAATTTTACAGAAAATTGTTTTTGTAAAAATTTTACAGAAAATTGTTTTTGTAAAAATTTTACAGAAAATGTTTTTGTAAAAATTTTACAGAAAATGTTTTTGTAAAAATTTTACAGAAAATGTTTTTGTAAAAATTTTACAGAAAATTGTTTCTGTAAAAATTTTACAGAAAATTGTTTCTGTAAAAATTTTACAGAAATTGTTTTTGTAAACATTTTACAAAAAGTCGTTGAAGCTTTAATATTCTGTAATATTATTCTATTAGCATGCATAATTCTCATTGTGTTTTGTAGAATTTTATTTCTTATAGAGTATTTTTGGCTTCTCTAAAATTAGGAAAAAGGTTTCCTATTGATCTGGCCTGTGCAACCAGTGGAATACGTATAGGGACTAGCTCTTTTCTCCCAACAAATAAATTGCATTTTTATTATAAAACGTTATGGGTAATTAGCATAATATTAAATAATTACCGAAAATTGTTTCTGTAAAAATTGATTTGATTGATTGAAATTTCGTTTAAAAAATTTTTTTAAAATTTTTTTTTTAATGTTTTGTATAATATTTGGGGATATTTTTTTTAATTTTTGGTAATTTTTTTTTTAATTTTTTGTAAATTTTTGTTTAAAAGTATTTGGGAAAAATTTTTTTGTGAATTTTTTTGGAACAATTTTTGAAAAAATTTTTCAACATTTTTTGAAATTTTTTTAAATTTTTTGTAAAAATTAGGACCTTCCTGCATTCTACATTGCCTTAAAATGGTGAGACTAAAGCAAAAAAATCCTTTAAAAAAATTCCTCAATTGGCTCCCCCTCAATGGGCTATTGACCATTGACATATAGAGGTAGCCAATAGACCCACTGGTCTATTACTTTCTATAAAGGCCTTTAATACAAATCAAAGCAGAAAAACCTTACCAACCTGGAAATAAACAAAAAATCGGCCCTTGCAGGATGTTATTGTTATTTAGCTGTCTAGCTATCGCGGTCTAATATTTATTTAACAAAAAAAGGCAAAATAGAATCATTAAAACCGAAAGAAAATAAAAACAATGTCAAAAAATATAGGTGGGCGTGGTTTTTTTCCCGCAGCCTCCAATGGGACGATGTTACTGAATTTGCTCGCAATCCGAAAATTTTCGAAACTATGCCTGGCAGATTGCTGGGCTTAAACTTTCTGTACCTCATGTGGAGCCTTTGCAAATGACATTTTAACGTATAAGGATTCAGAATGTATGTATCGGAAATAAATATTGTAGAAATTACACCCTTTCGACCTGTGGTGAAGGTATAATAAATACATTATTTTAACTATTGATTTTTATATGAAATTTGAATTTTGTCTACACACGTCACGTCTAGACGCCACGTATACTTTATGTTATAAATAAGTTAATAAATTGATTATTACTTGTATGGAAAAATAAGTTATAATCCAGGAAATAATGTCAATGATCATGACTAATATGTTTATGACTAATATGTATGTAAATGGAAGTACATACATATATATAAATAAGAAAGGCAAACAGTCTCTGTATAACAATTGTCCTTCAGATATTACTTTTTACCACTACTAAAGGCCATTTCACACTACAATACAAGTATTAATACTTTTGAGGAAAATGAAACCCTAACATGATGAGTTGTTATTGGGTTTTCAAAAATTTCAAATAACGATTAGATCAGCGTGGTATTTTATTCAAAAGTATTAATATTTTTGTTATAGTATAAAATAGTCTTAAGGGGTTATTAATATTTACAAAACATAAAGCGTGTCTTGTTATTTTACAATGTGCGTGTTTTAAAAGGCTTGTTTTGCAATAGACCCTGTGCAATTGCAAAAAATACTAAACATTGCTTTTATAACTCAGGGACAATAAGGAGCCAAATGACGCGACAACAGACTACCTGGGATGGGTCAAAATGACTTTTGTATTGCATTACAAAAAAAAACATGCACACATAAGTGTTAAATAAGTGGTCATACTGTCAAAAGGGATACAAAACTACCCGTCAGAAGTCCTGAATTTTAATTATGCTATCGTGTGGCGACTGTCGTCTATAATAATAAAATGATAATTGTGTGTTTATTTTTTTAGAAAATAACTCATAAAGCCAGATAAGGTTTTTTACCTGTTAGACATCGAATGTTCTTGCTTATTTAGGGGCAAAACTTTAGACAGGATCAAATATTTTATGAAAAAGATTATTAACTTATACAAGTAACTGTACTTAAGCGTCATTGAGACATAGTCATTTATAATTTGTAATTAGTAAGTTGAAAAGTTAATCTTTTTATGAGTTTAAATTTTTAGATAATAAAGAAAACTCAACAATTATACCTAATAGCTGTGCCCGCCACGTCGTAGGCGTCCTGACAATATTTTGTTTGATTTCGCTCTGAAAGTAATCTACACCAAATTTTAAGACTTACTTTTATATAGAGGTACCCATGCCTGAATAAAATTCTAAAATTTGTATAAAATTTTAAAACTATTGCAGAGTTCTGCAAATAGTGTTAAAAATTTACAGCTGAAAAAATTAAAGATGCTGCCAAGTTTGCAGTACCCTTAAAACGGTAAAATTCCGTACTTTAACTACTTTTTCTCTTGGAAATGAGATAGTCTTGTAGTAAAAAAGTATCCTTTATTTGAATAAAGATACTAAGGTATGTAAGGTATGTATGTATGCATGTATTATCTTGAAAAATGGTGGAGAAATATGCAAAAGTCTTGCAAGTTGCTTGCATGTTTACACTTGCAAATAAAAAATTTCGACAAAGCGAAAACTTGCAAAAAATTTTGAACTATTTTTTATTTGTTTATAATCTAGAGTTACCAAGAATAAGCATAGAGGGAAACTGTTTCCCCCCGCATTGACGTCAACACTTCTAGGCTACCACCTGGACCTAAATCACAGGAAGGGCGATATTGTCCGGTGTTCTGTTACACAGAGCAACAAATTGCGAGTCAGGTGATTAAATAGTCTCCATGATCATGGTCCTGTCAGTCATGTTCTAAACTTGCTCGCAATAAGGGCGGATGCATTGTTTTCATCCAGTGTTAAGACCACCATCAGGTTAAGACAACACGCCAAGCACTGACGTAAATCTGTATCAGATTTGTGGGAAAACAGTAAGCTTCAATAAAATTTTTTTTTATGAAATCAAAGTTTTAAAATAACACCAATTGCCTAAATGCCTTTTTAGTCTGAGTTTAGACTGGAAATCATTTGGAAGAGAATCATTTAGTTTGATAGCATATTAGGGGTGGGGAAGAGACGCTTTGTTGACATTTACTTTGTTGGCAATAATAATAATAGTAAATGTGGCCGGCAACATGTTCGTTTGTGTAAACGCAAATAAAAAAACAAAACGGAAATCCATCCAGAATTGATGCACATAAAGCTGATATTAAATAAATTAGTCAAGTGCGAGTTAGACTCACACACGTAGGGTTCCGTACTATGTTTAGTACAACTTTAAAAATTCAAGTTGTTAATTTTTTCATGTCTTATGAGTCACCCTTTAATTTTAAAATTAAAGTCATAATTGCATCACTGTTGGAACACCCTTTAAATTTTAGCAATTTTTGTTGTAGCGGCCATGGTAATACACTATCTATAAAAATATATATGCGCCTACCTATTGCGGTTCAAAAAATAAGGTATACGTGAAAAACGTGTCACTGATGGAAAATCCTTTAGATATTAGTAATTGTTACAACATCCGAAGAACAACATCTACTGTAAACATTGAAAGAGTCTACCTATTATGGTTCAAAAAATAAGGCTATTTACGTAGAAATCATGTCTCTGTCGGCTCACCCTTTAATTTTGTTATTTGCTATGGCGGCCATGGCAATTCTCTTTCTATGAGTATATCAAGAGTCTACCTATTACTATTAAAAAAATAAGTTATTATACATGAAAAATATGTCACTGTCAGAACACAATTTAATTTTTAGTAATTATCATAACGGCCATGGCAACACATCTTCTATACAAATTGGAAGAATCTACTTATTACGGCTCAAAAAATATTTAGTTTTACATGCAAAAGACGTCACTGTCGGAAAACCCTTTAATTTTTAAATTTTTATTGTTTTTATAGGGGTCATAGTAGTACACCATTTGTGAAAATTTCAAGAGTCTATCTATTATGGTTAAAAAATTAGTCAATGTTTATTCAAATCACGTCACTGTCGGCTCACCCTTTAATTTTTACTATTTGTTATAGTGGCCATAGTAATACACCTCCTGTATTTTCAAGAGTCTACCTATTATCGTTCAAAAATTAGGCCATATACATACATGCAAATCACGTCACTATCGGAACACCCTTTAATTTTTAGGTTTAATATTGTATACTTGCTTATAACGCGAACATAGATTAATTTGATGTCTGCAAATTTTAAGTGGTTGCCTCCTATAGCTCAAAAAATAAAGACATAATGGCAAATATCACGTCACTTTAGGAACACATTATAAGTTTTAGTACTTGTTGCTATAGTGGCTACAGTTACACATCTTCTGTGAAAATTTCAAGAGTCTACCTATTATGGTTCAGAACTTGGGCCTTATACATAGAAATCACACCACTATCGGAACACCCTTTAATTTTTAGGTTTTTTTTTTAGACTTGTTTATAAGACTTGTTTATAGGAACACCCTATAAGTTCGAATATTTGTCGCTATAGAGACCACAGTTACACACCTTCTGTGAAAATTTCAAGAGTCTACCTATTATGGTTCAAAACTTAGGCCTTATACATGCAAATCATACCACTATCAGAACACCCTTTAATTTTTAAGTTTATTTTTTAGACTTGTTTATATAGCGTACCAAGTTTTAATTACTGCTTGCATATTTTTAGTGTATTCTTAATACAGTTGAAGAAAAAATCACATATTCGTAAATAAAACCTCTCTATCGCAACACCCTATAAGATTTAGTATTTGCTACTATAGCGGCCACAGCTATACACCATCTGTAAAAATTTCAAGCATCTACCTATTATGGTTCAAAACTTACACCACTATCGGAACACCCTTTAAATTTTAGTTTTACTTTTTTATAGTTGTTTATATAGTGAACTAAGTTTTAATTACTATATGTAAATTTCAAGTGTATCCCACCTACAGTTCACGAAATAGACACATATTCGTGAATAACACCTCTCTATGGGAACACCCTATAAGTTTTAGTATTTGTTGCTATAGCGGCAACAGCTATACATCATCTGTGAAAATTTCAAGAGTCTACCTATTATGGTTCCAGAGATAAAAGACGCTGACAGACGGACAGACGGACAGACATTGTAGCGAAAACAATAGGGTTACCTTTTTACACTTTGTGTACGGAACCCTAAAAAGGAAAACATTCGACAGCTCTTGCACAACACTGCATAGAAAACGGACATTTACCAAACTTTGACGCAGTTAAAATTCTAGATAAAGAGAAAAAGGAAAATAAGAGATATATGTACGTTGGAAAGCTTGAGAATTCAACAACAATCAAAAAGTGCAATAAATACAAAAGAGGATAAAGACAATACAAATGCTAACTATACCATAGCAATAGTTTAGTAATAAAAGCAACTGCGATCAAAGAAGAATATATTTACTGTGATATTTTATTTTTAAATTCATTTTAAATTTGTTTTTAATTATTTTAAGTTTTATGTAGTGATGTCCCACATTTACAAAACTGTGATAAAATTTAGAATAATGTAAACTTGACGAAAAAGAATATATGTTAGTAAATTTATTTAACATTTAGATTATTGCTGTAACTAAACTAAGTTTTCCTCTTGTATTAATAATGTTGCCAGATTAAATAAAAATTTCCCTGATGATGTTGGAAAAACCTGCAAACGAAACGTCGAAATAACTTTGTTAAATAAATAGTCTTTTTATTTATACAAAAAAATTGACCTTAAAAGCCTATCTATAGACAATAAATATAGTGGAAATCCATTTATTTCCTTTAAATGTTCGCCCGTCTAAACTGGGACTTAGGAAATATTTCAGGAGGAATAATACGATTTATTTTTTAATACACACGAAACAGTTAAAACTTTAATTATTTTGTATCCAATTAATTTAAATAAAACTTTTCTGGCAACACTGTTTATATTTTTGACCTTTACCTGCTACAAGTGTCAAAATATTAGACGAACATGGACTAGCATGTGTAAACGTAGGGTAATAGGTTAAGAATTTGTTTGCATTTAGTTTGTGTAAAAAAATACAATTTATTTTAACCCATATGGAACGATATAGGCATGGACTAAATGAGACATAAATTGAAACATAAAAGTATCGTTCCACAAGGTAACTGTGTAATTAAATTCGAAAGAAAACATATTCGACATACATATTCGACAACAAATTAAAAGAATTTTCTTAAAATAGAAAACAGATTTTTTCTTTAGTGAAATTTTGTTAATTAAAAAAATTGTTGATTTAATTGTATCACCCACTGTAACGTATATTATTTATTTTATTTACATAAGTTCAACAATGTGAAAAACTAAAAAGATTTTTTAATTTTTTATTATCAAAAACAAAAAAATAAACTCTTGAGGGGTAAATGAGGGAAATGAAAGACATGAAACATTTGACCCAAAACTGCACGATGCGTTTCGTAATCAACATAATCACATATAAATATGATCTTTTTCTATTGAAACATAAACAATTGAAAAGTATTAAAATAATAAAGGGGCACGAGACCATCACATCACATCACTTCATTCTTGGTGAAACTTTTGTTATCACTTTCATTTCCGTCAGAAAAAACCCGCCGAATTAAAAAGAATTTGAAACTGTTTGTTTTAATATTGAAATGGGGAATGGATGGATACAAACAGACACACACTGTTTGTTGTTCTATGGAAAGGTGTTGAAATATTTGTTTGTGTACATGTACGAGTATGGAAAATATTTGGGAACCTTTACATTTTACATATTGCAAGTGGATTTGTAATGAAAACAATATTTTTTTTTCCTTTGAAAAATAAATAAACCACACCAAGTTGTGACTTTTCGGTGAATCGGAGAAATACTTAAAGAATAAAGGTTTTATTCTTTCTTCATTTGAAATAACTTTATTTAGCTCAAGCATTTTGAATGTTTGTAATTGGTTACAGACAAAGAATGCTTATGTTTCTAAAAATTTATGTTTTAAATTAAAATTCAATTAATTTTTTAATTGATTCAAATATATATTTGTTTAAAACAGAACAACAAAATTTTATAATTAAACAAATAATTGAATCAATTAATTATTTAATTAAATTTTAATGTGAGTCCAATTAAAATCTTTATTAGGGGAACATATTTCTTTCTGTGTACTTTTACAAAAAATACCTTTTAAATAATATATGTATTTTTTTAACGTTTTCACACCATTTAGCCACATATTTGCAAATTTTAGCTATTTGTGTTCAAATTACATTCAGTTATAAAGAGAAAAGAAATTTAATAATTATTTATTTACCGCTACTTCCTTTTACAAAATTAAAATCAACATTTTTGGTTTCGATACCCTGTTCATGTTTTTTCCCGGAATATAATTATTCCCATAAAAAACTCACAAATTTTTCTATCGTGAATGATTCTAATAACAATTTACTTGTATTTTACGGTAGAAATCATTCACGATAGAGATTTTGGGAGTTTTTCATGGGAATAAATATTCGCGATAGGTGTGAATATTTCGCCCCTTTTTTATTACTAACTACTGCAATGATAAAAGTTATCGTTTAAAAAAAGTACTTTTTAAAAAAATGCCAAAATAGTACTTTTAAAATTTACCGTTTAAAATAGAAAATTTCAGCAAACTTAAAAATGTATAATTAAATAAAAAACTTTCCTAAAAAACACCGTTTAAAAAAGGAATTTTAAAGAAGAACCTTTAAAAAATACCTTAAAGTAAAAAAAAACTACATTTAAAAACTATCCTTAAAAATTTAGTTTATATAAAAGGACATTTTAAAAAAAGTATCTTTGAAAAAGGCGTATCTCTCAAAAATTGCTTTAATAAAATACCTTTAAAAGTAGTATGTATGTATATGTATGTATGTATGTATATTAAAAAGGAAAGGAATTTTTAAAACTACTTTTTAAACGGTAACTTAAGAACACTGCATTAAGAAAGGATTTTTAAAAAAGTACTTTTTCGAAAACTAATTTAACAAATTGTACGTTTAAAAATATAACTTTTTAAAAAGCATAACTTACAAATAAACCTTCTAAAACAAAACATAATTTAAAAAATAATATTTTTTTTTAATTGTCCTTTAAGAGGTTCATTAAAAAGTACCCTTTAAAAGTACGTTCAAGAAAATTACTTAAAGGAAACACAAGTTATAAGTTATGTTCAACAAAAAAGGAGGGATATTGCTTCTCTTGGCCGAACACCAGAGATATGGCCCACAAAATATAACAACAACGATGAACTATAGTTAGTTCATATACATTGTAGATACATAATATATAAAAAGTGCCTAATAAAGTATCTTTTACAAGTTATTTATTTATTTATTTTAATTTGATATCAATACAAAGAAGCCCTCATGACTAATTAAAATGTATTGTAGTATAATTTACTATGTATAAAGATAAGATTTATTCTATTAAATCAGTAACAATTTATTTGTTTTAAAGAACATTTTTAAAACAAACCTTTTTAAAAAGAACCTTTTAAAATACAAACTTTTAGAAAAGCATGTACATACATACATATGTATGTATTTCAGTGGCTTAAAAAACCATTTAAAAATATAGTTTAAAAAATACATATACTTATTAAAAACGTAATACTAAAAGTACCTTTAAAAAAGTGACTAAAATTTTTTTTAATTTTATTTTGAAAAAGTAATATTTACAAATAAGTTCTTCCATAAAACAGCTTTTAAAAATTGTAATTAAAAAAAATTATGTTAAAAATACATGTTACATTTAAAGAAGTATATTTAGAAAGTATCTTCAGAAAGTACAAAAAAGTTCCTCTCAAAATGTATCATTATACAAAGTATTTAAAAAATATTTCTTCTGAAAATGAGGTTTCAAAAAAGTAACCAAAAATGTTTTTTTTTTAAAGTCTTATTCAAGAAGGAGCATCAAAAAAGTTTTAAAATAAAGTACCTTTAAAAAAGTACATTTAAAAATAACTTTTGATAATAAAGTACCTTTAAAAGGCGGCTTTTAAAAAAGGTACCAAAAAGGTACTTTATGCAAAGTTTCCTATTGAAACGATATTTTTATAAAAAGGGCGTTATTCCAAAAAGTGCCAATGTAAATAAAACGAAACTTGAATTGTCAAAAACAAAAGGCCCGCCAGAGATGGAATAAGTGATTTTTTTTGTTAATTGAATAAAGAAAGATCTTGTGAATGAATAATAAATTAGAGTGGTTGCAGGGATTGGACTATTAGTTTCAAATAAAAATTATCATTTAAGTAGTGTTTAACTTTGTTCATTCACAATACATACAGAGTTTGTTTTTTTTTTTTTTTTTGAAAAAGCCTTTTAACTCTACAATGAATTTTTCAGCAGAATAATGCTTTTGCGCTTTAAAATAGGTTCCAAAAAAATTTAAAGTTTTTATACGCAAAACGTTTATTTTGAGGACCTCAACATATTTAATTGCATTTCATAGAGCGTTGGCCAAAGACAAGTGCTTGCTTGCTTGCTTTACTTCTTTAATTTCTTTTAGATACAGTACAAATTTTCTTGTAATATAGGTAGTTTGAGAATAGATGGTCAGTCCACCTTTTTAAGGAATTGCGTACTAGCCAAAAAGAAAAAAAGTTTTTTCTTTAATTAAATAGTAAGTAAAAAGTTTAAATTATATTCCTGATTACTTAGGGACAGTAAGGTGACATTTATCTTAAAAAAAAAGATTAAATTGAATTGAATTAAAAGACAACACTATATCTGCGAAGCTTTTTGCTTGTCTGCAGAAAACACTCATGAGTCTTTGTCTTTGTCTCGAGACTAATAGACTAGAGCGCTATCAATCGGTCTATCGAGCCACTCATTTTTAAAGACCAAATAATGAAAAATTAAAAAAATTAAATTAAAAATTTTAACAGGTTGGCCTAAACTAGCTCTAGGCTCATCTAAGTAATGCTGTTATATAGGGTGTCTGCAAAAAAGCTTTCAACGTTTAAATTTGAATTTAACAATTTTTGAACAAGTTCTTGAGTTTTGCTTATTGTTTTAAGTATCTTAAAATTTATAAAAAAAAAAATCTCTTTAAAACCATATAAAAAAGTTTGCAATGTTGTTGCTCTAAAACACAGGGTTCAAATGTAAATAAACCTTTTAGGAAGGACTGCAACAACATCCTAGCAACACAACAGCAACAGCAAAGGAAGGAAGTTGTGCAAAAATATGACGACTAAACAAGGTGTTTTCGCACAAAAGAAAAAAGATAAAACTTTTTTAGCTTTGATTTCATTCACCTATACATACACACTCAAAAACAATACACACACGCACACACTCACCCATACATAAACATTTATGTATCTAACGTTCATTTAGTTTTAAAGGAATAGCAATATGGATTTATTTTGCATTTTTCTTCTTTATGTTTTTGTTAATTTTTGTATTAAAATTATTTTTTATTAAATCACTCACTTTTCTTAGTTTTTTTAATAAAATAAAGTATAAAAATATTATTTGAAATAATTTTTTGTTTATTTAATTCTTGTGGCAGGAGTTATGTACATATGTATTTGCCTCATTACATTTTTACTAAAATGTTGCAAGAACACTGTACTGTCGCTGATACAAAACACTCTTTTTCACACACAGCTAAATGAAGACATGAACAAAATTATGCTGTTTCTGTTTTATATCAATCACAAATTAAATAAATCCAAATAGTATAAATCCGTCGTATTTTCTTCGAGACGTACGTACCGTTCCAGAGCGTTATTCAAACTATTCGCCGGCGCACAAAAGCCATGTAAAAGTAATATCACAAGAGCAATTTTATTATTTTGTTTGTCTTCTGTTTTCCTACTAAATACATAAATTCACACATACACACACACACACACACACAAACATAGGTTAAAAACATGTACACACACATACATATAACTGACTGACACATACATTAACAATGTAATAGTTCCAAAACAATATTATGCTCACTCCAGTCGTCCGTCCATCCAAATTTTCCACACTCCACCAAACAGTTATACATAGAAGTACAACTTTAAACAAAACCAACAGAAACAACAACAACAACAGCTACAATCGTGGTGAAAAGAATAAACCAAAAAAAAAGACAAAAAAATGCCACTTTGAAAAATCCGTTGCAACAAAAACTGCATGCACATGAGATACAAATACACATATACAAGCATACATATACATCCATATAAGCATATACATACATTCACTGAATTCAACAATACAACAACAAAGAAATAGTCAACCAACATCCATACAGAGACATACTTTTCAGACCCTCGATACTCTTACTCTGGTTTGAGTTGAAAAAGAAAAAACATTAATAGGGGATGTTTTGGATTATGTTGCTCTGATGTTTTATGCTTCCAATTCATTATTTTATTTTCTGTATGTATTACACACATATACATACACACACACTTTTTAATTCCAATACCACTACTAACATCTAAACTGTTATTTTTAATGCGGCAAATAATATTAGGTACACTTTAACCACGATTCACTATTATACTCAGGCCCATTATTATAACTTGCCAATAGCTAAAGTTAGGATTTTATCGGAGAGATAAGGAGTTTTTCGTTATAATAACGAGAGTAGGGCTCGTTACTATAACTTGTCTGTCAAGTACCTGATATTGAAAGATTATTGTAGCTTACTTATAATAATGAAAAACAACTTATTGCTCCGCTAAAATCCTTACTATTGGCAAGTTATAATAATGGACCTCAGTCGTTCGATATATAAAAACAGCCAGCTGTACTTAAAAATGGAATACAAATCGCATGTATGAGCCGGCGCACAGAGGGGTATTTTGCCAATCTAGCCGGACATTACTTTTTTTTATTTTAATTGACTTTAAAAACTTTACTGAGTGCCCCTAGATTAACTTATATGTAATAGTGGACTTCAAATGACACCTGTACTCAAAAATGGAGTACAAATCTCATGTTTGGGCCGGCGCTTATAGGGGTATTTTGCCAATCTAGCCGGACTTTTTTTTAGCTTTTATTGGCTTGCCAAAAATTACTAAGTTCCCCTAGATTAATGAAACTTGGCAGAAAAATCTCTTATACTCATAGGCTATTAAAGCTAAATAAAAAAATCGAACCAAGGAGAAAAAAGTTCCCCTTAGAAAAACTAATCCTACCTCTGCGAAATTAAATTATGTTTTAAGTTTTACCATACTTTTGTTTAGCAAATGCAACTTTTATAGTCAGCGAGAGTTTAAAAACCTAAACTTCGACCCTGAAGATTCTAAAATGCGATTTTTCGCCCCGCCCTCTTTTGTGGGCGGTGACATAAAATATTATTTGCAAAAATAAAGTAATTATTAAAGGAAATTGATTACATACGCCTTAATAACATACAAATTTTCAAGTTTTTATGAGCAGGGGAAGGTATCCCTGCAATCACACCCCGCGAAAGGTACATGTGATTTAAAAAAAAAAATTTTTTTTTTGCTAATTTCCAAAAATATTCATTTTTAAGCTTTAATGTCGAAGAGAAGAAGATTAATAAAAGTGAATTTTGTAATTTATTTTGCCACGACAGCTAGAGTGCTAGTTTATCAGTCTGCGGGGTTGTGGGTTTGCTTCCCATCAAAGAAAGTTACATTTTAGAAAATAACCGGCTGGTGACATAAGATTCTTCGAAAATTTTTTTAAGCCCAATTTCGAAGATTTTAAATAATTTGAAATTTTTAAAGGTATATTTTTTTCTACTTTCCAAGTAACAAAACAAGAGATTAATAAACCTTGATGTCCTAATAGTGTTTTCACACATTTAAAGTGCTGCCTTTTTAGAATTTTCCAAATTAAAAAAAAAGAATCTGTGAAAAGACACTGGAAAAAGCCGTTTAGGTGGTGTAATATGTATAAAAATGATAACGAAGACAGAACACATACAAAAAAACATCCTAAACGAACCATAAAATAAAAAATAAAAATTTTAAATCACAATATGTAGTTGTGTATAGGGAGAAAAAGGAAAAAGGAATCACAAAAACGTTTTTAGTGGAAAAAGGTGGATGGAAAGTGACAAATAGGGGAGACAACTTGTGTGTTGTGTAAACAAAAAAAAAAAAGAGTAAATAAGAGAAAATAAGGAGACTATTTGCTTCATGAATTTCTGTTCGGGTTACAGGGATTTCCTATGAAAGATAAAAAACACAAGACTTAAAAATAATTATAAATTCACAAACAAAAACTGAAGAATATTTCTTCTTTGTTTTTAACACCTATTGATTTGCCTTTTTTACGTTTTACGTTTTATTTTTTATTTGCTTTTTTTTTGGCGAGGGATGATGGGATCTTTTTAACATCTGTCAGCGAAACTTTACTAAGTATACAGATTTTCATATTGAATGTATCTATGTATGTACATATGTATGTAAGTATGTACACACATAAATGTACAGTGTCTATCACAAGATTCAAAACTTAAATATATTTGTTTTAACATACAAAGGGATTTTTTGGATCATAAAAATGAACTTTTCTTAGAAAGTAAGCCCCAGAATAAAAAATGTACTGTGTCTATCAAAACATTCAAAACTTAAATATAATTTTTTTTAGAAAGTTAGCCCAAGAATAAAAAAACACAAAAGATCATAAAAGAGGAAAGTATTTTCGGTAGTAGTAGACTTCGTTATCACTTATCATCACGTTGGATTTAATAAAATTTCTCGTATGGCTTTATCTGAATTTGGTTAGTTTTATGGAGATGATATTTACAAATAAACACTACCTAAAGTTGTTACATACGTGGAATGCCAAAGAAGGATGTAGCGAATCAGAAAATGCATTACATTCTGTTTTATAATAGACACTTTTCCAATTTTTCTTTAAAAATTAATCACCTAATTTATTTAAAAAATCTTTTTTCCGTTGTTAAAAAAAAAAGAACGCAAGCTTTCTTAACAATTCATTTGGAAACCCAAGAATTTATAAAAAATTTTTATTTTTTTTTTTCAAAATTAAATCTATATAAATAAAAATGTTTTTATGGTAAAAAAAATTGACCACGCCCACTTTAAAGCCCAATTGTTTGATTTATCTAATTTCAAAGAACTACTGCACCGACTAGGCTAACTTTTTCTTTAGATCTTCATCATAACCCAACTTAGATTTTTACGGTAAGAAAAATTAACCACACAATAAGGACGCTGACGAAGTGGCGGGCGCAGTTAGTTTAAAATAATTTTATCAAAATTAAAAAAAAATTTTTATTTTATAAAAATAGAATTTTTAAAAGCTTTTTTATATTTTAATTATATTTTCGTGTTGAAAGCATAAATATATTTTTTTAATACAGATGAAAATTTCAAATATTCAATATTTTTTTAAGCTAACTCAATTTTTTTTATTTCGAACTTAATTTCGAATTTTAAGAATGCATAAGAAAGTCTTTTTTATTTAAATAATTTAATATTTTTTGTAAGAAACAGCAAAAACATTAATTTTTAAATGTGTTCGAAATTTCGAATATAACTTCGAATTTTCGAATATAAATAAATTATGAAATTTAAATATTATACTTTTGAAATTTTTATTATAACTAAGAATTCGAACTTAATTTCAAATTTTTTCCAAATAAAAATTTTGTAATTCGTGACATAACTAAAGTATTTGTATAAAGTGTGGAGTTTAACAAAAATTTTTTTTTCCAAAATTCAAAAATTAATGTCACATACATACATATCACCTTTTTGTAATGGACTCCAAAAGTAAATTTTTTTTAAATGTAATTTAAAAAATTATTAAAAGATTTACTATATTTAAATATGTAAATACGCTTTATTTTCAAAACAAAAAAGAGTCAGACAAAAGAATATCGAACCATTAATAAATATAATATAATAAAGCACAACTAACAACAAATTAAAATATAAAATATTGATCATATACACAAATATCAGGTATTCTATGGGGACACCCTATAAAAATTTTTGCTGTTATAGCGGATATAGTAAAACCATCTATAAATTTTAAGTGTCTGCCAATTACGATTGTAATGATAAGGCCATATAAGTCAGCATTAAATCTTCCATTAGGGTGCCATTTAATTTTATATCTCTATTACTTGTTTTTGTGGCAATAGCAATACATATTCTGCTTGAATATAAAGTGCTTTCGCATAACGGTTTTAAACATAAACCCAAATAATGTAATCTTCTATGGGGACACCCTTTAATTTAAAATTTGAATTTTGACATGCTATTGTAGCGGATATTGCAAAGTTTGTGTGGCTCTAAAATTCAATTCAGAAAATAAGGCCTTATACTCCAACATCACATCTTCCATGGGCTACCCTTTATTTGTATGTCTTTATTATTTGTTCTTGCGTTCTTGCTGACGAAATCAATCTTTCTGAGACTTAGGACCATACCACAGCCACTATGTTACTTCCGAAGGTCTTGCCAAATAACCGGCTACAGGGACTTGGCCTCGTCATTGGGGAGCTACCAGTTTCTGTGGTACCAGTCGTTTAGATACTGGTTAGAACTCGAAGGTTCTTATCGCCAGTTTCAGGCTTCGTGCAAGCTCGGAGGATTGGTGCCCCACAAAAGCATTAGTGGCATGGTATTTCCCCGGGGGAATAGGCTAGTGGAACGCAACCGCAACATAGGTCTGATATTGTATTATCAGTTCCTATATAGCATTGATTTTCTGTTGCCAAACAGTCGTTGTAAAACTTTTCCCGTGTTTCTGCTATATTTTATTAGAGAGTCATTAGTTTTAATTGAACATACACTTCCCAAAAGTATTTTAGATCTTTTTGCTGTTCTAAAGATTTTTAAACATTTTCTTAAATTCCCTAGAAGCTTTTGTTAAAAAGGCAACTATTATTTTCTATCAGTAACAACTTCTTCAAATGGAATCATGTGGTAAACGTTGAGAACGTATTACTCACCACTGTAGTGTTGTCATGCGTTGAGCATCAATATTACAAATGTGTAAGAGAACATTGTTTTTTAGCTTAAATTCTTAAAATTTTATTTGGTAGAGATACATACATACATAAAATTCAAAAGTAGGACATTGTGTTAAAGCTACATATGTACATATGTATGTATATATGCATATACGGTTACTATGCAGTGATAAGACTGTGCTTCTTTTTAGTATTTAGTTTATTTGCTCTATTACTTAATATACGACTGATGAAAAAGGATAAGGAGACGATGATAATTTTGATGCTGCTATACATGTATCTCGGCGATTAATATTAATAGTAAAACGATTAATAAATAAACATTATTTAGATAATTCACAGTAATACTATTGTGATCTAGATTTATGTACATCAGAATCTGATCTGGTCGCCAAATTTGGCGGTATTTTTCAACTGCCAGACGCTATACTGAAACTGACCTGTGCCTTTCGACACATAAGTGGCTTCCTCAACCATGTACTTAAAGCATTAAACACATAGACGACAGCAGCATACCGACTACAACCTGTCAATATTAAAATACACACGTTTATAGACGAATTTTGAAGACGATTATTTTGACGACATCATAGCTACATGGCTGCACGACCACCGTTGTGGCTGTAGCTAACTGTAGGCTAATTTCTATTTTTGTTTGCGAAAATTTTATTTTATTCAACAGAACAAAATGTCACAAAATTATAAATATAAATTCATTTACAATCAAGAGGTTTTGAGCAAATATATTTATTTGTTTTGATATGATAAAAGTATTTTTTGTAAAAGTAATGTTTTTATGAGTTAAATATGTGTTTCTACAATATTTTTACAGTTTTGAAGTATGTAGCTGTCGTCTTCAACATAATTTAGTAGCTGACTACACGGCGACGATTGTAGCCAACGTCATTTGTAGTCGTGTTTCGGTGTAGCCGCTGTTGTCTATCTGTTTAATGCTTTACTCGCGAAAACTACATAGTCCCCTTTTGCATTATGCAACATTTGTCGCTGCAATTCTTACTTAGTATGCGAGAGGGGAAAGAGAGGGATTAAAAGGGGTTAACATATGCATGTTAAAAATTCGTTTTGTCCCCTAATTCGTAGTAATTTTGAAGTTTAAAATGAAAATGCAATTTTTTAAGAAGAAACGAGAAAAATTACAGCGACCAAAGTTGCATAATATAATTGGGCACATAACAAACATATTATTAGCGTCTTCCTCCTGACTCATTCCCTGCTATAAGGGTTTAAAACATAATGTAAATTTTCCTCATGAGTCTAACCAAATACCACACAGGTTCTCAAAACACATTTTCCTACTATTTCTGCCCTAAACTCTCTTATATCCCTCTTCTCTTATATTCCTATTCCTACAAGTCCACAGACTCTTTCCCTTATATCCCCATTTCTACATACATATATCGGCAAAAAAGCATGCTTCTAAATTAATTACAGTTGAACCTTTTTTCCACAGGGCAAGTTTGTTGCACAAGACTTAATTTTTGTAAAATAGAGAGGAGAACGGACTCATTCCACTTGTATATATTTTCTGTGAAGCTATCAGCTGCCTCACAGGAAATATTATTTTAGAAAAATAAATATTATTGTTTTTCTTCTTCTTTTTTGCGTGATAGTGTATCAAAGATCCACACTTTGTTTTGGGCTTTTATTAAGAACCACACAATTTTGTCTCAATTTTTCTGATTGAATCGTGTGATTATGATTTTTTTTAATGGCCTTAAGACTACCTCTGGACGAGCCACTGATTTGTTGAACCATTGAACAATTTCATGTGCGCACATTAAAACGTCTCGTGAAGACCATCCCTGCCGATGTCAAGTTCTTGTTCAACCAGCATTGTCAGAAAATGTATTCGGATAACGATGTTTGCCATCAAATGTTGAAAGTTTGACTTTTAAAGAACGCCATCTGTTGATCAAGACAGAAAATTATGTTTAGTCGGAACACGCACATCGCAAAATTTTTGTTCCCTATTTTGCAGACGTTTTGTTCATGCGCAAGCAAAATAATGGCTCGTGAAGACGGTGTGTAACGAAGCAACATTGAGATATAAATTATTTTAAGGTGGTAAGTTCTCAAACTCACTACGCATTTCAAAATTTCCCTTAATTAATTTTTATTTATTTTTAATATGAATAGTCGCTTATTGCGATATTGTTTTTCGTAGCGTGTGTTTTTTTTTTGTTTTTACTTTTATTTATTTTATTTTAATTCCTTTATGAATCATTCGCTATAATATGTATGTCTGTCTTCATGTTCTGGTATCATGTTCTGAGTCATTGTTGTGTGGGGGATATGTATTGTTTGTATGTATGAGTTTAAAAGTAAAAAAAGTAATAAGACTGGAAGTGGAGCAATTATTAAAAAAGAGACAATTAAATAACTTCCGTCTTCCGCCTCTAACAAAAATAAGTTCATCCTTCTGTAGAGGCTGTGTGCTGCAGAGTGTCCAAAATATGGAAAAGAGTTTGTTTAACCATAAAAAAGGGATGCCTTCACGGGAAAAAATAATGTTTGCGAGCTCTTGTCGCTAATTAAAGTAATTTATCACTAAACTCATTTTAAGTATAATTTTATGGTTATTGATGTTTCAGTTGTAATTAAAGATATAAAGCTAAATTCATAAAAACTAAATTTTGATTAAAAAACAAGTATGGCTATATTCAGCAGTGCCTTCACCATGGTGATTTTAGTTTTACAGACATACATATGTATGTACAAAATTGATTGAGAAGACAAAAGCATTAAAAAAAGAACTGTGCATTCCATTAATCAGAAATATTTCGTATACGGTATACATATGTAAATATATCCTCACCTGAAATACCTAACTATGTAAAATTTTCTATAATTTGTTTTTGTAAAATTTTTTTGTAAAATTCGTTTTTAAAATTTTTTTGTTAAAATTGATTGAAAGTTTTTGTAAAAATTTATTGGAAAATTTTTTTTAAAATTTTTTTAAATTTTATGTAAAAAATTGTTTGAATTTTTTTTTTAAATAGGACCTTCCTGCAATCTAAATTGCGTTAGAGTGTTCAGACAAAAGCAAAAAATTCTTAAAAAAAAATTTCATCACCCCCCAATGTGTCTTTTAAGTGCTCCTGGTTACCAGTGGGAACCCTGCGGGTCTGTTGGCTACCTCTATGTGTATTGCTTTCTATAAAGGCTTTTAATACAAATCAAAGCAGAAAAACCTTACCAACCTAAAAATAAACAAAAAATCGCCCGTCGTAGGGGGTTATTGATCCCCCGAGATCTATATGTACACCATGCGATCTACTGATCGTGGTCCAATATTTATTTAATAAAATAAGCATAAGAGAATTATTACAACCGAAAAAAATAAAAACGACGTGAAAAATATAGGTGGGCGTGTTTTTTTCCTCACAGCCTCGAATGGAATGCCTGAATTCCATTAGTGAAATTTTCGAAACTATGCCTGGCAAAACTAAATATCGACATAATTTAACCCTTTTATATTAAGTAATACATATTTTTATTCTTATTTATGTTAAATATTTCTGCACGTATACACATACATACATACATACATACATACATACATACATACATACATACATACATACATACATACATACATACATACATACATACATACATACATACATACATACATACATACATACATACATGCATACAAATGTTACGCAGTAATTATTCTTCTTTGAGAAGCCATTGAAATTTGTTTTGTACGTTTTATTTTGTAGAAATGAAAATACAAGCGAAATTACTTTACGAATAATAATAATTTACTTAAGCGCAATTGCTATAGCTTAAATACAATAACAAATACTATGCGATTTTCGAAATGAAAACAAAGTAAAAAAATTGAGTATTGACAATTTTTATTTTCCACAAACGCTAAATAAAATCTTATTGTAAAGGGTTTTCCCACAGCAGAGGGTAGAACTTAAATTCATCGTTTACTTTTTAGCGTTTTTCTAAATGTTACAACTTTGGTCGATGACTTTGGGTCATAGATCAGGAGCCGAGTTGCCGCATTCGTGAACAAGTAAAATTATACGTCATTTGTCTTTTTAGAATTATGGCAACTTATTTCGAAACTTGAGATGATAGCATACCTACGATAATTCGATTCATACGATACAACGCTCGAAAACTATTTTGCTTAAGTAACTCCATATAATGATTTATAGTACGATAGTCTATGAGTTTGGGGATTGAGGATTCGATTTTCGCCAAAGACTCTGGGTGTTTTCTGAAGTCCAGTCAAAAGCTTCTAGTATTGTATTATTAATAAAAAAACAGAAATATAATGTCTAGTACGTGGTTGATCATCTTGATTTAAATTTTTGGATGATTTATGTCAGGCATGGAGCAGATTATATTTCATTCATCACTCTGGCTGGAAGGGATAGAATATAAGGGTAACCTGAGACCTCGAAAAGATACATGTAGTAGCCTACTTACACCTCAGTGAGTTCAGTCATTGTAGGACCTTCGCAGTAGCAGTAGGCCATTACCTACTGATACTCTGGGTTCTGGTCCACAGAAACTCACAGCAGATCCCCTTTTTTGCTAGTTCATCTGCTGCTTCATTCCCAGCTGTGTTTATGTGTCCTTTAACCCACATCAATGTAACCTCATTAACCGAGGCACATTTGTTAAGTTTTAGAACACATTCCAGCACTATGACACGTTTACTTTCCTCATGTGTTTTATAAGGGACTGGTTGTCAAGTGCAGTGAGAACTTTTCTTCCATGCACCCGACTTTCCAGCAGGTAATCCAACGCATGCAACAATCTGGCCGTGGTAACATAAACCTTAATAATCGTGCTTACATTCTACTAAAAAGGATGAGTATTGCTTTCCCTGCCCGAACATTAGATGGATAGCCCGTATACTGTTTTTTGTCTGGCTTTGGCTGGTCTATATAAATATGTAGGTTTTTTTAGAGTTACTAGCGAGCTAGTCTATCAGTCTGTGTGTTTTCTACAGACAAGCAAAAATCTTCGCAGAGGTAGTGTTGTCTAAAAAAAAATAAATTAACAGTGCAAGTCTATCAGTCTAGGGTGGTGGGTTCGATTCCCACCAAAAACTCTGGAATTTTTCACTACAAGTTGGCAGGAAGACCAAGAAGGAGTTTGTGACAAGGACTGTCTAGTATTATCTGGCCAAGTTAAAAATTGAGATACTTGCAGACTGTGCGTGGAAATAGGCTAACATGAAAAAGGCTTTGGACCACGGGCTGTTGCTGTGCAGAACTTAGCCTTAAGCAAATGTTAGCAATTATCATAGACTCTGTGATGGGGTAGAATGTCGATAAGTATTATTCACTAGTCTTAAACAGTCGAGGGTAAAAGGCAGGTGACAGCACGAGACTCAATGAAAGTAAGGTATGTATTCGTAAAATTTCTAGTCGGATACTAGAAATCATTGAAGAACGAGGGGGTCGAAAAGGGATCCATGAAGTTAGTGGTCTGCTTCGGTATGCCCCTCTACAAAGTAATAATATTAAATAGTTGACATACTTTAAGTAACCGATTTTTAACAAATTCGAATAATTAAAATGTCGTGTTGGTGACTATTGAATTGGGAACTAATTGATTTTGTCGATACAACCGTGCAAAAAGCAACTAACCTATATTTTTTACTACTTGGATTTCTTATACCCGTTTTCCACCAGGCAAGTTTAGTTAAGGAAGTCTTCATTTTACTTCTCTTTTTCTTTTTCAAAATGTGCCGTGTGGAAAACTGGCCATATAAATGTTCCTATAAAATAGTGAGTTAGTTATTACTTTAATAGCTGGTAGTTTGAAAGTATTTTGATAATTCTTTCACCAAAAAACTTTTTTTTAGCAAAGGTCAGTTAAAGTTGTAATAAAATATTCTTACCTACAAGTAAATTAAATTTCAAATCCATCAAAATGCCTTGTTTTTCTTTTTACTCAATTACTTGTGAAATGAAGTAAAGAAATATATCTGGTTTGGATCTTAAATGTTAGATAAAAGCGATAAATTAAATTTAATTTCAACTGTAAGATAAGAGGTATAAACAACTAAAGTGCATGAAGATGATGAAGAAGAAGAAGAAATCATCAACGAGACCGAGACAAAAAAAAAAAGGAAAAAAAAAAAGAAAAGACCAACAACTAACTACTCGTGCAATATTGCACCAGCCAACAATGAGGGGCCATCATATACTTTATTTTGAATGAACCCAGAGCAATGAACCCATAAAACACTATTTGTTACACTGGTATTTAATGAAATACAGCTACGAGTGCAAAGTGTGCATATGCATCCATTGTATTGTGTTGTGTTGTGTTGTGTTGTAGCACTCACTAGGAATGAGGAGCGTTAATGGTGAGCAAGTACATTGTTGTACTAACAAAAAGAGTATTATGGTATTGTTGTTTGTATGGGTGTGTATGTAGTTTATTTGTATAAATCTAAGTACTTATGCATGTTTGTATAATTGTATGTTCTAGTTCTTATTGTAAAAAGAAATACGACTACGAATCCAAAATTGAAAATAATTGTTCTATTCAGAAAAATTCAATAATAAGAATAAAACTAAATAAATTTAAATGTAAACTACTCGTACATATGTATGTATATTAATAAGAGGAATAAATATGAATTTATTTGATTTTCTTTTATTTCCTAATCGTAAGCCCATTTAAGCTATAATTTAACACACATATCGCTTATTAAATCATAATTTAACACACATATTGCTTACTAAAAGTGGTTTTACACGACGTGTATTTCTCATATGACTTATCACTTTTCCATGTGTAACTTCTATACACGTCGTGTGAACCTTTTCAAACATAACATGTGCATTTTCCATGTGTCATATCTACATTTTTCATTTAGAACGTGTTCTATTATGATGTGACCAAGGCGAATTTATACCAGGTGTGAGCAGTAGGATAACAACTACAACAAAATAACAACTTTGACATTAGACTAGCAGATATGAAACAATGTATTTTTTGACAAGACATTAGCAAAAAAACGAGAGCAAAAACCAGTCAGCTGGGCTATCGACTCCACCTGGTATGAATTCGCCTTGGATGTGACAAAGCATCTGACATCATGTAATGCCAAATTGATATTTTTTTTAGGCTATTTGTGGTACCAAAAGCGCTATAAAGTTTGGCAAAAGCACTACGTTTCCATATTTGCATCAGCTGTGGTTGGCAATTCAAAACTGTGTGGCAAAATTATATATTGTATGTTATGTCAGATGTAATTACACATGTAAGTTTGAAAGCAAAAATTATAAACCGTATCTAAAATGGCTATTTTTTTACAAACACATGAAATTACATATGGGTTATCAAACTGACAAGTCACATGACAAATACATGTCGTGTAAAACCACTTTAAATCATAAACAAGTTGAAATTCACAAATGTTCAGGAGAGGCAAAAAATGTTTTTTTTTTAATTTTGTAAGAAGACAGTGATGCAAACGAAATTTTCGTGGTCGTTAGGGATTTGATCTGTGAACTGGTTTATGGAAAATACATTTTGAGCTGTGACTGTTTATGATTAAGTGTGCGATATATACAATTTATATTAATGTAGAAAAGTTTAAGGAAAATTATAGTTAATGAAAATAACATAAAATATATTTTAAAACAAATGTTATGCATGAGAGAAAAATGATTAGAAAATTGAATGACTGATTAAAAGTTTGTGATTATTTTTGAATTATATTAACTAATGATAAATTAAGGAGAACTAGTTGCGAAAGCTTTCAACCGTGATTAAATTTTATTCACTTTGAACGCATTGAACATTACGATTGCAGCGCCTCCAGGACAAATGCTTGACGTTTAATTCAGTCGTAATAAAATTTATAAGTTAAAATTTTGCCCTGATCTGGCAGCTTGAAACTAATCAAACACAACCACGCAATTTTATTAATTTTGATGTTTTTTACAAATTTTGATGTTAGATATCAAAAAGCTTTAATCAGTCGTACGTACAAGCGTCGTTCTCGTTACCGCTTAATGTCACACAGGACGTCCTTTTTGCTTGATCTTTGAGTGGCTTGTGTCGCACTTTCGCACTGGCTGATTGGCTTCATCGAATAGCTGTCCTGCGGTACTGTTATTGGTGTATGCATAAATCAGTCACGTGTAGTCGTACCTTGGTGGGGCACCATTTATAATTCATAATTTCACTGGAAGAGTACCATTAAACTCAACCTTTTTACAGGAGGAGAACCATTAAACTCGAGTTTTTACTGAGGGGCACCATTAAGCTCATTTAAATTTTACCTAAATTTGGAAATGCTCACTTCCTATGCAAAGACATAGGTCGCGCTGCAGGTTCTGGAGGACCCTAAGGATATTATACCCTGGCGCTATGGTTTGGTTATGGCGAAACATAAAGTTTTTGAAAAAAGGACGTAAAAATGAATATACCCATCGGCTGGTAACCAGAATAGTAGCCTAGAACCTACGTTAAATTCAGCTCTACCGGTTCCATACAAGTCTCTTTTTAAATCATATGTTATTTTGATACTGATAGATTTTTTTGATTATTAGTCAGTATCATATCTCCGCAGAATAAATTGAGTTGCCTTGCGCTTGAAAAACGTTGGGAAATATTCCCAACTTATTTCCAAAGTGCAGTGCAGTGTTGCCCAAACTGTGTGTTTGTTAAAAGGAAGTTCTGGTTCAAACAAAGCACCCATTGCTGTACGTAATTTTATGAAAAAGTTCGTTAGACTGATTACATGGTATGCCGTTATCGGCAAATCGATAAACAAAATTGCCTAATCTGAGGATCGAAAACCCCTCACATCATTATCGAGAAGCTAATGTACACAGAATGATTTTAGAATATTGACTCATTGGACCATATTTTTTCGAAAACGCTGCTGAAAACGCATTTTAGTCAACGGGTTACGATACAGAGCAATGATTACTGACGTTTTATCAGTCAAAAACCGTTTATAGAGCTTGCTGAAAAGCTATTGTGAAGCCAGGAACCCCAGTCGCTTGACTGAAATTGTGTTCCGTAAATAATAAGAATATTTATTATTATTTCTATAAAATTAAAAAGATACTTGTATTTGGACATCTCGTTATATCAGAGATTAGGGTGCTTCGGGGGGTAGTAGGTAGACTGATACCCGGTCTATCAGTCCGGAGTTATGGCTTCGATTCCCACCAAAGGCTCTGAAATTTGTTTACTACAAGTTGGCAGGGTACCTACAAATGGTTAACTGCGTAAGTGACAGGTCACGGATTCTCAAGTATGATCTGACCAAGTTAAAAATCAAGGTATTATGATATTTGCAGACTGTGCCTAAAAAAAGGCTAACATGGTAAAAGCTTTGGACCACGGGCAGACACATATTATATGGAGAAAGGTGCGCGCGTCGTTGTCGTTACCGCTTAATACCAATAAGGACATCCTTTTTGATCGGCCTTCTAGTCGTTTGTGTTTCACTTTCGCACTGGCTTCCTCGAATAGCTGTACTGAGGTACGGTTATTGGTGGATGCATAAATCAGTCACGTTTAATCGTACATTGGTGGAGCTCCATTTATAACTCATATTTTCACTGGAAGAGCACCATTAAACTCAACCTTTTCACAGGAGGAGAACCATTAAACTCGCGGACTCTCAAGTATTATCTGACGAAATTAAAAATCGAGGTAAGATGATATTTGCAGACTGTGCCTGAAAAAAAGCTAACATGAAAAAGGATTTGGAAAAAATTTTTTGCTCCTATTTACAGATTTAATTAGTTTCAGATAAAAATTTAATTAATTTTTTATTTTAATTAAATTATATAATTAATTAAGAATAAATTCTATAATATTTAAATTAAGTAGATAATTGAATTAATTAAAAAATAAATTAAAGTTTTGTCTGAAACTAATTAAAACTGTTAATAGGAGAAAAAAATTTTTTCTGTGTAGAACTAGCAGATTTCAACATTATTTCAGAGCATACCTATCGCACACTATGCAATGAACAGTAACAACTCACAATTCATATATATTCAGGAGAGGCACAAGTATTGAGGAGAGTTAAATATAGCAGTGATGAAAAGGAAATATTCGTGCTCACCAAGATAATACTTGACATTCCATGATCTGTCACTAACGCAGTTAACTATTTGTAGGCTAACAGATTATATACAAGGTTCTTCTTGGTCTTCCTGCCAACTTGTAAAGAAAAATTCCACTGTCTTTGGTGGGAATCGAACCCACAACTGATAGACTAGCACACTATCGACTAGTCCACCGAGGTACCCTATTTTTAATTATTTTTTCATTATACTAACGATAATTTATCGTCATAGTCGTACACTACTCTATTAAATTTATTTAAAAAAACACTCAATGTTTTGCCAACACCAACCACTAGTATTATAGTACAATAATAGATTTTAGCAATATATAATCTGAGACAAGTCTAGCTCTATGATTCGTTCGAATTAAAAAAAAAAACAGGTGAGAGTAATAAATTTCCCAAAAAAAAAAAAAAAAATATTTGTCCATTAGTTAAACTCTTGCTCTTTCGATACAATAACTTGAAAGATTTGATTCTTTTACGTAATTCAATCTACCTGACAAGATTGTCTTGTGGTTTTACAACATAAACAAACAACAAACTCCCTTAACCGAGTAAAGAGCCATTGAAATGGAAACTGATGGCCAAAGTAAAATGAATCTATAAAATAAATGTTAAGAGCACAAGTGAACTGAATGGATAAACCGCAAATAGAAATATGTATTACGTGGTTAATAAATTTATAACTCTATTAAAGTTTATTTTTTTTTTTTTTTTTTGTTATTTGGAGGTGAACTGCCTAGCAACTAGTAATAATTTAGTTCTGTCAAGCGCAGTGAGAATAAAAGAGAGAAATACAGAAATTCTGTATTTGGAATACAAAAATTTTGCAATAATAAAAACTTGAGTATTAAATGACATTAAAGAAATTGTTATATTAAATTAATGTCCGGAATCAAAACGGAAAAGCTTCACCTTTGAGAAAAATATTGACGTTGACAAAATTCTAAGACTCGTAGTCTTAATCATAAAATATTATAAAATCATATAAGCACTCAGCAAACATGCATGCTTGTTCTCAAATCGACAATGATTTCAATTCAAAGTTTTTCTCCAATCGTTAGAGTTGGAAAATGATTTGATAACAATTTGAGAATAATAGTTTTCTTAATAAAAAAGAAAAACTTTTCTCAAATCGAAGTATTTGCTTGTTATTGACTTATTCTCATAATTTAATTAAGCTAATTATAAAATAAGATTTTTATTATTTACTAGCTGTGCCCGCTTTATTCCACTCCAATTGTAAGACTCTTGTATAGTGCTTCAGTTATGGTTTATGTATTTACTTTATATAAAAAGGATAAAGTTCTAAAATTTATAAAAAATTATAATATTCTAAAAATTATTGTAAAGCTCCTACTGAGAACCCCTCGAGGAGAGATTGGCATACTAGTGGCTGTGCTGACAGGGCACTGCGCTATAGGTGCCTACGCTAGGAGATTAAATCTTCCGCACAATGACTTCTGTAGAAGTTGTCAGGACGAGGAGGAGGAAGAGACGGTGAAGCACCTCTTCTGTCACTGCTTAGCCCTATCCACGGAAAGGCCGACGTTGCTTGGCAGCCAGATACTGCAAGACCTTGCAGACCTATCGGGTTGCGATATTAAAAGAATAAATTCATTTATCTGGATTTCAGGATGTTTTTTGCACCTAACCTAGAGTTTGGATCTGCAGGTATCTTCCTGCTCATCCCTCTTTCGAGCACCACAACGGGATCAAAAGGACCGAAGTGAGTCGGTTATCCTCTACACGGAGCCGGCGACCATTGCAACCTAACCTAACCTTGTAAAGCTCTGTAAGGGGTGTTTAAAATATTTTAATAACAATGTAATTCCACAAAGTAGAAATACCAATTTTATTGAATTGGCGCCATCTGTTTTGAAATTTTGTTTAAAACATCGCACTTTCAAAAACAAAAGGTGCAGAACCGTGTTTAAAATATCTCACTTTTAAACCGGAAATTGCGTAATTTCACTGCTTTTTCTCCACTTTCTATTAAAAATGAGATAATTTTGCGGAAAAAAGTGTCGTATATTGGAATCAGGATGCTGAGGTACCTCCTCACAAAATCTTGTTAAAATACATCCAGTAGTTTTTACGTGATGCGAACGTAAAAGAAAAGTAGACAGACAGATTTATTATTTAAGTTTATGTTAAATTGAGTAAATGCCTCTTTTGAAGAATTGAAACTTTTATTAGGTTTGAGAAAGATTTAATAAAAACCTTCTTCCTCCCTCCAAAGTCTCTGGTATTTAAAAAATAAAATTGCCCATAGTAACATGTATCTGCCCGTGCTCCTAAGCCTGGACATTTATACACTAGAGTGCCTCAATAGACCAATTAGTAGCGCGCTAGTCTATCAGTCTGGAGGTTGCGGGTTCGATTCCCGCCAATGACTCTTGGTATTTTCTATAGACAAGTGAAAAGCTTCGCAGAGGTAGTGCTGTCTAAAAAAGAAGTACGCTACCGTATCAGCCTATTCCAGGCACAGTCAGCAACTATCTTGGTTTTTAAATTTCATCTTGAACTGATGATACTTAAAGTTGCCATGACCTGTCGCAAACACAGTTATGCAGCTTAAGTTAACTCGATTATATCCCTGCAACTTTGTGCACTTTCTGGCGAAGAGCTGTTGTGTCAGGAGTGCCTTAAGAGATCCAACTCTTGCGAGGTATTCTTGTACCTCTGAGTAGGATCCTCACTCTCCTGTAATGGAGCAAAAATGTCCACCCACACACAGCTCCATATGAGCTATATTAAAACTGGACGACGACATGTATCCAAAGTTCGCTGGACTTCATTTTGCCAGGTTCCTTACAGAGACAAGACCTAACTAGCAGCCTGTCACTGACCTCTACCGCGAGTTATAATTCGAACTACTAACAGTACACTCGTTTAGAGAGAGCCATACTTGATGTCCTAAAACATGACAGCAAAAAAATTATAGAAATGGCCATAATACAATTGTATTGCATGAGTTGGAATTGTATTTCTCAACTATCCGTTAGTACTCGTATTTTAGATATTTCAAAATATTTTTATATTTATTTAAAAATTACAAAAAAAAGGAAAGGAAACACATAGACGACTGCAAGCTACCGACCACAATTTGTCAAAATTAAAATACACAAATTTATATAAAGACGATTATTTTGACACCATCAGAGCAATTTCTATTTTTGTAAGTCCACGTCCAGGCATTGAAAGTTTTGTTTTGCTACTTTTGAGTTTGTAGAGGAGAGAAGAAAGAAGAATGGGTGCATACAATGTCCTATTTACTTGCAACTTTGCTGCGTTTCTCTCTTGTTTGTTGTTTTTCGCTATGTTCGACTTAATCACGACTAATGCAGAATCAAAACCATGTCTGCCCGGGGACTAAGTCCTCGTCCAGAAGCGCAATTTTCCTTAATTCTCCTCGAAGATGCATTCGTGTCAATGTATTGGTATATTTGCCGACTATATAATTTTATACAATCATCCTCAAGTCGAAAAGAGCGAACAACAACAACGAGACAGAGTCGTAGCAGAGCTGTTGGTACATGAGAAAGTGTACGCCTTTCTATTCGTCTCTCCTCCCTCACACACAAACTCGAGAGTAGCAAAACAAAGGTTTCAAGGTGTGGACGGGGACTAAGCGGCAACGAGCAAAGAGAGCTGAGAGAGAGTGGAAAAGAGAGATATTTGTTTTATTCAATAGAAGGAATACTAAAAAATTAAAAAAAAATATTTATGTAAATCAAGAGGTTGACGTTGTAAAAGAAGTTTGTTGATGTGTAGTTGTGTAGCCGTCGTTGTCTATGTGTTTAAAGCATAAGTAATATTCAAAATTGCTTTAAGCTGCCCATACACGGCATGTTTTTTACATATGACTTTTTAACTGTGTGAGTCAGATGTTTTTCTGTATGGCTGTCAAAATTTTTGTTTTACAGAACAGTTTTTATATTTGGTCACAAACGCACATGTACTTTTTACTGTTCAATAACTTGTTACGGCCCTGAATTATTTTTACATATTACATTTTACATATTACATTTTAATCTAAATGTAAAGAAGTTTAGTTTGTATTAAATGATGATACACGATTTAAATAATTGTTGTCAAATAGACAAAATTAGTTAAAATCATTAGCCGGCTAATGATTCCGTCAATGGTTAACCGACGTTGATTGTTTTCACACGGCAAAGGTTTTTGGCAACACTGAAACACTGTTGATGTCAGATGTTTTATCAGATCAAAATAGAACATGCTCTAAATGAAATTTTGTCAGATGATTTTTCACATGTATTTTACAGAAGCAATGTTTTAACAGCCCCAAATGACATGTTTGTGTTTTACAGTGGGAAACTTGACATGTCAGATGTAAAAACGTGTCGTGTATGGGTACCATTAGTTAGATTTAATGGAATTTCTGCAGTCATAAATGTAATTCATTTTTTAGTGTGTTCAGCCGTGAGCGTGAGTTTTGGTTTTCAACCACGTGAGCGTGAGCCATAGAAAACGACGTGCATGATGAAAAATTAATATTGGAAAATTGGTATCGAATATAGTGGATAAATTTATTTACTCTTTTAAACACGTTGCATTTGTAAGAGGTGTAGTATTTTAAATTGTACAAAAAATACGAAGTGACTCACTCCTTTTTGTTAATTTATAATACAATGTCTTATCTCTTGTAAAATTAAACTTTTTTTTAAGAATAGTTTTGAGATAATTTTATTTTACCATAAACTTATTTCAGATTCAGCAAGTTTCCTTTTAATAAGTTCACGATCAAGTTCAGCAAAATATTTAATTAAAAATGTTAATTACTCCCCTCCATACAGTTGTTTTTTCTTGAGTTTTTTATTTTGCACAAAACTCACTTTGTTGGTGGTCTCAATTGTGGAAATACAATATTCGACAATCTTGCTTGAGACCACTGATGAGTGGGAGGCCAATGCCAATACGTACATACATATGTACGTTTCAATGAATGTCTGCCACAAAGCTATACACTGATTGCAATGCATTTGTTAATGAGTATAGAAGCAGCAGATCTAGTTTTGTTGTTGGTGTTTATTTGAAATAAAACAGATCAATTGCTTCGTTTTCATCTTCTGGAATGTGTTGAACGTTTCTCGAGTTGAATAAGTTGCTGGTAACAGTGCACATCATCAAGCAATTAACAAAATATAAACAAAAAGAAGAAGAAATAAAAATATATATAAATAATACTCGTAAAATTAACATTACAATGACTTCAACTTTAAACACCTGACGTTATTGTCGGTGTTCATACTTCATAGACTCACATCCCTGTTATGACAGAAATTTCTTGTTTATTTATTTATGTTGCCTCTGTGGCTTTAATGTTAATTATTTTAATGATGACTATTTTTAAAAAGGAAGCGATACATCACGTGCTCATCGATGACACATTTATGTTGAATTTAGTCGTTTTTATGCTTTATAGGGTCTATGTTCTTAATGAGGCATAAAGTGTATACGTTTGAAAATTTTATAATTCTTTTTATATAATTGTCTTAAGATTGAATAACTTGGAAATATATGTATGTTACTCTTCACAATTTTGTATGCTGAGATGAAAAACAGATTTTGAAATTATTAGTGATTTTCAAAATCTTCTTTACCCGCCAAAACTCATTAGCTGTAAGACTCTTGTTTGCTTTCGTTCCTTCAAGTAATGCCAAGTTTTAGGATATATTAGATGTGGGAGGCTTTCAGTCAGAATATCATAAACTTGACACACTTAGACCCATTATTATAACTTGCCATTAGCTAAAGTTAGGATTTTATCAGGGTGATAAGTAGTTTTTCGTTATTATAAGTATACATTAAGCTAGAAGTGACTGATAAACTAAAGGAAAGAACATCTTGCATTTAACTTTTAACATTAGATATAAGAGTTTGAAGTTGCCATGTTTCGTCATCTATAAAGTTGCCGTATTTTCTAATCTATGAATTCTATCTATAAATTCATTTTAATTTAATTTTGCATTTGAAAAATAAAAATGGAAAACAGATCTCCTTTGTTATATATAAAATCTTTTCGGTTTTTTGTTGCACAGATAACTAATTTGTGGTTTGTTAAAAGTAAACTAATAAATTAAAGGTATGATGTTGCCACTACGTTTATTTTATTTTGTCAAAAGTAGTCGGTGTTTCTTCTTGTACTACCATATTTTCAAAAATATTAATTTTATTTTACAATGAAGTTGTAATATCGAAAAATAGTTATTGTTCACTTTATCACTCACTTGAGCATAAGTGAAATTTAACTAAAATGTACTTTAAAGGCAAGTTATAATAATGGGCCTTAGACTTATTTATATGTAAGTAAATTCCCCACCACAAAACCAACAGGATCCTAATATAAAGGCTAGTATGCGCGCTAGTTCAAATGTTACACTGCGACCGAAATGGTTATACAAGGCACATAACCGTCCGACAAAAAGAGAGACACCATTATTAAGATGATTCTTTTGACGAATAAAAGTAGAGTAATGGTGCACCTGACATTCAACCGAGACCACAGTTGTCCAGAAATTTTGCTGTTATTTCTGATAACCCATCTTCTACCGTTGTTATCTCTGGTAACCCATCTTCGCTTTGCAAGATAGCATGTGATTAACCGCTCTTCACAAAACCGGTGGAACCGCAGGTAGTTCAGGGGGGTACCCTGAATGATCCTATACGTCTGAATAGAATTTCATTATTCAAAGCAAATAAGTTTGTGTATAAACATGTTTAAGGCATATAAGTATATAAATGTAGGAGTTTATAGTATTCGCCACCTATAACCTGAATAAATAATTACCGTTACTCTCTCGGCGTTATGTTTATGTCTTGCTCAAATCATAGCTTGTGAATATGGGGTGTTAAGAGGATCATAATGCTGGGGCACAACTGGGACGAATGACGAATTTCATCCAATTTGACGAATTCTTCAAATATGTGGCGCCGTTTTAAAATAATGATTAACTCATTTCCTGCCTGTCTTTTACATAGTTTTTTGCAAAAATTCTAGTTTTTTACCGATTTAAAGGCACTGCATACTTTAAGGCATCTTTTACTTTTGAAAGCGGCATATTTTAAATACGGTTGCGCAATATGTGGCGCTGTTTTAAAATAATCGCAAAGTATGAATTACTTACTGACAAATAGCCAAATGAATAAAATTTGTATTTGATTTGTATTTTTACTTTGTGGAATTATATTCTTAGTAAAATATTTAAAACACCTCTTATAGAGCTTATAATAATTTTGAAAATTTTAAAATTTTATATAAATTTTAGTATTTTATCCAGGGATGGGTATCTTTATATAAAGTAAATTAAATAAAGTAAAATTAATTGAATTAAATAAATAATTGATTCAATTATTTGTTTAATTAACAATTAATTAAAAAAATTAACAAAAAAATAATTTTTTTTAATTCGTAAGAAATTTTTTATGATAAAAATGTAAAATAAAATTTTTCTAAAAATGAATATAAGAAAGACTTTCACAGAAAAAAAAGATCAATACAAAATCTTTATTCGTTTAGCTACAAAAAATATATTGCAAACCTCTCAAAATCGTATAAAGGCAATAAAAACGTATGTGATTTACTCAACTTTCCTGATTTTACAACGGTCCCAAAACGACAAATCTCAAGCCAAAGCCTTGAAAATTCACTATACAATGCAGAATTTTGTTGTCTGTCGAGTAGCGTACATTTCTCAAAATTAATTTTTGCCTAATGTCCGGCTAGATTGGCAAAATACCACTCTCTGCGACGCCATAGTTGTGTTCCTAGCGTACTATGTTTGTAACATTAAAAAAGTCAGTCGGTTTTCCCCCCTACACGGAGCCGGCGACCCGTGCAACCTAACCTAATCTAACATTAAAAAATAAATAATAAAATTAGAGAAGCAGTTTTCGTTACTTTTTCATCTTAATCAAGTTTATTTAGCACTTGGAAACAATTGCAGCTAACAAACTTCTTGTCAAATGCAGTTAACAAACCTAATTTCAAATGCTCATTTATCTACAATTTGCATAAATTAAAAATTTTTCAAGGCACTCCCCTCAAAACTTTGAATAAAGATTTAATAAATGCTTGCAAATAAATTAAAAATAAACGAATTTCAACGAAAATTTAGGGCGAGACACCAAAGAAAGTGTGTGCACATTCATTCATATATATGTATGTATGTATTCTGTGATTTCAAGTTCATGTCTTCAACTTCATTTTGCTACAACATGTAATTGTTGCTGACATTTTGCAATAAAATATAAAAAAAAATGTTTCTTTAATGGAAAACATTGATTTAAATACAATAATCATATTTTGAAATTGTTGCTTTTGAACAATTTTTAAAAGCAACGTCACGAACATCATGGAAGAAAAGTGTTTCCTTGGGTTAATGCAGCTGCAAAAAATAAAAAGTGCAACACGTGTGCTGCTTTCGTGCAATGCAAGAGTTTCCTCACTTGTGTCATTGCGCCATAAACGGATGTGCAACAACGACATAAATTTGTATCAGCAAGAAGGTACTTACACATCATACATACCATATTAATGTTTATAAATATATCGTCAGGCGAAGTTCAAAGTAGCGTAACAAAGCTTAATTTTGGGCAGTAGTTACAACAACTGTGTCAAACGCTAACGGATAAAACCTAATCAGCGCGCTAAACGCAACGTTATCAAGCGCTTGTAGTTACTCCCCGTCTGCATCTATATATATAAAGCACAAAATGTGTTTGTATGTTTGTTTATATGTACATATCTATACCTTAATATAGAAAGGCCCTAACTAACGGCATCAATTTAAAATTTAAAAAAATTGGGTATCACTATAGCTCCCAACAACAAAAAGTAATAAAAAAATAAATTTAAAATTTAAAGGGTATCCCCGTAGGTGAGGTAATTTGACCTATATGGGCCTATCTTTTGAACCGTTACACACAAAACCTTAAAAATTTTAATCGATTGCTATGACCGTTATAATAAAATGTATAAATATTTATAATTTTAAATTAAAGGGTGCTCGTAATAGTTTACGTAATAGTTTACGTAATTTGATGTATATGGCCAAACTTTTGAACCGTTATAGATAGACAGTTGAAATTTACAGAGAATCTATGTGGCCAACAGGTTTTTAATTTAAAATTGTAAATTAAAGGGTGTCCCAATAGGTGATGTTATTTGATCTATGTGGCCCTAGTTTTGAAACCGTTATAGACAGAGGCTTGAATGGAGTCCCCATAAAAGACAGATGCTGGTGAAAATAGCTTAACTTCTAAACAGTAATAGGGAGATGCTTGACATTAATTTTGGCACATCTTTTATTTGGTTTAAATCTAATTCTTACAGATTACTTCTTACATTATTAGTTCAGAATTGGTGCCCATCTATCTGCATTGAAATCGGCTTTTTTTCCACGAATTATTCACTCCCATAAAAATTCAAACTTGCTCAAGAAAACTTGCCCTGTGGAAAACGAGTCTTACTTCGTAAAAATTGAAAGTAAATAACTTATTAAACACAGATTGAAATTTTTAATAAAAAAATATTTTGATAAACGTGAATCGGTCTTTTTTTTAAACATGTTTGATAGCCTAAAGGCGATAAACATACATATGTACTTATTTGGTTTTTGTTTTTCTCCATAAATACGAGGCCCACGATTATGTTTGTGTTTGGTTGATTGTTATTGACATTTTAGATTTATGTTTGAACTCTTTAGATGTGTAATGTTTTTGACGTTAATGACAATGACAAAAATAAACAAAGAAAAAGCAAATGACATAAATGTTATAATCATATTCAGCCAGGCGTGGCTTTTGTCTTTTAGCCAAGCCAACCCCACCTTAGAAAAGGACTGACTGTCAATATTGCAGATCTTTAGCGATGTTTAGCAAAAATTTAACCAAGCAGAAATTAATTGTATTGCAGTTGTTGTTTGCGTGTTGTTCCTTGTAACGAATCTACGTACTGTCGTCGTACCTTTACAATGTGCCCGCACTTAAACTCGTTTAGACACCAACTTACCGAACAAATAGAAAAAGCAAATACACACACACATGTTTACAATTATGTACATCTGTGTGGAATTATGGTAGGAGTGAATGAATAAATGGATGAATAAATAATCGCCAAAGTAAACCCATCTATCACAATTTCTCTTACATGTTAAAGATCTCATTCTGTTAACATTGAACAAAATGTACATTTGACTGACACTGCGTAAGATTTTGTGACACTGGATGTAAAATATAACAAATAAATACATACTTGTATTGAGGTCAAAGTTCACTATATTGAGTTTTATCCATAAGTGATATTAAAACAATGAATAATAAATTTAAAATTACTCTTCAACTTAAGGCTCGAACAAAAATGTTTTCCATTGTTTAAAAAGCCAATAATTATTTTTGCGAATACGTGTTTAAAATAAAAATAGTTTCTTATCATTTCCACAAGTATTTTTATTTCAATTATTAAGACGTTGTTGCTATCATCATCTCTAAACAAAATAACTTCTCACATCCAATTTGGTTTCTTCCCAGCAAACATTTTGTAAACATTTTTCAAATTAATTTTATGAATTTCCCTAACAAGTTGTAAGATTAGATTAAGCGGTTTGATGGCATGGAGAGAGATTTTAAAGATATTTTGATGCCCTTTACTCCAATTTTTTCCAGTTCCTAAAACCACCTTAAATACCGTATTTCTATAACTATCAAGGTTTTCTTGAATATTTAAAGAACTTGGCAGTCGCTAAACACCTTCTTCAGAACTCAGCAGAAGAGATGGCCATGACCTCTGGCATACGTTCAATCGCACAGTCCCAACTAGTATTGCCTATCTGAAGCCTTATCAATTTTTTTCCGATAGCCAGTAGTGCAAGTTGTAATTAAAGATCTACTACAGGCAGTTCTCTTTAACGACTACTTTTTAAGGAAATTGGTAGTTATTTTATTTTATATTTATTCTGTAGGTGAGATATCGAAACAGACCACTAACTTAATGGGTCCCTATTCGACCCCCTTCTTCAATGATTTCTGGTATTCGATTGGAAATTTTACGAATACCTTACTTCCATTGAGTCTCGTGCTGACACTAGCCTTTTACTCTCGACTGTATTGATTTCAGACTGGCGACTGATACATAACGACATTCTTCCTCATCACAGAGACTCTATGATGAGTGGTAATAGCTAACATTTCTTTAAGGCTAAGGTCTCCACATCATCTCCATTTACTATGTGTCTGCCCCATGGTCTAGAGCCTTATTTTATGTTCGCCTTTTTGCAGGCAAAGTCTGCAAGAAACGTCTTACCTCAATTTTTAGCTTGGCCAGATAGTACTTGAGAGTCCATGACCTGTCACTAACGCAGTTAACTTTTTGTGGGCACCCAAATTATATCCAAGCTCCTGTCTTCCTGCCAACTTGTAGAATCCAGAGTCTTTGATCGGAATCGAACCCACAACCCTGGACAGATACCTACTACTACTACCTACTAGCCTACCGAGGCACCCAAATTGGTAGTTAAATTTAATTAGTGTTTTGTCTTTATAAAGAATTTGGTGAAACAAAGAGACCTACCAAGTGGGACATCGTAAACAAAAATCATGCCTTTCTGAAGCAGGTTGAAAGGGAGAGTCTATTTTTCTCTTCCTTACAAACCTGCTCCCAAGTAAACGTAATTTTTTGCTGGCTTCTTATATTTTAATAAGCACGTATTAGGATAACTGAAAGGTGCCCTCGCGGGACAATAAAATTTACAAACACCTCTGTAAAGAATAAGTCTTGCAGATAAAAGCAAATGTAGGCCATGGAGGAAAGGCCTCGAAAAAATGGAAAATTTGGCAGCTGGCAAAATAGTATCAGTCAGTCTTAGACTTGGTCCTCTGCGATATAAGTAAACAATGCTTAAGCAGAACCCCTACAGTGAAAGTAACAGAAACTTGAAAAAGCTCATAAAACGATATAAGTTCAATGGCTGCGACATGAAAAAATGTCAACATTTTTCTTTTACCGGCGTCGACAAAAATCATTATATTGACCAGGTATGAATGTACGGAGGAAGGGCCCACAACAAACAGATAAGTCAAATATGATGCTGTCGGTGATACATCTACCAACTCCCTTGTCAGCGACACAACAATTTGCAATTTTAGAACAAGGCTAGCAGAGCCATGCTCATACCTCTTGTATAGGAATTGGAGGCCATCTAAATTCTCGCCACAGTATTCGTTGCTTCTTTTGGACTGCACCTGCACACTGGACTAAATCGTCATGTTCCTGCGATTTAAATATAAATTACAGCCACCACGTTACTTCCTAAAGGGACTGTAGTACCAGTCAATTGGACCTCGAGGTTTCTCATCTTTCAGTTTCAGATTCCTTTTTAGCCCCGGGAACCTGTGCCCTCACATATCCCAGAAAAATTACAGTCAAGGTGTTAGCAATCTCCAAGACAATATGTCTCCGGGGCGACAATTGTGTTCGTGGTCTCTTGAGCTTTACATCATAGTCTGAGTTTGCAAAAGATCATTCTAGTAGAATTCTTTATTATCAAGTTTAGTATGTTTAGTATGCTTTCGGACTTTGCCACCCAAATTATCAATATAAATTGCTTATCGATCACTGCAAGAGATAAGTAAAGGCAAGGTTCTCTTTTTTGTTCTGAGGATTAAATACTGTAAAAGACAGTTCGCCTGAATAAGATGATGAAATTTCAGATGAAATTTTTATTTCCACAATCTCGGGTTAAAAAAATACTGTCCAGGTCAATTTTTTTGTTGATATTTTTGAAAGTTCACTCTGTTCTTCTTACTAGCAAAGCAAATTAACACTAAACTACAAAAAAATTGTTTATAATAAACAATCACCAAATCAATTAATTTCTTATTTATTTTCAATTGCTTGTTGTCACTGGGTTATTGTAGCATTCCTCATCAAGCCAACAATATTGCTGCCGCCTTAAATGGACAATATATTTATAAAATTTTTTTTTCTGAAAATGTAATTGAAAAAGAATTTGTATTCTTGAGCACAAATAAATGAGTTTCAAGCAAATAGAACTATGAAATACTATTGACAATGATGGGAATCGCATTGTCTCAGTCTCTTTAATGCAAACAGAACATTTTGCTTCTTTATTGATATTTTTTAATGGGACTTAATAATACGAAAACAATTGGGTTCCAAAAGAGGAAGTTAGCTGGGTAAGAATTGAACAGCATTCCAACATTTGGAGCTAAAAACAACGTAATTGCCGCTGAACACAAAGGATACCTGACACATACAAATGTGTAAATTTATTAAATTGTGTCATACTCGTACACGTAGACGTACATAGATCAAGAAAGCTCTTTTTATTCTATTTATTTCTTCAGCCATCGAATAATTGAGACTTAAGTTAACATTAGACTTAGTGCTTTCGAAGAATAAAAACAAGAGGGCAAGGAGATTTTTGAAATATCTCCGATAAAATCAATTACAGTTCTTCCGACAGAATCTGACGGCTCCTTAACTTTTTGTTTTCGAAAGAAAATAAAGATTATTCCATCGATCTTCAGGCTTGGATGATAAATCACAGAGTATACGGTGAATATATTTGAATGTAATGAAATGGTGAGACTACCTTCAACATTTAAAATTTGTAAGAATCGAATATTTTTTTTTTTTTTTTTTTCATTAGACCATCATTTTGGAGCCGAGCCTTATTTATGTCACTTTTTATGTTAAAAAATTGATAGTAAGAAATGTAGAAAGCAGGGGTGAGGTTAGATTTTAATGGAAGTTTACACAGAAAATGCAGTCGGAATCCATTACTCCTATTATGATTCCCAGCGAACAAATAACAGTTTTTTAGACCAATGACGTATCACTTAAAGAGTCCGGGGACTTTAAATATATAAGCAGATCCAGTTAGATGCAGATAAGTTGTTAACTCTTTCTCATCCTTATTTAAACAGCTTCTGCAATATTCACCACAAGGCCTGATCATAAACTAATTATACAGAGCCCTATAATGCCGCTGTAAAAGTAATATTAAGTTCCTTCCTTTCATTTATCAGCGATGGCCGAAACGATCGGAGTATTCTGTTATTCCGTCTTCTTGAGCGACCAGTTTTAGTACAAATTTAGGAATGCCTCGGTTGGTTGTATGTAGGTAGGCAGTGTCCGAGCTTGTGGGTTCGATTCTCACCATAGACTCTGGAATTTTTCACTACAAGATGGCAGGAAGATTAAGGTGGAGCTTCGATATAATCTGGGTGCCTACAAATGGTTAACTGCATTAGAAACAGGTCACGGACTGTCAAGTATTATCTAGCCATATTTAAAATCGAGGCAACACGATACTTGCACACTGTGCCTGGAATTAGGCTAAAATATAAAGGCTTTAGACCACGGGCAGAAATATATTAAGTGGAGATGCTGTGAAGACGTTAGCCTTAAGTAAATGTTAACAATTATCATTGACTCTGTGATAAGGAACAATGTCGGCAAGTATTAGTCACCAATCTGCAATCACTACAGTCGAGAATAAAAGGCTAGTGTCAGCACGAGACTCAATAAAAGTAAGGTATTCGTAAATTTACAGTCGGATACGAGAAATTATTTAAGAACGAAGGGGACTCATATAGTTAGTGGTCTGCTTCGGTATCCCTTCTAAAAAAATAATAGCACAAATTTGGCAACCCCACCAAGGGAGTATTATATTCTACTATTCTACTTATTAGTTTGCTAGATCCAAATAGTCGGCCATCTTAATTTCACCTATGGAACATTCCTGCCAAGGTATCGCTCAATTAGGGCGCGTCAAATACATGTTAGTACACAACTCGACTCTACTGTCTTTGGACTTAGTACCGGCTATACTATCCACATAAATCTCCTCTGCTATCGCCCCAACGTAAGTACTCTTATTGAGTTATAGCTTTCGGATGTATACCGAGATAATGTTATGCCAAAGGTAGACTCTAGTCCTATTAAACTACGTCGGACTCCTAGGTTGGCTAGGCAGTCCGCCCGCTCATTGCCAACATGACACTTACATAGATGATGGAGTATAAAAGATCGTGAGGTGGCTAAGGCTGAAGGCATCTTCACCTACCGGGTGTATTACATTTTCCATTAATATTTGAATATAAGGAAACTATACGCGCGATAGGTGCGTAATCACTATGATAAAAATCCATTAATTTGGCTATGAACCTCTATCACATCCAGTATAGGGAGGTATGAGAACAAAGGTAGTATAAGTATGTTTCTGCCAGCCATGTTCCAAAACTGCTCGTCGCTATGGGTAACGAGGGCGTTGGAAGACGCATTGTTTTTACCCGGTGGTAAGACCACTGTCAAGTTAAAGGAATACGCCAGGCACTCACGTAAATCTGTAACACATCATTCCATCCAGCATGCTCTTTAGATTTAGCCCCTAGAGATTATTTCCTGTTTCCAAACTTACCGAAATGGCTGGGTGGTAGTAGATTAGAGTAATACGAAGAGATCGTCATTTAAACAAACGCCTGTTTGAAGGGCCGTGAAAAATTTTTTTATATTTTAAAGGAAACAAAATATAAACCGCTACTCTAAATCTATCAAGCTTAAAGACGATTTATAACACTGTAAAAAAACGAAATTTAATTATTAAACTCATAATCTACAAAATGTACGATTTTAATTTCTGGTTACTGTACCGTTCGTTTGTTTGTTTGCTTGTTCCTAAAAGAGGTTGATGTGTGGCTGGCTTTTATTTGCAATGAAAAGAAATTGAAATGATTAGAACGTTCCTTCTTGCAAGAAGAAAAAAAACACCACGAGGAAACTGGCAAACAAGTTATAGAAATGCATTTCATCTTCAGGCAATACAAAAATACAAAAAACTCTATTTAAGAGTTTAAAGACTTGTAGATAATGAAGATATAGCGGATGTTAATAAAGAGGAGAAACAAAAAGAAAAACAAAAAAAAACTATCAAATTCTATAGCAGCATTGAATGTTGGTAAAGTACTTGAACAGACAGGACGAGTTATGGCTAAAGCAATCATTAAAAAGTTTCTTTTACTCAGACGTACTAGTATTTCCGCTTAAGTAAAATTACTCTTAAAGACATGGATAGAAAGAATAAGTTTATCAAATCAAATGACTATGGAAAAAAATAAATGTGCAGCGGAGATACTGATTCACAAATGTTTTAAGTTGCTCAGGAGAACGTTTGCAAGTTAGAAGTTAACGACTTCCCTACTCTTCTTTTAGGCTCATTGTTATAACTTGCCAATAGCTAAAGTTAGGCTTTCATCGGAGAGATAAATAGTTATTATAAGTAGCATAGAAAACCATCCACTATAACGTACTTTAAAGGCAAGTTATAGTAACGAGCCTTACCCTCTTTATTATAAGGAAAAACTACTGATTTCTCCGATAAAATACTAACTTTAATTATGGCAAATTAAAGTTCAAAGTTTAAAATGCAAATTATAATAATGGACCTTAGCCAAGTACATTTTTGTAAGATACTTCCATCGAGTACGTTTCTCACTGAGCACGCAAAATCACATTCTCTTTCAGCTTGTGACTTGCACTTGTTTTCTCTTTTATACCGTGTGACCGTGTGACCATGTCCTCACATCGAAAGCGCTTGCCAACCGTACCAAAAAAAAAACGACGGTCTTCACCGAAAGCTATAACAACAGTCTTACATTTAAAGTCTTACTCTATTACGAATATACTTTTAATAATCATTTGCATGAGCAAGCTCATTTAATGGGTGTGCTCATAAACTCATGAGCAAGTGGTCAAACACTCGGACTCAAACTAGCCTACTGAGGACATGCCTACTCGTATCATACTATTAATGAGCAAACCTCTGTGCGTATCATAAACGCTATGAGCTAGCCGAATAACACGAACTTTCTATACTAGTGAACGTCGTGTTTACTCGTCTCATGTTCAAAACACTTAGTGTGTTTTGCTTAGCTGTTGTATAGAACTTTTGGATAAGGCTTAGTGCTTTGAGCTTGCATTAGTGTTTTTTTTTTGTAGTTCTTATTAAATGAAGATCTTAAAATGAACATAAGTAATGTTGTTAGAAAAATTCTGTAGTTTTTGTTTGTACACTCCAACTATGTTCGTATTTTCCCCAAAGCATATAAAAGCTTGAACTGACCCAAGTTTCTTGTTATTATGTTTAACATTTACTCATACTTATTCAAACTTGCTTTTGGAAACTCAGCAAGCTAAACGCATTTAGCTTGCTGGTCTTTTATTTAATTTATTTATTTCATTGTTTGATCATCCGCTCATCGTTACTCGTGTGCAATGAACAGACATGAATTCAATTAAATATTAATATGAGCGTCTTATGAGCTTCGTTTTTTGGGCTCATGTACTGCTCTAACATTAAAAAAAAATTATTTGTAAAATATACTTTGTTGAAAACTACTATTATGGGCCAAAATATTTATTTAGTATATGCATATATTAAAGACTAGCTGTACCAGCCACGTCATGGGTGTCCTGACAATATTTTGCTCGATTTTGCTTTTAAAGTGTTGTAGCTCATGTGGTTAGCACGTTGACTACTAATCAATGGTCACGTGTTCAATACTCAGCCATGACAACATCAATTTTTCTGATATGTATTAATTTTTCTTTATAATAATGCATATCACAGCGCCCTCCTTCGCCGGTATTACCAGCACTAAATCGCCGGCGAAGTAAAATAATTATAAATTGGCTATGGTAGCTTCAAACTATTTCGCTTTAATAACACCAGAGGCGCTGCAATACTCTTCTAAAAATAATCATAACGTGCAATTGCAGTGTTGCCAGAATTGAAGCTTTACTATCACACTTACCATCTGTCTTATCTACTACTATCCCTTTCCAAAGGAAGTACCACAGTTAATATAGGCATTAACTGCCTGAGTGGTACTTCTCTTTAAAAAAAAAAATAAATTGTAATACTCTTAATTATATAGTGCTTTAGTTATGGTTTATGTATTTACTTTATATAAAGGTACCTATCCCTGGATAAAATTCTAAAATTTATAAAAAAAATTCTAAAAATTATTGTAAAGCTCTGTAAAAGGTGTTTAAAATATTTGAATAACATACAAATTTTATTCAAATTTTATTCAATTGGCGCCTAATGTTGCGCAATAGTTTTTAAAATATCCCAGTTTTAAACCGGAAATTTCGTTTTTTCACAGCTTTTTCTCCACTTTCTTTGGAAATTAAACATTTTTTGGAAAAATGTGTCCTATATTGGAATCAGGATGCCAAGGTACCTCCTCACAAAATTTTGTTAAAATCCGTCCAGTAGTTTTTACGTGATGCGAACACAAATGAAAACCAGACAGACAGACGGAAATGAGTTACTATTTTATTATCTGCATAGATGAAGACAAAATTTCCATACACATTTCATATATGTATTTATTAATATTTTACTAAAACAAAAGTGCTTAAGAAATTTTCAATGCCATCATTTTCATCATTATACTCGTAGACCATAAGGCAGACAGACATTCTTAAGTACCCCTTTTATCACAAGTCAATTTATGAAAAAATTATATTCATCAAAAATTACAAGAAAATGTGTGAAAAATGCTACAAAAGATAAATATGTATGCATGTATGTATGTATGTATGTATATATGTATGTGCTTAAAGTGCTTGAATTTCTTTTGTATCTTTTGAGTATAATAATGATTTTAAACAAATTAAAAATCAATTGATTAGAAAGAAACAAACAAAAAGATAATGTTAAATAATATGTTAAATGAGAAGTACCTAAATGCAATTCAAAATGTAATAAAGAATTCTCAAATAAACAAATAAAATAATAAAACAATCACTGTCACAGTGACGAATAATGGCGGAATATTTTGTCTGTTTAAAAAGAGTGAAAAGACAATAGTAAGTTTTTTTCAAATACATATGTATGTATGCACATACATATGCATATACATATGCTTTTTTAACTGACTTTTAAACAAAATGTACAAAAAGCAACTATAAATAATAAAATTCTTCAAAAAAATAGAAACATTTTAACACTCATTCATTTAAATGAAACAAAAAAGTGCAACGTTTTGTATGACATGCCTGAGTGCATTTGATATACGAGCTTTGGTGGAACAAAACATATAGCAGTTATATACACATACGAGTATCCTAACATACATATGTATATATCTACTATACATACATATATTTAGTGGCGGTCAAAACATTTGAAGCAGAAATAATTTTTTGTATTCAAAAAATATTTATCATCAAGTTTTTTCTGTTCGAATTCGAAATATTCGAAAAGTATTTGAGATATTTACTACTCCCTAACCAAACGACTGGTAACACGGAAACCGTTAGCCCCACTAAGACTTCACGAGTCTCTGTGTGCGGTTATTGTTTTTTTTTGAAAGAGAAGTAACACTTAGGCACTTATTGCCTATACTAATCGTGTTACTTCTTTTGGAAAGGGATAGGGGAAAGGGATAGACAGATGGTTAGTGTGATAGTAAAGCTTCACTTATGGCAACACTGCGATTGCACGTTATGAATAAATTTAGAACAGTGTTGCAGAACCTCTGTGTTATGTGGGCTATGCTAGCTTCAAACCATATTGGTTTGAAGCTAGCATAGCCAATTCATAATTATTTTACTTCGCCGGCGATTTAGTGCGATGTGGTAATACCCCCGAAGGTATAACCACATAGCATACCTTCGCTGGAAGGACTATTCAGTCCATTGTGCTGTTGCACATCAGTCTCTAAATCGTAAACAAGGGGTATGAACATGGTCCTGCTAACCAGGTTTTAAAATTGCTACTTGTTGTGTCACTATGCAATACAAGGATAAGGTTTATGTTATGTAGGGTCTACATAAATCTGTATCACATTCTGCCGACGTTCTCTCACAAGGTATGTCAAAGTTACCCCCAGTCTACATTAGGCATAAAATGATAAACATTAACACTAACATCATGTTAGTGTTAAATGTAGACTGCCCATGTTAATGTTATTTCCAGGTTTTAACATGGTTGTTTAAACATTTGTTATAAAAACTCTTTTATAACATGACAATGACGTTGTATTTTAGGTTGATAGTAGTAGTTGCGAACAGCGCCATCTGCTGCGCAATGGCACTCCTACTAACTGCTGTGCAATTAGCATTAAAACAACATTGTTGGAAAACAGAAAATTATGTTTAAACAGAAAATGACATAAACACGCATTCGTCACCTTTAACAACATGCACAAAATATTTCTGTTGCTCCGCCGGCGTCATGTTTATGTTTTGTTCAATTTGATGACTAGTGAAGACGGCCTCTTATTTCCAGGTCTAGATACTTTGTAAGAGTTGCAAAAAATAGCATTAACTTTTCAGTATTTTGTTACATGGTTACACCCCGTCTATATTAGCCATCAACATGTCTCAGCAAAAGTTTGACTAATGTTAAGACAAATTTATGCCTAATGTAGACAGGCTCTTATGGGCACTTTTTAACTATAAACATCTTTTACACATAACGAAAGAATGTTTGGGACATGTTCACTACAACTATAGTTTTTTCTCTGGAATATTATAAACATGATTATGGTAGGAGTATGCTGGTTTATATCTGTATAATTGCGAATGGCCAAAGGATTTTGGATTATCTGCAAATGGTTATCGTAGATCACCTGTCGAGCCGTTTCATTTAACGCCTATTCCCGTAACATGTTTGACAGATTGGCCGGGGGGTGTTGTTGCATATAACACGTTCACTACCAAATTATTACTCTCTCTATCTATCGTTTCACGACTGTCATCATGCCCCGGAACCCAAACTATCGTCTAAATAGGGCCAGATTTTGAATGCACGCCAGTTCAGATCTCGACTTTACCACCTTGGAATTAAAGATGACAACAGAATGTCATTATTTAGCGCCCTGGTAAAAACCTCTGAAATTCTTCTGGCAGCTATTTCTATAGTATACATATCCACTTAAAACAAGTAAGAACGAATTGTGAAGATAGTCAGAAAAGATGACCAATTCAATCTCCTTAATCCGAAGATCCGCTGTTTCGGATTAAGGAATTCTTCTTCCACTCATTGCTGCTCGAACGGTAAATGGCAAAAGGAATTCTTCTTTCACTTATCTCTGCTCGAAAGCTACATAGCAAAAGGTTTGTCGAAGTTAAATAACTCTGGTTAAAAATGATTTTGTCCTAGAGCCTTCCAAATCCGTGCTTAGATTCTTTCTATCACATCTAGTTTTTTGGGGCAGCTGACAGTTGTATGTGGAATATGCGATTCGACCACTCCTTCACTTGGACTTACCAGTGCCGGATCTATCGGCTAAGGTTTCGAAAGTAACTAATCAAGAATGAAGGATTCGAAAACTCGAAGAACCCAAATTACAGACCTAGTATATCTAATGGACCACATTTTATATTTCAAGAATTCAAATTTGTCCAAAAAATAGAGTTAATCCTTAGGATCACGATTAAAGGGCAAAGGAAATAGAAAGACTCCTATGTATTGATCGAATTTAAATAATTTTTTTCTCACAAAGAAAACCTTATTTTTGCAATTATGTCCTTTTTCGGCCTAACGTGGATCCGGTAATGTACCTTTCTCTTTATATTTAATTAGGACTTTTTAAAAATTTTGTGACAGTCATGGAAAAAATAAATCTGTTAATCATCTGTTAATCTCTCTGCCGCCCCAACACTGTTCGACCTACTAAGGTAGAATGGTGCCATATCCAACACGAATATGCCTTAATACGCCCGCCTATCTAAACCTTAGAGATGTCCTGGCAGATATGTATTTAATGCAGACATCGAGGGGGTCCAGATCCAACGTTGTCTCCAAATTGGCCTGAAGAGTTAAGTTCTTTGATTAGGATGATTTTGGTCAGAGAAGAGGCCGCTAGTTTTCATATTAAATCGCTAAATGCGTAAAATCGCTAAAATATAATCGGTGTTTGACGAGGTGTTGACATAATTTGTAATTTGCAAGGTTAATTGTGGAAACGAATAAAGTTAATTTAACTAAGATTAACTTTACCAATTGTCAAGTTATGAAAACCGCCCATAATCAAAAACTAATAAAATTTTAATTAATTTTTATTTTAAGTTGACGAAGTTATTATTATCTTTTGTATTTATTTATTATCTTTTGTATTTATTTAACAAATTTGGGAAAAAATCAAAGAGTTTTTAGCTTTTGAAATTTGAAAAAAAAAAATAATTAAATACGTTATCTCAGTACCATAAATTTTAACCACAACTGTAACTGTATTTGAGTAGATCTAACAACAACAATTACAACTAAATGTACAGAAAAAAAAAACAATAAAATGGTAACAATAAATAAACAAACTTTTTAACAATTTTCCTGCTACAAAAAAAGGGGTCAATGGACTTAATTCTAACAAATAATAAAAAAAAAATGTTAAGTAAAAAAAATAATGCTAGCCAACAACAGCAACAACAAAATAAAATAAATAAATTTTCAACTTTAACATTAATTAAAATAATGACCAGTGTAATTTCAAAAGAATTTTAAACAATTAAATTTTAGAAAAAATTTTTAAAACAGTCTAAGAAAAGTGAAGTGAAGAAATGAATTCTACAAGTACATATTTTATTTTATTTTCTGTCTGTCTGTCTGTCTGTCTTTCGTGTTTTGTTGTTGCTCTCTTTGCGTTAGAATTAGATTTAATTTGTAAATAAATGTTGCTTGTGGCTTCATTGTGCGTTTACGGCGTGTTTGCTTGGCTGTGTGAGTATGACACAGTTTTTAAAAGTTCTTATCTTGTAAATGTTGCAATTAATAGAACATGTTTTTCTATCAATTTTCCTTTTTCATATCATCTCGTTCATCACATGAAATAGCGTTTGTAGTTTTTTAGTTTATGTACAAGCAATCTTTTCGGCTGCTTTATAAATAAGTTGAATTAGCGCTTCTTAAATTTCGAAAATTATTTATTACATTCATCCCAGCAGCAGCAGTTTAAATACTGGCTTGGCTTCCAGTTTACATAGTATGTATGTATGTAATTTCATAAATATGTATGTGCAAAACATATGTTAATTCAAAGTAGGCTTAGAAATTCAAACCTGTCAAACCTTTTTTCGTTTTACTTACACTTTACATCACAAGTAGTGACAAATTCAATTTTTATGTGAATTTTGAATATCCTATACAATATCCTAGTACGAGCTTAGGTGCTTGATAAGTCCAGTATTTACACTTATAGGACATATTTATGATTTTCTTTACCTAGTGTCTATACGTGATAAAAATTTGTCTTGATAAAAGTCAAACTTCGTATTAAAATAAACATTATGTTTAATACTGGGGTTTTTATATGAAGTTTGACTTTTATCAAGACAAATTTTTGTCAGGTATAGACACTAGGTTTATTTTTTCGCTGACGCAGCTACGCCAATTGCCACTTGGTACTGCTAGTAATACAAGATTTCTGAGCCATCGGCACCTAAATAAGGTTTTGTTGCAGCTAATGGTTTAAATTAAAAGTTTTTTTTTAATCTTTTTTATTTGTTACGTATGTAAATTTTTAAAGAAATAAATCGATTTTTTTATTAATTATTTAGCCAGGCTGTTGCTTTTGTTATGAACAGTACTATATTTAAGTTTTAATTTGAATTTACCTCATTTTAGAAGTAACCATGCGTTACTGCTGGTAAATTCCCTCTTTAAAAGGTGACCAAAATTTGTTTTTGTTTAATAAAAGTAGAAAACAACATTTGCTTTACACCTAACAATTGCTGCCATTAATGATGGGTGTTCAACGGTTGTGTCTCTTTGTTGCAAGTACTTTTTTCTATGACTGTCCCACAAGTATAAAATGACAACAACATCTTTAACGAAAAACAATTACACTCTGCACAAAAATAACAATGAAATAAGTACAAATACGTTCAGAGAGAAAAAAAATTGCATTAAAAATTAATTTATTGCTGTTGTTGTTGTTGTCTTTCATTTCTTTTGATTTCAAAAAAGGGAGTCATCGGCGGCGGCAGCCTTATTCAGCAAATTTTACCATTCAAAAACGAATAAGGAAGGAACTAACGAATGAATGCATACTAAATAATTGCAAAAGTATACATACATATGTATGTATGTATATGAATAACAATAAAAGAAAGAAAATTTAAGTATCCGAGTATAAATATAAAATTCAAACATTCATTCATACTGCGAGTGTTTGATTGTGTGTAATTGGACCATGGGGATGATCTCTTACATCGTGTTATTGAATTTTTTTTTTATTGCATGAAAATTTTTTCTTATTTTTTTAATGATAAATTTAAATGCTACGGACTCATTCTACTTCAAACGGGGTTTCCAAATAGGGCGGGTTGATGTTAACGGTCTGTAGCGGCCATAACGTTTCGTTTAAATATTCAATCACTTATGGCAAATCACAATTAAGTGTCACGTTTAAACAACGAGTGTCAGCAATAAATTGTTATGTCAACAAGAAAGTTTGTCGTATATTGATATGGGCGTTTTTAAGCTGCATAAGAACTATCGAGAACGTCAAACTGTGTTCGGTAAGTTTGACAAGTCATCATTAATCGTCGGAAGCAAGGCACAACAAACAAGGTAGACTCGCGGCGAAAAAAGTATAACTCTGTAATAATAAAATACGTATATTTTGTTTTTCGGCTGTCAAAAAAAAAGTTAGTACATTTTGACACGGGAAGATGGAGATAAAAAATAGTCAGCTGTGATCTCGAGTTTACCTGTTAAGAATTCGCCTTAGTCGGAAGTTTACTTTGAAAAATATAAATCTGTTCGCGAAGTGCGAGCACTTAGTCCATTTTACAGTCAACATAATCGACCTAGTGAGCAATATATTTTTGCAGTTGTTGATCGTATTCTCACTAATTTTACTCCTCTCGATTCAACAACATCAACAAGACAAAGAAATGTGCTCCTGTAAGCACATTTCTTTGAGAATATTGCTGATTAAGGCCAGGATTCACTAATCTACACAATCGTACGATTCTATCACAAAAAAATCTGACAGAATTCTGTCGAACTAAAAACATCGTTTTAAAATGGCGATGTAGATGCCACACTGTCATACAAAAAAATATTTTGCAACTCTGATCGAATGGAAAAATACTATTTTATGAATTTCTTCAAAAGATTACAAAATCGTACAGATCTGTCAAAAAGTCTGTCACATACATACACTTTTAATCCACACTATCATACTTTTTGAGCTCATATGCAATTTTTGACAAATCGTGCGACTCAGCATGAGTTGGTACTCGCTGGGTACTCAGTACCGAATATTTGATAATTTTTTTGAGTACTCAATACACAAAAGTAGTTAACCGGGTAGTAGTTTTTAAATAAATTGAATAGAATACGAAGCAACGAAAATTTATCGTCGTAGTTGATAAATTTTCGTTGCTTCTATGTAAACGGAAGTATTGAGTACTATTGAGTACCCAATTAAAAAGTATTGAGTAGTATCGAGTAATTGAAAGTAGTAGAAATTGGTAGCTCTATTGCTGGTGTATTAATAGTGCGAAGTATTAAAGAAGACGACGAAATGTCAATTTGTCATCGTTCTCAACTTGTTGGTCTTTGTGAAAAATCATTTGACACTTGCCGAAGATGAACATTTTTATCAAACAATTGTGGTAGTGATGAAGATTATTTCTGGTTAAATGGTTACGTCAATAAACAAAATTGCCGTATTTGGAGCGAAGACAATCCTCAAGCCGTCAACGAATCACCATTACATCCATTAACTGATTGGTGCGGCTACACACTGTTGGCATCATCAGTTCTTAATTTTTTTATTGAGCAATGAGCTGCCGTTACGGTGAATGCCGAGCGCTATCAAGCCATGCTGACTGATTTTGTGAAATTGATTTATTGCAAAATAAATTTGGTGACAACTTAATTTCCAGAAGTCGTCCTATTTACTGTCCCCTCGTTCGTGCGTTTTATCGCTAAAGAATTAATTTTTATAGGGTTGTGTTAAATCATTTAGTTATGCCGACAAACCAGCAACTCTAGAAGCGTTGGAACCCAATATTCAAGTTACCATTGAGTTCATACGTCAACATTTATTGGAAGAAGTAGTCAAAAATTGTACTGTTTGTATGGACCATATAACTTTCAGCTGGGGTGGACATATTTAAAAAATAAATGCCGTGAAATTATCCACTACTCGATATATACGATGCTGCCAACCTATACGAGATTAACCAGGTGGCAATGAATCTCTTTAGGTGTATGGTTTGATGGGAAGACGGTAACTTTGGTGCGTACGTTTTCGAAAACGATGTTAGTAAACCTGTTACAGTCAATGTAGAGCGCTATTTATCAATGACATGCACTTGTCGACATATGGTTCAGAGCAGATCAGTAGTGATCTTTGGCACGTTTCCAAACTTTAATTCTCCTATTGTAGAAGTCGAGAAACTTGACAAATGAAGCAAGCTTAACTAAGTTCTCAAAAGAACTCTTAGACTGAGATTTTGTATAATAATCAGAATATTAACCAACTTTTTCCTTATTAAAATGTATAAACGTATCGGTATCGATATTCACGATACTTTCATTTGGGTATTGGTATCGTATCATCAAAAAGGCGTATAGAATCGTCCCTACTTATAACCAGTAAATGACTTAAATGTAAATGGGCTATAGTTTAGGAGATTCTTTCGTGCTAGAGACAGATGTGTTCTAGATTAACATGGGTACCCGCCACGGTGGCTTAATCGCACGGTGCTCCAAACACCGAGTATAACTAAGACGAAGACTAGCGCCCCCACTGTGTAGTAACGGCACACCCTACGATAACGTGCCCTGTGTAAGGGGCACGATATACGCAATTCAGGTGTGTCGCACAAGTGAGTCACAGTGAGTAGCAATTTTTAGAATATGGCAACGCATGGACCCATGTTCTAACCTCTTGCTTAGGGGTTGGAGACTATTCAACTCCTTCTGTTGAGAATGTAACAGTACATTTTGATCAACAATGGATCCACGCTGCATACATCGATCTTAAACAACAGCCACCACGTGTACCCCCGAAGGGGATCTCATCAATAACCGGTCACAGAGACAGGAGAGTCTTTGTGGGGCCAACGATTCCCGTGGTACCAGTCCTTTGGGGACCGGTCTCTGGCCTCGAACAACAGAACTTTTCTTCCGGATTTGGGCTCCAGAAACCCTAGCGTCTGGTGCCCCTATTTTCCCCGAACGAACCGCGTTAAAGCATATGCAATCTTCTGCAGTGACAAATAGAACCCCAGGGGGTATGTGCTAGAGACAGATCATTTTTTTACGACAACTCTAACTGCGATGTCCTTGGGTTATCTGCAGAAAACATTTGGAGGCATACTTGGGAATCGAACTCGCGAACCCTTGACTGATAGACAAGTGCACTACCAATCGAGTCTATGGAGGCATTCAGTGTAGCGTATTGCTCATGATCAAACATCATCTAAACAATTCGCTATATTACAATTTCCAATATCGAACCGCCCTTATCGGATAACCTTATTTTTAGTACAATTAAATATTCATGCCATTATAGTGTTTTTTTTTTTCGTGAATTGTCTGTCTTTTTGGGGGTGATTTAACATACATACATACATATATATGCAAGTAGGTACTTGCATATTGTATAAACGTTTACGATAACTCTCTTTAACGAGAAACAACCAACCTACTGTGTGGTACATTAAATTTGTATTGTGTCTGCACAAAGGAAAATATGGAAAAAGATAAATTAAATATGTATTTAAAACATTGATTTTAATAAAACCACACCCGTTTTCTTAAAAACACAATTCTATTTTTTTTCAGTGTACTTACACTCCTTTTTATTTTCACAATAAACATTCACGTGAAAAATTGTATCCCAAGATTTGTTTTTTGTAAAATAACGGTACTTTAAACACTTTTCTTTCACCAATACACATAAACACCGTTCATAAATTTTATTTTATTTTTGTTTCATATTTTTCTTTCAATATTTGTTTATTTTCTTATTCCTCTTCTTCTTCTTTTACTTTGTTTTTAATCAAAGAAATTTAGTTTTTAACAAAGATTGATTTGTTAAATTTATTATTTTTTTTATTTTAACATTAACAGGGAATTTAACGCGAAGTGCAAAACATTTACCGGCCACAACTATGCAACGAATGGAGTCACAGAAAGTCTGTGCAAAGAGAGAATAAAACCTGTGTACTCGATGTGCATCACTCACACAATTACATGCAAGTACTTCCAAGTTTTTATGCTAAAACTTGTATGCAGTAAATTGCAAGTGTTGCCAAATTAGTGGGTATTTTAAAGCAAATATCGCAATAAAAAAGCTTTTTTATGTATATACATATATGTATGTACATATAAATATATACATATGTATATACATATACGTATATATATATATATATATATATATATATATATATATATATATATAAAGTTACATATATGTATATAACTTAATGGTTATCGTCCTGTCATCACAAAGTTCCTCGTAAGTGATAACTATGTCTGATACTAAAGTCTCCCATGGCATCTAAATTTAATATGTGTCTTCCCGCAATCCTCAGCCTAATTTTAACTAGGGCTGGACACTCACACATAATGTGCGCTACAGTCTCATCCTTGTCTAGACACAGTCTGCAAGTATTATCTTCTCCGATTTTTATCTTGGCCAGATGATACTTGGAGTTTTCTTAACTCCCTACTAACGCAGCTATCCAGTTTGAGATAATTCGAATAAATCCAAACAACTAAGAAGCAACAACCTCTCCACCTATTGCGAGGCTTTCTGGTCTATCTTTGTCGGATTCCACACAGAGATTCATATTTGCATTTAAGTCTATTATTCCACTGGAGGTCGAGAGATAACCAGAGTTCGCTCGACTGTAGCAGAGACCTAAAATTTACGGTCGCTGCTACTCTTGCTATTAACCTCCGTCTACATTAGACATTAACATGTCTTAACAAAAGTCAAACTTCATATTAAAAAAACCTGTATTAAAAATATTTTTTTTTTTTATATGAAGTTTGACTTTTGTTAAGACATGTTAATGTCTAATGGAGACGGGGCGTTATAGTTCTGCAGATAGGGATGACATAGTTTATAATAATATTGTAAAAAGGTACCCCTCTCTGGGTACAACAATTTTTTTGTTATTGTTTTTACATAATTTAATAGTAGGGGGCTTTTTTCAACCCCGCATTTTAACACCATTCTGCTCTCATAAATTTAAGTTTTTTATTTTGATCTCTTTCAATTTATTTATTGTATCTTTGCGAGTATTCGAGTTTTTAATATTTTAAGGAAAGGATGTAATTATTCCCGATATTTTATGTGGTCACTTTTGAATATTTTCTAAGTACCCCATAACTAAATTCCATAACACTGTATTTGTTTTAGTATCGAGTTATTGAGTAAAAGTTTGCAATCTAAACTAAGTGTGGAGTTTCTGGCTAGAGGCCAGATACCTTAGTATCCCAATCCCAATAGAGGATACTTTTTTCCGTAAAAATATCTTATTTCCAAGAGAAAGTGAAGAAAAAGCAGTAAAAGTACGCAGATTTTTTTTGTCGACTTAAAGTACTGCATACTTTAAGGTATATTTTAATTTTGAAATCGGTATATTTTAAGCAATGTTGCGCAATAGATGTCGCTGTTTTTAAATAATGAGTAACTAATTTCCTCTCTATTTTTTACAGAGCTTTGCAATAATTTTTAGAATTTTAGAATTTTTTCTAGGAATGGTTACCTTTATATAAAGTAAATACGTAATACATTTTTCACACTTATCAGAAAAATATTATAAAAAGTTTGCCTACTTAAGCTTAAAAAAGACTTTAAAATACATTGAAAAAATGCTACCGTAATAATTGTAGAAAAATTAAAACGGAATTCTTGTGGAAATATTATATGTGCATGATTACTATAAGCTTATCATTGCGATTAAAGAATAAGCTTACTGAAACAATATTGTATTAACTTTTGTATAGAAAAGCTTATTCCTCTCAATATTTTACAAGCTTTTTTACATAATTGTGGCTAATTTCCACAACTAAATGCAATGGAGCACTTCAACCAGCTTTTTAAGATCTCCTAATACCACTACATTGCCACCTTCTTACTATAAACATCTTTTCAGAGTAGACAGTATCATATTAGCCAGGACAAGAGTTGGTACAAAAAAATTTAGCAAACATCATTACAATGAATAATTCTGCCAACAGAATTTGTCAAGAAACACAACGAATTGTTAAGAAGCAGTTGTGTATAATAGTAGTTTATCAAGCATTGTTAAAAAATGCTTGCGAATTTCCAATTTATAAATATTATCATAAGCGGAATTTAGAAAAGCTTAATATACATTGTTTTATATAAGCTTATTCTCAAGTTGTATTGTAGTTTGATTTCATTTGGTTTGTTGGGTAATCATCTGTTTACATGTATATATGTGTTTGTTAAAAATACATAATTAGATTAAAATATATTTTGAATTTGTTTTTTTAATAATTTATTGTAAAAATGAAACGATATGCAATAATAATCAACATTTAATTTTATTATTAATTTTTAATGATTATTCAACAATGTGAGTTTTACCATTTTGACACATTAATGATGGTAGATGTTAGATGTTGCAAGTATGAATAAGTGTTTCAGTTTTTCAACATCTTCCATGTGTTTCCACAAAATGTACTCAAGTGTAAAAAGCCTATAAGAGTGTTAAAATGTGGTGTGCATTACTTTCAAAGCAAAATCGAACAAAATATCAGGACGCACACAACGTGTGTGGGCACAGCTAGTAACAAATATAAAGAATTATTAAAAGTTAAAGGGCATTCCCACAAAAGACGTAATTGTGACGTAAATTTGCTTATCTTTTATAACTTTTTTAAAGAAAGTTATAACATAAAATTATAAATGAATGGGACCCCATACGAGTAAAAGACGTGAAAACATTAAAATCTTGTAGTTATAAACTTTTATACTGAACATAGTACGAAAGCTGACTGATTTTTTTTATATTAAAATCGATTTGAAAAAACCAAATAAAAAGAACTTGCAAATGACGATAAAACGATTAAAGGCATGGTAAATAAATAGCTAAGAAACTGAGCTACCCCACAATACATTTTTATTTATATATATAAGTATGAATTTACAACAGCAAGTCAAGAAGTTAAATAAATCTGTCACTCTCGATGAATATAGAAAGCAAGGTAGATTTATCTTACTAGGTAGTGGCGTTTTTACAACAATACAATAACAACAAGCCATTTTGTTGTTGCTTTGTAGTTCAAAATGTCAAAAAACATAGAAGAAAATTGAGAAGGCGTTTACGTATTGCTTTCTCACTATTAAATTTCTAAACACATACAACTTTTGACACATGTCGAACTACTAAATCAGCAGGGCGGACGACACTACCTAGTAAGATAAATATACCTTGATAGAAACTTTACCGTTGAGGCCGTTTCAGACTATAATTCCGCTTAAGACCGTTTCACACTATAATACAAGTATAAATACTTTTGAATAAAATTCCACCTTGATCTAATTGTGGTTTGAAATTTTTCAAAAAAAAAAAAAAAAAATAACAATAACAATAGTTTATAATTTCAGGGTTTCATTTTCAAAAAACGTATGAATACTTGTATTATAGTGTAATATGGCCATAATCGGTATAATATTTTGCCAGAGTTTTTAACCTATACATTACACGTTAACTTCGTATAAAGGAATCGATAGATCACAGAATTTTTTTTTTATAATTTGTGAAACTAATTTGTTTAAACCAATTGCATTACGTATTTATGTACTTTGCTAAAACATTTACTAAAAACTATAACAAAAAGGAAAAAAAAACCGTTTGATTAGCATTACTAATAAAACTGGAAAACAAACTGAAGAACGACTGCAACACACACAAGAGAGCTTGGAAAAATATTGCAACCAGTGATGTTTTTTCTTGAAAGTATTTTATTTACATGTGTATGGATGGGTTCGTATATATGTATCCATATAAAAATGCTTTACGGTAAACTTATCAAAAGGTACTATTGCTGTTTACAAAATACTACTGGCGGACTGCATTTATTTGTTATTTAAGTAGGCAGTGATTAGAGTCTTTCAAACACACTTATGCAGACCTCTAATACATACATACATACATATATCAATTTAAACCAAAATTGAAATAGAACCTGAGTTTAAAAAAAATATTTCGAACAATTTCGTGCCATGCAACAAAGTTACAGCAAAAAGCAATCAATTTGTTTTTCCCTTAACTCTCATCACTAGATGCAGTTTTACTCAAAACTAACGTGAGTCAGATTTTGAGAGTTTTGTTAAAATAAAACACAGGGAAATCGCTTATGAAGTGACCAGATACAGATCCATTTTTTATATAGATATGTACATACATACATATCCATACATAATTAATGTCTGTGGGTGATAATCGATAATGACGAGTTGACGTACGTGCCTGCAACTTTGTCGATAAATCCACACAATGTTATAAAGCTAAGCTATGTTTCTATGCAATTAACATACATATGTATGTATATATACATATGTATATGTGTATATGTACATATGTACATTTTCTTATTTTTCAATGCAGTTACGATTATGATGAATGTAACACCTTAACATTTGTGTACTCAAAAGGACAAAATAATCAATATTGTTTTAAAAGCCTTACACAAACTTTTGTTAAAACTGTTTAAACATTAAACGTTATTTAAAAAGGTTCAGATATATTAAATTTTAGATAGATAGATAGATAGATAGATAGATAGATAGATAGATAGATAGATAGATAGATAGATAGATAGATAGATAGATAGATAGATAGATAGATAGATAGATAGATAGATAGATAGATAGATAGATAGATAGATAGATAGATAAATAGATAGATAGATAGATAGATAGATAGATAGATAGATAGATAGATAGATAGATAGATAGATAGATAAATAGATAGATAGATAGATAGATAGATAGATAGATAGATAGATAGATAGATAGATAGATAGATAGACAGATAGATAGATAGATAGATAGATAGATAGATAGATAGATAGATAGATAGATAGATAGATAGATAGATAGATAGATAGATAGATAGATAGATAGATTGATAGATATATAGATAGATAGATAGATAGATAGATAGATAGATAGATAGATAGATAGATAGATAGATAGATAGATAGATAGATAGATAGATAGATAGATAGATAGATAGATAGATTGATAGATAGATAGATATATAGATAGATAGATAGATAGATAGATAGATAGATAGATAGATAGATAGATAGATAGATAGATAGATAGATAGATGGATAGATAGCTAGATAGATAGGTAGATAGATAGATAGATAGATAGATAGATAGATAGATAGATAGATAGATAGATAGATAGATAGGTAGATAGATAGATAGATAGATAGATAGATAGATAGATAGATAGATAGATAGATAGGTAGATAGATAGATACATACATACATATATATATATATATTCAAAATGAATGCTTGATGGTAAAGCAAGCTAGTAGGGCCTGCTTCGTCCTCAGCGTTATAACAACTTTTTGTTTAATTTTTTTTTTGTTTTGGAAGGAAAAACGTATCCGTTAGATCAATATCTTTTTTTCCTAGACATTTACCTCGTTTGTTGGTTAATCGGTGTCACTTGCAATTGATGGTAAATATAAAATAAAAAATAATGTAAATCATTAATAGGGTCGTCAAGTGCAGACTATCTAGTAACCATAGTGTGGTCGAAGACCACCTCACTTGGAACTCACATTGGTTTGGTCTTAATTTAAGCCTGTGAAGGGTATACAAATTGGTGAAAGGTATAAAAATAATTACTAAATGGTGTCGCTATAGATGACTTAATTTGATATATGTAGATGTCCTTTTCTTATAACTCTGACCGTTATAACAATAAGGTTAGGTTAGGTTAAGAAAGGTTGTGCCAGAAATGGCACATCCACTCGGAGACCCGGAGTGTCCAGTTTGATTCCCTTCAGCTAACTAAAACTAAGAAAAGAAAAAAACAAAAGGGAGAAAGGGAAACCGATTTCCTTGATGAAGCCGACGACATTATCGATATTAAACAGCGCGATGTCGAAAAGTCCATCGAGAAATCTCCCACCTAGCCATCTATGTAAGTCTCCGGCTTTGTAATACCAGGCAGTGACACACGATGTGCTCCGAAGTGTCCAACTCCTCCTCGTCCTCGCACATCCTATAAAAGTTCATTGTACCGGCGACCCATTTACTTATTCTTGCCCTAGCAGCGCAGTGCCCAGTGATCACACCTCTCGGAACTCTCAGAACTTTCCTGAAGTAACTTGGTTTTTGCAGGGTCCAGTCTGGGCCAAATTGCCCGTGACACTCTGCAATCCCCCCTTACTTCCCAAGTCTCGTTGCTTCTCATAACTATCCAGTCGGATATAATCCTATAGTAATGGCTAATTGGTGGCTTAACCAATTCTACCCTAACTAAGTTACTACCCTCCGATCCCAATCTTGCAAGTTCGTCAGCGATTTCGTTGCCCGTCATAACAAGTATAAATATTTAAAATTAGAAATTAAAGGGTGTCCCCATGGGTGACTTAGTTTGATGTAAACTTCAAAAAAAAGGTAGGGTTGTGTTACAAAAAAAAAAAAAAATAGTCACTTGAAAATGATATGGTATGTGTATTGCTATGTACGATTTAACCGCAAGTATTAAAATTAAAAGGTGTCACCATAAAATACCATATAAAAAAACCTACCTATAACCATAAAATACCATATACATAACCTATATTTTGAATCATAATAGACAGACGCTTGAAATGTGCCCGCTACAATAAAAGGTAAATAACACAAAAAAAAATAAATAACAACATACGAGTACGTGATTTTGGCGTTTAAATTTTATTATTATTATTATTTTTAATTTTTTTTAACTTTTACTTTTAAATATTTGGTTTAGATTTAATACCCGTCTGTATGTTTTGAAGAGGGGTTTTTTACAAGAATTATTTTATTTATAAATTTTATATTTTTAAATATAATTGCATCACTATGGAGTAACCCATATTTTACTTTGCAATAAAATACATTCGATGATTTTGTTAATAAAACATTTTTATTACAAAATTTTTTATTTTGTTAGTGTTAAAAATAACTGATTTATTTTTCCCTATTAAATAATTATATTTACACATTCATACTCGTTAACACATTGTTGTTTGTTTAGTTTTAAAACTCCTGTTTAAAAAGAAGTTATAATTTTCAAATAGTATGAGTCGCTTCGAAATATGTCTTTCATTAGCCGTAGAATTGGCGAAAGTCACGTGTTGTTTTTTCAAGCCTTTTTTTAAGGGCCCCAAGGAACTGCTTTCGCTTTTGTTGTTTTCTTCATGAAGATACTTTTGTTTGCATGTGTTTCGCCTTTCGACCAGACGCCTTCTTCTCTAATCGCAATTTATCACAGAAAAAGCAGCTGCCAATAACTTGCCGCTTTGTTTGTCTAACTCTGTAGTGGTGGTTGTGGTGGTGGTGGTGAAACATCATTCTTTTAATCACTAGCTAAAATCGATTATTTATTTTGTGCAATTTGGGGATGTTTTTTGTTTTTGTTTTTAAGTATCATTAATCTGGAACATAATAATAAATGATTAAACATACAATATTGCTCGCTTGGCATTTCAAATGGCTTCAATAAAAAATGGTTTTATTATCATGATGTAAAATCTAGCTCCTAGTATGTAACCTTTTTGCAACCCTATAGACTATAAGTAAATTAAGGGTTTTTTCAAACTTATTTTGCAAGCAGCCATACTTTTTGGCAGACCTGTGTACTGAACCTATCTTGCAGACAAACTTTATAGAATTTGGGTTTTAATATTTAATCAATTTTTTTGAAAAAAAATTGATTCAAGCGAATGACTTTTCCTAAGCCATGGTGAATTCATACCAGGTGGAGGCGATAGCCCAGTTGATTATTTTTTGCTCTTGTTTTATTGCTGATGTCTTGTCAAAAATAATTTGTTTTATATCTGCTAGTCTAATGCCAAAGTTTTTGTTTTGTTGTAGTTGTTGCCGCACTGCTCACGCCTGGTATGAATTTGCCTTGTCCTTACCTCAGCAAAAAGAAGAAAATGGAAAAATCGCCTAAATAGGAACAGAAGTCAAAATTAAAAAAAAAATATTTTATTCTTTATTTTTACTTAATTGCTCTACAAATATTTCAACAGCTGTTAGAAACTCATCAACTTCCGGTTTTTTTTTTTTTTGTTTGTTTGTTACACTGGCAAAAGCTCTGTAAATGTTTGCATTCATACCCACAAAGTCTTACCCCAAATAGCTAACACCTTGTACAACATTTAATGCACAATGAACCAAGTGGACTCAAAAAGGAATTAAGTTACTTATTGATTTTCTCTAATAGCCAGACAAACTCTTACATTCGTAAGCCATAAACATAAATTCTTCGAAGAAGTACACAAATTGCAAAACAAGAAAGAAAGTGGAAAGGAAATAAGTAAACAGTCCAAAAGCAGAGATATAATAATTTTCTGTTTTTTTTTGTTTTTTTGAGTTGTAAATAATAAATAAAATTGTAAATGTAATAATAAATGTAACATATGTATGCGAACGCGTGAAAATTAGTGATAAATATCACTCGCTTTTACCGCGCAACACTGCCACAAGCAAACACACAACACACTTGCACACACGCAATGAACGCACTATAAAAACAAAAACAACCTCAACTTTATCGATAATTACTCTGACAGAAAACAAACAAATAAATAGTGAAATGCAAGACACGAAAAATAACCCAGCACAGTGACACAATAAAATAATAAACGAAAACTGGAGAACAATAAAAAATTAAAAAAATGTTTAAACATCCGCCCTCTCGTTAATGCGTTTAGCATTTTAAGCCAACTCTTTGTGTACACAACTATCAGTGTTGTCGTTGTGGTATTTTCCATTTAATATTGGTATCCTGTACGTCGTCACTTTATAGCTTTAGTGAGAAATTTTTCACATGAAATTATTATAGTAATCCTTGGTGCAGATTAATTTGTGATCTAATGCACAGTGGGGCAGAATCAAAATATTTTGGAAATAACTCAGCCATTTGTAAAGGGAAAAAATTTCGTATGAGCATAGCAGAGGAGTATCTTAGCTTGACATTTTTTCAATTTTTGTTTGATTTTCAAAAATTATACATGATCTTAAAGGTCTACTTAATACCTATAAAATGGTGGTTTAGTCGATACCCTGGTTCAGTTTTTTTCAAAATATTTTAAACAATTTTTTTTAATTTTTCCCATAGTTAGTCCCGGATTACATTATACAACTTTTGTCGCTGCAATCTTTCTCGTTTTTTTTTATTATTGCATTTGTGTTTATATCGTGCAATTTTTATTGCAGCAATTTATATGGATGTATACATTTGTTTACATTTTAAAATTAAAACTACGAATAAGAGAACAAAACGAATTTCAAGAGTACATGCATATGTATGCCCTTTTTAATTCCTTATTCCCCTCTCGAATACTAATGAGGAATTGCAGCGAAAAAAGTTGCATAATGTAATCCGGGACTTAGAGAGCAAAATTTTAAATATGCAACAAAATTTTTATAAGTTGACTAATTCAAATGACAAATCGAAAACATTAAGCTAAAGGAAATTCCACAATTCCTAAAATAAATACCATAAATCCCAAAATTGAAATTTTTAGTGTTTTGTCCATAAAGCCGACATATAGACTAGGGGTCATGAAATATTTTTAGCAATAGTTGGGAGCTTTACTACGGCAGTGTTCTTTTTCCGATCCTAGCTTTGGGGTTTCAGCACACATAGGCTAAAGTCAAAATTTCGATGTAAAATAGGTCAAATTGAAGGACCTCTATCTTCCACAAGGTTGATCAATTTTATACAAAATTTGGTTTAAACGTACGTACATATTGTTAGCTTACAAGAAGATATCAAATTTTTATATATTTAATAAGAAAATTTTTTTTATTAAAGAAAATAAGATTGACGGTCATTTTTAGGCTAAAATTTTGGAATTTTTAAATTGAAAATCGTCTAGTTTTTAACTAAGAGTAGATGTAATCTTGAAATTTTTCCACAATATTGAAAATTTTGCGCTTTAACTATAACAAATAATTAAAAAAAAAAAAATTAAAATTGTTTAAAATATTTTGAAAAAAACTTAATCAGGTTATCGAAAAATCAAAAATTTTAATTTTAAAATACGCATAACTCGCTCATTTTAAAATATAATATATAGATTAAACCACCATTTTATGTGCTATGCTCTGCCAAATTTTGAATCAGTCGGCCTAAAACTTTACAAATGGCTGAATTATTTCCAAAATATTTTTATTCTGCCCCACTGTGTAATGGTGGATTAGAACTAATCATGAACTTTTAAAATTTTTTGGCGGTAAGGAGGTAAAACTGCATTTACGCTCTACAGACATGGTCGTCACCATACGTGGGTGTATCGGGATTACCACCAGTGTGGAGTACCGACTAAAAAACTCGCTTGCGCATTAATTCGGAGTGGTTCCATGCTTGGCCTTAAACCATTATCGCGTTCTTGCTGTTCTTCAGCAGGATATCGACGTTCGAATTAATTCACGCTCAGATTCTCAAAAATTAAACTAATTTGCGTTCAAGTATACTGCTGCCCTTGTATCTGAGTTTATATCTCTTTCTGTGCTGTCCATATATGTTTCCTTGGTCGCAATTTTAAGCAACTGCTTGCCAGTTATTCCCGTCTGCTATCATACTATCGATAATATTTTTGAGCGTTCTTGCCGATTTTCTGACCAGCGGGAACATTTAAAGAAGGTAACATCTTCATTTGCATAGAGGCAATAGGGAGTATTGCATTTACTCATTCTATGAAGATATTTCCGGAAATATCCATAACAACATTTAGGTCAAATAGTAATTAACATTTCCGTTCCGTCTCTTTACCGCAAGGCTCATCTGGGCTTGCGGTCCACCTGCCTGTTGTATCGGTGTTCTACCTATAAAGCCAACTCTCTAGAGTCTCCTATATTATATAGAGTATAGCTCCAATTTACAGAAAGTAATAACCATCTAACCTTGCAAATTAAATAACCCCACAGGTGGGGTGATGCAATTCAATTATTTGGAAATAAGCAGACACTTGAAATTTACACAGATTGTGTTATACTCGCACAACAAGTATACAATTTTAATTAAAGAATTAAATGGTGTCTCATAAGTGACGACATATATTGCCTTATCAGTTGAACATTTGACGCCATCTTCATCAGTGCCTGGATGTCGGATAGCCCTAAGCTGCACTAAAGGCCTTAACTTTATTTGAGCTAAAGTCTGTGGTAGTCATGGAATGTGCGACATCTCTAAATGAACTTGTTTCCCACAATAGACTAACTGTTGGGTACTCAGTCATAAGGATCGTGCTGGCATTGAACCAACCAAGGGGCTCGGCGTAGAATTATAGAACCGCAACCTTTCTTTGGTATATCCAATAGTTATTCTAAAGTAAAAAATTAATTGCTGGGCTTATGCGGAGTTCACTTGTCATTGGGAAACTCGGACAGGGCTTAGACAAGCAAAACGTTTTATCACGTTGTCTACATCCCAATGGCTGCTATCACTTATTAAGAATGACTTAAAGATACTTACGGAATGGTTTGCCGATAATTGTGGTCTTCGTTACCAAAAATTTAAATTAAGAAACACTGAAATCAAAACTTGCTTTGTATATATTCTGTCTTAGGGTCTCGTGAAACAAAATTCGTAGGGTGCTCACTATTACCTCCAAGCGAAATACATAAATGATTCCTCTCCGTATAAGATTATCCATAGTCTAACACTTGTTTTCTGATCGTAAAAGCTGTACAGAAGATTCTTTGGGTGGCAGAACTCAGGACCTTTTAATTTTTATAGGGTTTATCTTTTTTTCCATATTGAGGATTAGGTTGAATAACATTCATTTAACGATATTATTTCTAACTTTTAGAAAATTTGGGCCATGGTGCAAATTATAGTAACTGAATGAAGATCGGCATAAAATTTCAATTGCTTAGCTTTTCTTTAAACTTCTTGGTTTTAACGAATTTGAAAAAAAAATTGTTTTGGAAATTATTTTTGTGATCGGCAACACGAATACCTGTGTAGGAAATTTATGCATGCGTGACTCTCTGTAAATAAGTGTTAATTATAAAACGTCAGTTAAATTCAGTCCAGTAAATGCAGGAACTAAACATAAAGTTGGTAACAATTATGTTGATTAACGATGTGAGACAAATGATGATAGAAACAACCCACCAAATTGAAAAATAATAAATTGTAATGTTGACAACTGTCCTAGAATGTGAGGTTAGAAAGAATATAACAAATATGTTGTTATGAAAAACAAATTTTAATAAACTCAGAAATGTTAATTATTTTAAATGAAATAAATGAAAGGGTTTCTAAATATATCGGACATATATTTCAATTGATAAAATAAAGCTGTAAAAATAAATCAAAACAATAGAAATATTGCTGCCAGCATTCAATACAGTGGCAGGCATATGCTGGCGTTAAAGCATAATTTCATTTTATGCTTTAGGTCGTGCTGAAAGATCAAAAGATCAGATTGATTACTGAAAACGAATACTCTTTTTGTAACAATAAATTATTCGATTTGTAATTAGTTTTTGTTCATCAATAAATTTTCATTATTTCTTTGTAATGATTCGTTTTGTAATAAAATTTATCTTAATTTCCTTTATCAAAAGAATTTATATATTTTTCTTTAAATTACAGAGATTTTGGGGGTCATACAATTTTATTTTTCTAAAAACTCAGTTCGATCAAAGTTTTGTACAGAGATTTTTTGAACACAATTGATTAGAAAACAAGAAAAAATAAATTATTTTATTGGTACAGCGACATCACTAACACAAATGAAGAAAAAATACAGTTGCAAACAATGAGGAACAAATTTATTCCCCTGGAGGTTAACTTGATTATGTTTGAAATTGGGATCATAGATTATTAGGGCGGTATTTAATATTCAGGGTTTTTTACTAGATAAACAAGTCGTAATTTCAAATCCATGAACTATGTACTTTTAATTATAGCTCCAATAGATTACAACATAAAAAACATCAAAAGTATTCAACTTTCGTTTTGCATTTTCGATAAACCAATCAATCGGTTTTTAAAAAAGCCAAATTAAATTAATTAACTTCACAATTTTCACATCCCTTAATTGCTTGAAATACTTTGTGTCCCTTAAGGCTAGGATTCACTAACCTACATAATCGTACGATTCAATCATAAACAAATCCCACATAATTCTATCCTACTCAAAATATCGTACAATTTAAGATTTTGAAACTCTGATCGCATGAAAAAATACTATTTTATGAATTTTTTCAAAAGATTATCAGATCGTGCAGACCTGTCAAAAAGTCTGTCACAGACATACATTTCTAATCCACACTATCATACATTTTTTTTGGCACACATGCTGTTTTCGACAGATCGCACGACTCAGTATGATAGCTTTTACATGATTTTGTAAGAACTTACTGACTTACCCTCGTATCGTTTCAATCAAAAGTTGTTAATGTGTCTTCGTTTTATGAACTCATATTGAAATTCAAGTGGCACCCTAATTATATGCAGTTACAACTGAAACCAATAATTTAGTTAGTGCAAACTAAACAGATTTTCTTATTAAATTTTTTAAAGAAAAAGCTTCTTATTTTACACATACAATCATAATACACATGTATACAGTCATAAATTGTAGACTTTTGATTTTTTCTTTTAAATCCATAAAGTGTTCGTAGTCAATTCAATTCATGATAATCCTAATGGTTACACAATGGATCTACTTGCACTCATACAAACTTACGAATATTTACAGTAGAGCGCGTAAAAAATGAAACGCTGTAAAAAATCATATGATATTTGAATGCATCTCAGTGATGCATTTTGCGTTTTGTTTTTTATTTAGGGCTAAATCGAAGATTTAAAAAGGCCAAAATACCTTTGATAGCGCAAAAATAAAAATTTTATATTCTAGATTATAAGGTTTTTATTAAAGGTCGCACTCCATGCGACCAGTAGATTGCATGGAGTGTACACAGATCTCAGGAGATCAATAACCCCCTGCGAGGGGAGATTTTTTGTTATTTTTTAGGTTGGTAGTGTTTTTCAGTTTTAATTTGTATTGAAGACCTTATTAGAAAGCAATACACATAGAGGTAGACAATAGACCTACAGGGTGCCCACAGGTCACCACGAGTATCCAAAAGACACATTGGGGAGGGGGGTTTAATATGATAAATTTTTTTAAGAACTTTTTTCCTTTTGTCTGAACATTCTAACGCAATTTAGACTGAAGGCAAGTCATAATTTTTCCAAAAAATTAAAAAAAAAATTTAAAAAAAAATTTAAAAAAGATTTTAGAAAAAATTATCAAAAAATTTATAACAAAAAATTTTCCAAAAAATTTTTACAAAATATTTTCAAATAATTTTAATCACGAATTTTCAAAAACAAATTTGAGAAAAAATTAAACAAAAAATTTTCAAAATAATTTTTACTAAAAATTTTCAAAAAAATATTAAAAAAAAATTTTACAAAAAAAATCTTATAAATATTTTTGATAAAATTCTCTAAATATTTACCAAAAATTTTTGGAAAAAAAAATTCTATAATATTTTTACAGAAATATTTCTAAAAAAAAATTTAATTTTTTTTCAAGTCCTAAAAAATTTTACAAAAAATATTTCAAACAAATTTTAAGAAAAAGCTTTCCAAAAAATTTTCTATACAATTCTTACAAAAAAAAAGTTAACCGAAATATCGGAAAAGGAAAAATAAAAATATTAAATATATGGTTTTTTATTGATTATTTTTATTATTGAAAGACCTAAAGCCGCACTAAAATCAAGCATAAAAAAAAATCTACAAAATTTTCCCCAAAAATTTCTATAAAATTAAAAAAAAAATTAAAAAATTCTGTTTTTTAATGCATTTATCTCTTAAATTAAATAATTTTTTACTTATGTCTGTAAAAATTAAATCACCGTGGTGAAGGGTATAGAAGATTCGGCCGAATATAGCAGTCTTAAATGTTTTATTTAAAAACTAAACATTTTAAATTTATTTACATATTTTTATTAAATATTAGTCCAACTTCACGAATAGAGTTTTCTTTCTCCAGAGCTTTAATATTGACAATTTTTTATTCAGCATTCTAATATAAATTTCGTAGCAAAAAAAAAAAATAAACCGCCAATTTCTTTACCCATATTTTAAACAGATGCATTCATAAATATATTATTATGATACAGAGTTGCATTTTTTCTGCTCGCTACTGTATGTACTCTTATTTGAATCTCGAATGTATTCATATTTATTCAGATCATGTTTTATATGAAACCTCCTCCTTCTTAATAAGAAAAGAACCAATTGAACAGTTTTATTTTCATTCTTTCTGGTGTCATGATTTACTTATGCAATAATTAGTTATTGTTGTCTGAGAACGTTTTCAATTTAAAATGTGGGAATAATTTAATATGAATGAAATAAATAAATAAATGCCAATAAACGCACAATGAAATGAACAAACAAATTCTGCTGGTTCCTTCTACGGCAATTAACATGAAATAAAAAATCTATTGATTTCAAACAATATAAAGTAAGAGAATGACCTGCATTTAAACAATAAAAAATAAGCTTTTATTAAAATTTTATTATTAAAAGCCTAGCCTTTTACTCTCGACTGTAGTAATGTCGACATTCTTTCTCGTAACAGAGTCTATGGTATATTACTAAGGTCTCCACAGCATCTTCATATAATATCTGTCTGCCCGTGCTTGGTCTAAAGCCCGTTTGTGTTACCCGCGTTGCCAGGCACAGACTGCAAGTATCGTCTTACCTCAATTTTTAACTTGGCCAGATAATAATTGAGAGTCCGTAGCTTGTCACTGACGCAGTAAGTAATTTGTAGGCCCCCAGATTATATATAAGCTTCTTATTGGTTTTCTGCCAACTTGTAGTGAAAAATTCCATGGAAGCGAACCCACAACCCTGGAACACTACCTGCTAGCCCACCGAGCTAAAATTAAATTTGTAGGTCTCCCTCTCTCTGAAAAACGATCAAATATGGCTGGTGAAAGAACCCATATTAAATTATTTTTCCGTTGCATAGTTATTTACAAAACGAGTGGCAACCATAAGGGACCACAAGTTGTGTTAGAAATTATTAAAGTGAGACACTTTTTTATATGTAAGCGTGTTTTTTATAGAGGTATAGAACTTTAAGTTGCAATAAAACAACGATGGATTATTCGATTGACATGAATTTTATTTATCCGAAAGATAATCTTGTGGCATTACATTTTAAATATGATTCCTGGCATATGACCGCCACGGCTGGCGCGGATGTAGTCCAATCTGGACGTCCAATTTTCGATTACTTTTTCCAACATTTGTGACCGTATATCGGCGAATGTTATCTTCCAAATGGTCAAGCGTTTGTGGCTTATCCGCATAGACCAATGACTTTACATAGTCCCACAGAAAGTAGTCTAGCGGTGTTAAATCACAAGATCTTGGAGGCCAATTCACAAGTCCAAAACGTGAAATTAGGCGGTCACCAAACGTGTCTTTCAATAAAGAGCTGTGTGACATGTTGCGCCGTCTTGTTGAAACCACATCTCCTGGACATCATGGTTATTCAATTCAGGAATGAAAAAGTTAGTAATCATGGCTCTATACCGATCACCATTGACTGTAACGTTCTGGCCACCAACGTTTTTGAGTTGTTTTTCTGGATGTAACGGTGTTGCGACATACACTTGAGGATTACCATCAAATGCGGCAGTTTTGTTTGTTGACGTAGCCATTCAACCAGAAGTGCGCTTCATCGCTAAACAAAATTCGCTTATGAAAGTGCGCGATACGTTTTCCGCACAGAACCATTATTTTCGAAATAAAATTGCACTATTTGCAAGCGTTGTTCAGGCGTGAGTCTATTCACGATGAATAGCCAAACCAAACTGAGAATAAATCACTTGACAGCTGTAAAATCGGTCGCCATCTTGAAAAGTAATGCCAACATAAAGTTCTATACCTCTATAAAAAACACCCTTTATGTACTTCAATTATATTTACCGCAAGATTTGAGGAATTTTTTACTTGTACCTTTATTTAATTATCTTCCTAAAGCAATAAGAGTAATTACCTTTTTTGAAAGCATGACACGTTTACAAATAAAGGCTTGTCAATCGATAAGAAAATTATTTGTTTTGTAATGTTACGATTACTGGTACTATTAAGTACATAAGTAAATTAAAAGCCTTTAAAACCTACAGCATGTTTATGTCATTAGATAACAACAACAACGAAAAATACAAACCTACAAATGTATGTACATGCATATGTGTGTAAATTTTAATTCAAAAAATGATAGATACATTGTTGGCCACAGCAATGTTTAGGCCCAACAGCAACTACTTTTCAAAATTTATAAAATTTGATTTTCAATAAAAACTAACTGATTTTCAATGGAAACTTTTAGCTGTGATTAGGGTTATCACTATAAATCTTATTTAAATTATATAAATGAAATATAACAATTAATTAAAATAAAAAATATTTTTATTGAATTAAGTCAATAGCAATCTATTGAATTATGTCAATTACAATCGTCAACGTCGACAAACATTTAGAAGTCACCTTGTTTCCTCTTCCTGTAGTAAAGTTATTGATCCTATTCTAAACATTTTATAATATATTTTTTTTTACTTTACCATACGTAATATAAGGTAAAGTATGGTAATCATGAATTTTGGATTTCGACGGATTTATATGTTTTGAGGTCTCCTGAATTCATTTTTACTATTTTCGCGATGATGTCTGTGGGTGGGTTCGTCGTTGTGTATGCCACTATTTTTGTGGAGTTTGTACAGGTCATACCGTTTGACATATAAAAATTAAATTTAATATGTGCCTTTGGTGTATGGAGATGAAGAGCTGTATAGTTTTTGGGCATAATCGGGAGAGGGCAAGGGGTAGTTTCCTTACCCCCAAATTTTGTGAACGGTCTACATGTCATACCATATGACATATTAAAACGAAATTCAGTACGTGCCTGTGGTTTATGGAGATAAAAAGCTGTATAAATTTTGGGCATAATCGGGAATGGGCAAGGGGTAGTTTACTTAACACCCCAAACCGAAAATCATTAATTTTTCGATTCAAATATTCTTTAAACTTATATTCTTTATTTAATATATCCATAAAAATATCTGTTTCCATTGGCTATGGTAAAGCTGAGTGTAGGCCACTCCAGTTAACATTTATTGTTATATATTAATGAAGTGTTTTCCCCCTAATATGGAATATACTACCAGGGCGTTCATAGACCCTTCGATTTTAGACATTGGACTGACTTCATCATATATGAAATAAAATCAGTGATTTCATTTTAAAAATGACCTCTTATCCCACACCATAATTGATTCTCCACCATATAGGATAATATCGGTAATATCATAGCGTGCGTACAAAATGTATTCCATCAGATCCAAATAAATTTAATTTGCTTTCGTCATTCCAAAAGACCGACTGCTTACTTATCCATTTCAAAATCAAGGCGGTTCTTTTTGCTGACTACGACTTACCTATAATATTTATCGAATAATTTTTATTCGATTATTTTATCATTTAAATGTCAAATTAGTAGTGCAGAATATTTTTTTCACAGTATTAGCTTGCAAAATGTTATTCGAGTATGCCTAAAAATTCGAAATAATTATAATTTCATAAAACTTATTTCTTTAGGAAAAAATATACATATGACTTCATCGATTAATCGAATCACTCTTATTCGATTATTTTTGTTATTGTAATTTCAAAACAGAAAGAGAAATTAAATACTTCTGAAATGTAGTTCATATAATTTTTTCACATTAGAGTAATTTTCTTTATTTTGTTAATTAATTGAATAATTTATTCGATTATTTTTATTAGTTCAATAGCAAATTACAAGGAGCATATATAATACACGTTCTAGAATAAAAAATAAATATTTTTCCAAAATATTGTTATTTTATACAATAATGCGAATAATTTTTATTCGATTATTTTTACTAAATCATTGCCAAATAAATACGAGTATAAGAATTTATGTGATATGTAGTTGGGAAAATTATTTATTCTAAAACAGAAACAATATATTTGGACGAAATAATTTTAATTATTTACGTTTCAATCATTCGAATAATATTTATTCGATTATATTTATAATTTTAAGACCAAACATGAAGGAGTTTTAGAAAATAAATGAAAAATAGTTCGGACAATTTATTATTTCAAAATAGAAAAAAATATTAATCTGAAATAATTTTATTTTTTAATTAAGCGAAAAATTTTTATTCGATTTTTTTTTTAATTGTAATGCCCAATTACAACAATTATTCAAAAACTCATGAAATATACATATTTTGTACATCTATACATATAATAACACGGTAACAGGACCATTTCTTTACATGCAATATTTTTTTAAATTTTGTTGCTGGTGCAAATAGTAATCGAATTGAAATACAAAACAGAAATTTTTGCAATTTTTGTCTGTGCGTCTGTCACTTAAAATCTACTGGATGGATTTTAATAAAATTTTGCAAGGATGTACCTTATTATCTTGGTTCAAATTAAGGATACTTTTTTCCGAAATATTGTTAATTTTCAATTAATCGAATAATATTTGTTCGAATATTTTTAATCAAATAATTTTTGTTCGAATATTTGTTTTCGAATAAATTTTTATTCCTTTATTATAATATCAAATTAGAAATTATACGCTGACGAAGTGGCGCGCACAGCTAGTTAGATATTTTTCAAAAATATTTGTTAATAATAAATTTATTTTTCAATTATTCGAATAAAGTTCATTTGATTTTTTTTATTATTTCAATGCCAAATAATAATGAGTATTTATTTTAAAATAGAAAATAGAACCATTTATCCGAAAATTGTGAATTTTTAATTAATCGAATAATTTTTATTCCAATAATTTTATTCGAATAATTTTTATTCCTTTATTTTTTTTATTATAATATCAAATTAGAAATTAGACGCTGACGAAATGGAAAGAAATTTATTTTTCAATTATTCGAATAAAGTTAATTTGAGTTTTTTTTTGTAATTTCAATGCAAAATAAGAGTACCAGAATAAAAGTGATGTATTGTTTGGAGATTTTGTTTTAAATAGAAAATAAAACCATTTATCCAAAATATTGTTAATTTTCAATTAATCGAATAATTTTTATTCGCATAACTTTTTTTTCGAATATTTTTTTTTTATTATAATATCAAATTAGAGTGAGTACCCGCATATAAAATAAAAAATTGGTTTTCATTCGACTTTAATGCAAAATAAGAATGAGTAACAGTATAAAAAATTGCATTGATCGGAGATTTTGATTTAAATAGAAAATAAAACCATTTATCCGAATAATTTTTATTCGATTGTTTTTATTCGATTATTTTTTTATTATAATATTAAATTAGAATAAGTAGCTGAATATAAAATAAATAAGTGTTTTCATTCGATTTTACTGCTAAGGATCTAGTACAGTTATTTGCAAAATTATTCCAAGTCGTTTTAATATTTATGAAATTTATTAAAGTTACTTACTTATATAAACTTTTCAATAAAACATTTGCTGGGAGAGTTAATACACGTACTCAGCACGTACATATTTATGTACATATGTGCTTGCAACTTGTCATAAAACGTTTATGTTACCAAACAACCCTTCTTCTTCATTTTTTTTTTTTAATCATTAAAGTACACACATGCATACATACATTGTAACGTGTAAGTTTCGGTTTTATTTTGTTCTTACAAAAGACCATTATTGGAAATAAACTGTACCTTCTAATGCCGGTAGTTGGGTTGACATCATCAAACAATCTTGTTAGCGGTAGATCAAAATATGTAATTAAAACAAAACTAAATCGAAATAGAAAAATTTTCTATTGAAAAAAGTTGCAGCTGTTTGTGGCACGAACTCATTTTATACTTTTATGCTGACGAAGAATAAAATTTTGTACGTTTCAAACAATTAGAACTTTTTGACATTGTTGTACAATAATATGTTGTAATGACGAAGTAATATCGGAGATTTTATAACTTGTTTCAGTTTTAAGGATCTAATAAATCAGCCTTAATTCATTGCATGTTTTATTTTGTTTTTTGCTTTTTTTAGTATTTCTTTTCAGTGAGAGTGAGAGTGGCAACATAAAAAGTTCAACTTTTTTCAGCAAAAATAAAAATTTCTTTTTAGATTCAGACACTAATCAATAATAATTATGTTGCATTTTTTTTTTTTTCTTTTTGTTTTATTTTTGTAATGTAATACTGTTCTTTAGAGGGTTAGTTGTTTTATTCCCCGTTGCCAGTTGGTGGTTGTTGCAAATAAGGGTTGCATTGATTACTTTGTTAAAGTTATTTTCCCATCGTTTTCAAAATGCATTTGCATTTGGATTCCGGCTTTTTTTCGTATTTGATTTTTATTGCATGAATGCAAAACTTGTAGTAGAGGGTGATTTTTGAAAATCATTCACTTTCACTCGGACTTCAATATTTCAATGTCACCCTTAACTTTAAGTATATATTTTTATTGATAAATTTATTGCATTGTATATAAAAAATTGCCTCGAAAGAATAAATATATTCAAAAAAAAATCATTAGTGAAAATGCACTAATTACTTAGTTTCTAGCCAAATGATTTTCATTATAATTTATATCAGCATAGAAACCTTACATTGACCCAAAAACAAATCCAAATCCGCTAGCGCTGAACGATCGTGGCTACGTTCGACTAAGAGAGAGGGATATTGCTTCTCTTTGCCGAACATTAGAGAGGTGACCAACAAATGATAACAGCAACAGTGAATCAGACAGTTTTTGTCTAGCACTGGCTGGACTTAAGTATGTATGGGTGGTTAAATTTTATGGGCCGATGTTGAATGTGAACCACACACCTAAACGTCAAGCTTTTTTCTGCATTTAATTTGACATTTCTCAATTTCAGACTAACTCAATTTGAACCATGGAAAGATACACAATCGAGCAACGCGTTAAAGTTATTCGAGAAATGGCAACAATGGATGTGGAACGAGATTAACGTGGGCACCTGCCGCTTGGCCTAATCCCACGGTGGTCTTACCACCGAGTGAAATTTAAGCGTAGACTAGCGCCACCATTGTGTAGTATAACAACACTTTACGATATGACGTTGCCGCCAATAGCAATTTGTGTGTGGTACAGTAACAATGAGTAGCAATTTATATAATATGGCAAGCCTTAACCAAGGCAAGCCTAGATTCCATATTATAGCCTCTTGCTTAGGGGTTTAGAGACCATCCAAACTCCGTCTGTTGAAAGTGCAACAGCACACTTGATCGAACATGCACCATACCTACATAAATCGATCTTAAACCACAACCACCACGTGTACTCCCGAAGGGGACCTCACCAACAACCGGTCATAGAGAGGATAGGCTCTCTGTGGGGCTACCGATTCCCGTGGTACCAGTCCTTTGGGCACTGGTCGAGCCTCGAAGAGGACCCGTGTGTTTTAAGACACAGACCTTTTCTTCCAGATTTAGGTTCCAGAAACCCTAGCGTCTGGTGCCCCTATTTTCCTCGAGTGAACCGCGTCAAAGCATTTGCCATTCCTGCAGTGACAATTGGAACCCCCGGGGGAATATTTCCAATACAAAAAGATTTCAAACCTTTGTGCGACATCGAACCCTCGCTTTGCAGAAATGTCACCTAAACAATTGTAATACGTCGTATCACATAAGCCGTGGCGGCGATTAATATCTATAATCTGCCATACATAATTGAACAAATTTTTTTTAACAAAAGATTAAATTTTTTTGTAGAAAAAATTAGTATAGAATATCCAAACGACCATCATGTGTTCTTCCAATTTAAATGCATGTAAACATTAACATATACATACATACATATACATATGTATAAGTATGTATGTGTTTCACTCCATAATTATTTTATTCATGGTGGTGGAAAATATAGAAGAAGAAAAAAAAATAAATATTTTAAAATCATTTTTATTAACGAAATATTAAACTCAATGTTTTTTTTTTAAGCAACTTAATAGTTTAAATTAAACATTAAATATGGTCCGTGCCCAAAGGACAAAAAAACACATCATGTCACATTGTTTGTTTGACATTTGTGTTATTTAATCCTCTTATTTGTATTTCGCTCAATAGTCATCATTCGGCATTTCAATGATGCATTTCAATGATGACAATGATTTGTCTTTAATTGAACAGATGCTGCATTTTTAGCATGTGTAAACCAGTTTTTACAGAAGTTTTTCTCAATAGTCACGTTATATTTTATAAAAGATTTTAACGCACAATTGAACATGGTAAATATGGTTTAACAAATAAATGAAATTTAGTATAATTTAATACCTCATACCCCTTGTTAAGGAGTTGGAGACTATCTAAACTTCTGACACGGCATTCCTTCATCTGTTAAAGTGCAACAGCACCACAGTTATCATATTACTTTCCGAAGAGCTTTACGAATAACCTAGTCAGACTTCGAAGGTTCCTAGTTTCAGACCCCAGTAAGCCTCAGGGATTGATGCCCCCTTATACAACGGAAGCATTTGCGTCAAGGTGTAACCAAAATTTATACATACCCGACATACAACATACCGCAAGAAACAAAGTTGACCAATGATCGCTTAGAATGATTTCGCTCAAAAAATATGTCCACCATATTGTCATTATTTTTTAAAAAATTGTTCAACAATGACAACACTTCATTCTCCAATAAATTGCTTAATCAAGTCACATTCATCAGGTAACCTTACTAGGAAGGGCAAATATTAAGGCGACAATTTTTGTATATGACGTTTAATAGTTCGATTTCCATTTATCGCGAAAAACTGTCAAAATCTATATTAAAAAATTTATAATTTTCGCCTCAATATTTCCCCTCCGTAGTGAGGCTACCAGATTAATATGCCTTGTGCTTAAGTTTGACTGTCCCTGAAATGTCTGCTGTCAAATTTTTGTTTTTAAGGTTACCAACACTTTACTTCAAATTTATAAGAAAAAATTTGTGATTCATTACTATTAGTAAGTAATAGTACTGCGATCCAAAAGATCTTTTGTACAGCTTTATGTTCAGCTAACAAGTTCTAGGTTACGGATAAATTTAATAAAATTATCTTTCATATCCCTTTGAGCGAATAGAGAGCCTCTTAGGAATTGTTGCTCTACGAGACACCAAGACAGGATACGCACGAAGTAGGTGATCCGAAGTCACATCATGCAGATCACAGTACCTGAATTTTTTAATCTCAGTGTTTCCAAACACGTCGTCTTGACGAGCCATTGTTTTAGTTACACATGAACAAAACGTCGACAGAGTAGGGAACAAAAAGTTGCCTAATTTCTTTTATGTGGAGAAAACGTATCGATGTGCATGTTCGGACTGAACATAATTTACTGTTTGATGTCAATGTTGTTTCAGTCCATAGCTCAAATGAGGTTAAGGCCTTTAGCGCAGCTTAGTTGTCCAACATTTATATATATATTTGTATACCCTTTGTGTACCTCTTTGAACATTCCCTAGTACAGATGAAAGGTCGTTGGATATTTGCCCATGAGAATGGCCTATTGAAAGTTTGTTCCAAGAATACCGGCTCCCGTGTCACCTATTTTCTTCTTGATCTGGTCAGCTACATCGTGCCACCAAAGAATCCTATGGGTAATAAGGACATAAAAATTCCTGTGAAACAAGAGGGTCCGTTGAATATTTTCAGATACAAGTCAACAACAACAAACGTCAAAGTCTATGCCAGAGATGTGTAATTTTATTACATGTAGACCTCAAATTAGCGTCATGAAATTTATGATAAAAACATTCCCTTACATATTATGTCAAAATTAGTCGCAGGTTTACAAATTTATAATTATGCTTCTTCTTATTCTTCTCTCTTTGTCTCTCTCATATTAGTTTTACATACATATGTATATCAAATTTTGCAGAAGCAAATAGCATTTAGGGCGTATTTGCAATCATATTCACACTCAACAACTGATCGTATGAAGCGATAATGATACGAGACAAGATTACGTCATTCCACGCATAAAATTAAAATTTTATGTTTACTTTGGGCTAATTACGTCACGAATATGTATGTCTTTTTATTGGAAAAAATTTATATTTTACTTTGCAGGGTTGCCAAATTTAGTATATGATTTGCATTTATTTGCATGTAATTATTTGAAGCAATTTGTTGATTACAGACACCCTCCCTTACTGTGGACAAATTACATCATTTAATAGGAAATCATGCGCATTGTATAATCTTATTTATTCTAGGTATTAAGTTTGACGTACTTTGTGGCTAATAGAACAAATTTTTGTCACATACAGACTGCATTTTTAACCGACTTCAAAAAAGAAGGAGGTTATCTATTCGTCTGAATGTTGCTTTTTTTTATGTATGTAACCGCAGAACTCAGCCATTTCTGAACCGATTTTAAAATTTTTTGCTTTATTTGAAAGGTTATGCTTCAAGGTTGGTCCCATTTTAAAAACAGTTCATTATATTAAAAATTAAAGGGTGTTCCCATACAACATACATGTTTTTTACGTGTATTAAGAACCGTAAAGGGCAGCAAATTAAAATTTTAAAAAATTGCGTGCCGCTATAGCTCCCAACAGCAGAAATTAATAAAAAAATAAATTTAAAATTTAAAGGGTGTCCCCATAGGTGACATAATATGACCTATTTAGGTCTATCTTTTGAACCGTTATAGACTAAACCTTGAAAATTTGACAGAATGTCGACTACTATGACCGTTATAATAAAATGTATAAATACTCAAAATTTTAAATTAAAGGGTGCTCCAATAGTTCATTTAATTTGATGTATATGGCCATACTTTTGAATAGTTTTACACAGACCGCTGAAATTTCAAAGAACCTGTAGTGCTAAGTCAGATATAACAAAAAGTTTAAAATTTTGAATTTGGAACTTAAAGGGTGTCCCAATAGTTAATGTAATTCTATGTATGTGGCCAAACTTTTGAACTGTTAGAGACAGACAGCTGAAATTTACAAGGAACCTGTATTGCAAAGTCCACTATAGCAAGTATACAATTTGAAGTTAGAAATTAAAGGGTGTCCCCATAAATTACGTAATTTGATCTATATGACCCTATCTTTTGAACCGTTAAACACAAACACATGAAAATTAGGCAGAATGTCCACTACTTTCTCTGGTATGATAACAAATATAAATATTTGGAATTATAATGTAAAGGGTGTCCCAATAGTTCATGTAATTTGATATATATGGTTAAACTTTTTAACCGTTATAGACAGATAGTTGAAATTATCTATAACAACAGCTCTTTAATTTAACATTGTAAATTAAAGGGTGTCCGAATAGGTGATGTTATTTGATCTGTGTGCCCCTATCTTTGAAACCGTTATAGACAGAGGCTTGAATGGTGTCCCCATACAAGACGGATGCTGGTGAAAATAACTTAACTTTTAAACAGTAATAGGGAGAGGCTTGACATTCAATAGTCTTTATTTTTTTCCCTCTAATTTTGGTTTATTCTAATTCTTACAGATTACTTCTTAGATTTTTAGTTTAGAATTGGTGCCCTTCTATCTGTTTTGAAGTCGGTTTTTTTTTGCAAGAATTATCTATTGAAATATTCAGCCTTATTAAGGATGTCGTCACGCAACGACAACATAATATTGTAAAAGATTAAAGAAAAAACGCGGAAAAAATAAGAATTTTCTGATTAGAATAAGCTACAAAAACTGGGTTTTCTGGCAACACTAACTTTAATTAGACTCTACTAAATACCTAATTTTACACCCGTTTATTTAATATCTCCTAAAGGTATGCAACACATTTTTAATTAAACAAAGCAAACAAGTGAGATAGAAAAATAAACGAGTAGTACAGTTTACAACAAATTTATATCAGTAAAAACTTACACAGTTTTGTATAAGTGTGGTGGGCAGGTAATGTAAGTTTTTATCATATTTATAACAAAACAACAAGTTATAAGAAAAATATGTATTAAAACTAAAGGGTATTCTAATAGAAAACGTAATTTGTACAATTTGGCCAATCTTTTGAACTATTAATTACTAAACTAAAATAATTATTAAACTATCAAAATTACATTCTTAGAATGTAATCTTTTTTTTTGCATTAAACATCTTTTTTGTGATTTATGATATCAAATTCAGCTAAGTGATAGACTAAAACTACTTAATATCACATTTTTATAAATCTTCTTTTTAGCTAAACAATTTTTTTTAATGTTTTTGGCATCTCTTGAACTTGAACTATGTTCACTTTAACAAATATTAAAATTAGAAATAAAAAGGGTGTCCTCAGAGGTGCTGTAATTGGATGCATGAGGAAAAAAGCAGCATGTAACGCATTAGATCTTTACATCCTTCTAAAGCATTCTTTGCATCCATTTACTTTGGTTAGTGTTTAGTTGTAAACACCATCTATTTAACAAACCAAACTCAGATAATAGAATACGAGAAATCTTATTCCAATCATCTATCGTCAGTTGGTAAACACGTAGTCCACTGCACTATCTATACATATAAAAAAACTGTAACAGGACCATTGCTGTACATGAAATATGTTTTGAAAATTTTGTTGCTGGTGCAGTTGGAAATCGAAATGGAATACAAAACAGCAATTTTTAGAATATTTTTTTATCTGTCTGTCTGTGTTCGCATCACGTAAAAACTACTGGATAAATTTTAATAAAATTTTGTGAGGAGGTACCCTTAGTATCTTGATTCAAATATAGGATACTTTTTTCCGCAAAAATATTCCATTTCCAAGAGAAAATAGAGAAAAAGTAGTAAAGGTACAAGGTACCGATTGAAATGCACTGCAAACTTGACAGCACCTCTTATTTTTGAAAGCGGAATATATCTATTTACAGAACTCTATATGAATTAGAACTTTATATAAATTTCAGATTTGTATTCAGGGATGGGTATAAAAAATATATAAACCATAACTCAAGCACTATAAAAGTAAGAGTCTTAAAATTTGGTGTGTATTACTTTCAAAACAAAATTGAACAAAATATTGTGAGGACGCCTACGGCGTGGCGGGCGCAGCTAGTAAAAATTAAATCAATAAAATTAAAAAATACTAATACTAACAAAGTAGAAAATTAGATTTTAAATTTTTTGTTGGATGTTTGGGGATATTTTTGACTTGGTTATTTGATATACTTTCGATTTCATGGTCCAATTTTAATTATTTGATTATAAAAATATATTGACAAAAGCTCATTTTTTGAAATCTCGATTTTTGTATGAAATTTTTTTTTATTTAGAAAAACTCTCGCTTGTATTGTGTAAATTATTTGGTAAAATTGATTTTTTATAAAAATCAATTATATAATAAAATTTCTATTTTCTTTTTTTTTTTGTAAGAAATTCAATTTTGTTTTAGAAATTTTCCATTTTTACTCAAATCAAACTTTATTTTTTAAATTATTTATTTTTTTTTTTTTAATTTACTTTTTATTTTTATGTGCGATAGCACTGAACTATAGCGTTCGAATTTGTCTTTTGTTTTGAAATTAATTCATATAAGATTTTAAGATTCTTGCTTTTATAGCGCTGTAAATATGGTTCATATATTTACTTTAAATAGAGGTACCCGTCTCTGGGTAATTACTCAGGATGTTGTCACATAGGTTTTATATAAAATTCTATTCTTGTAGAGTAAATAAAAAAAATTTTGGTCCCGTTTACAAAAATAAAGGGTGCAGCCAAGTCACTTAAATCGGCAAAATTGGTACATTCTTGTTAAATCTCAATTTTATATTGGAAACGAGATATTTTTACGGGGAAAAAAGTACTCCATATTTGAACCGAAGTAATAAAGTAACTCCCCACAAAATTTTATAAAAATACATTTAGTGGTTTTTAGGTGATGCGAATACAGGCAGGCAGTCAAAATTACAAAAAAATGGTGCTTTGTATATTTGTATCAGCATCAAAATTTATTTCATGTACAGAAAAGGTCCCGTTACAGTCTTATTATATGTTTAGATATAGATTTCTGTTTTTATACCTTTCACCCAATGTGAAAAAGGTATGTAGATATAAATTTGTCATTCCGTTCATTCATATATTATGGATCCTTATACATTACAAATTCGATTGAGCGATGTCTGCCTGTCCATATTCGGGTTGCATCCATTTACTTTGGTTAGTGTTTAGTTGTAAACACCATCTATTTAACAAACCAAACTCAGATAATAGAATACGAGAAATCTTATTCCAATCATCTATCGTCAGTTGGTAAACACGTAGTCCACTGCACTATCTATACATATAAAAAAACTGTAACAGGACCATTGCTGTACATGAAATATGTTTTAAAAATTTTGTTGCTGGTGCAGTTGGAAATCGAAATGGAATACAAAACAGCAATTTTTAGAATATTTTTTTATCTGTCTGTCTGTGTTCGCATCACGTAAAAACTACTGGATAAATTTTAATAAAATTTTGTGAGGAGGTACCCTTAGTATCTTGATTCAAATATAGGATACTTTTTTCCGCAAAAATATTCCATTTCCAAGAGAAAATAGAGAAAAAGTAGTAAAGGTACAAGGTACCGATTGAAATGCACTGCAAACTTGACAGCACCTCTTATTTTTGAAAGCGGAATATATCTATTTACAGAACTCTATATGAATTAGAACTTTATATAAATTTCAGATTTGTATTCAGAGATGGGTATAAAAAATATATAAACCATAACTCAAGCACTATAAAAGTAAGAGTCTTAAAATTTGGTGTGTATTACTTTCAAAACAAAATTGAACAAAATATTGTGAGGACGCCTACGGCGTGGCGGGCGCAGCTAGTAAAAATTAAATCATTAAATTAAAAAATACTAATACTAACAAAGTAGAAAATTAGATTTTAAATTTTTTGTTGAATGTTTGGGGATATTTTTGACTTGGTTATTTGATATATTTTCGATTTCATGGTCCAATTTTAATTATTTGATTATAAAAATATATTGACAAAAGCTCATTTTTTGAAATCTCGATTTTTGTATGAAATTTTATTTATTTAGAAAAACTCTCGCTTGTATTGTGTAAATTATTTGGTAAAATTTTAATTTTACCAAATAATACGTGATTTTTTATAAAAATCAATTATATAATAAAATTTCTATTTTCTTTTTTTTTTTTTTTGTAAGAAATTCAATTTTGTTTTAGAAATTTTCCATTTTTACTCAAATCAAACTTTATTTTTTAAATTATTTATTTTTTTTTTTTTTTAATTTACTTTTTATTTTTATGTGCGATAGCACTGAACTATAGCGTTCGAATTTGTCTTTTGTTTTGAAAGTAATTCATATAAGATTTTAAGATTCTTGCTTTTATAGCGCTGTAAATATGGTTCATATATTTACTTTAAATAGAGGTACCCGTCTCTGGGTAATTACTCAGGATGTTGTCACATAGGTTTTATATAAAATTCTATTCTTGTAGAGTAAATAAAAAAAATTTTGGTCCCGTTTACAAAAATAAAGGGTGCAGCCAAGTCACTTAAATCGGCAAAATTGGTACATTCTTGTTAAATCTCAATTTTATATTGGAAACGAGATATTTTTACGGGGAAAAAAGTACTCCATATTTGAACCGAAGTAATAAAGTAACTCACCACAAAATTTTATAAAAATACATTTAGTGGTTTTTAGGTGATGCGAATACAGGCAGGCAGTCAAAATTACAAAAAAATGGTGCTTTGTATATTTGCATCAGCATCAAAATTTATTTCATGTACAGAAACGGTCCCGTTACAGTTTTCTTATATGTTTAGATATAGATTTCTGTTTTTATACCTTTCACGAAATGTGAAAAAGGTATGTAGATATAAGTTTGTCATTCCGTTCATTCATATATTATGGATCCTTATACATTGCAAAGTCGATTGAGCGATGTCTGTCTGTCCATATTCAGGTTGAAATCAACATTTCTAAGGGCCCTAAAGTGCTACACAAAAATTAAGTACACCAATCTGTCACACATAGTTTGGAAAGATTTGCTATTAAAAACCTACAAGGATTCAGAATATGTTTATATACGAATTACAAACGGAACGTGCAACTTTTATACATACATACGTTTTACCTGCGGTTAAGGATTTAAATATTATTAAAATATTCAAGCAGTTGTTTAAAATGTTTTAAATTAAATATAACGTTATTTTTAAATAAGTACCCTAGTGGCCTAACACTTAAAATATTCCGGATTTCGATTTCATTATTTGATTACACTAATAGTTTAATTACACCAGTATGTCTGCCCAGCAAACACAAAATTAAACGTTTTAAATAGGATGGTGATTTTTTTTAATTTCTGGCCTGTATTATTACATGAACCCATTTGCCTTAGTTTTACCTTCCACATACCTTTCTTTCCCCTTATCACAAAATGATGAAGCTTCAAATATAAAGACACAACAAATGGGTAACCCTATAGTTAGCGAAGTTTGAAAGATTTACAGTAAATGCTGCCTAATAGATGAAGGTGTGAAATTACATGTTTTAGTACACTCGTATACCACTGACCCACTCATCAATATAATGGGGGCACTTCCACTAAATCTAGAATACTGAAATTTGGTATACAAGTAGGTAGGTAAACGACACATATTTATTTAGGAAACGCCTAGACCATAGTTTTAATGCTGACACTTTCACTATAGCTAGATAGCTAAAATTCAATGCGAGAGTAATAAAAAAATCTGAAAACGAGAAATTTTATTTAGGTATCAGTTTCCCTAAATAAAATTTCTCTTTTTCAGATTTTTCTGAAAGCGAGAAAACCGAAATGTGATATACAAGTAGGTCTCGGTAAGCAACTAATACCGGCCATAAATTTTAGCTTTAAATAGGTGCTTAGAAAATTATAAAAAATGAGTGATTGCTTGGTACAATACCTATCACTATAAATGTATTGTACCAGGCAAGAAATTGTTTTTTTTTTTTTGAACGTAGTACTTTTAACGTCTGAAATATTATAATTATTAAAATAAAAAATCCCCTCTTTTTATACCCTTCAACACAGGTGAAAGGGGTATATATAAGTTTGTCGAAAATTTCGCTATTGCATTTCAGCAATATCAGACCATTACATACGAGTGTGCGGTCAAAAAACCTCGCCTAAGGCAACATAGATTGCCAGACGGTTATATGGCTTCCAGGGGAGGACAATGGACCCTTTTCGGGGTGAGGTGGTTGTATGGGGTTAATATTGATTTTGTTTTTCTTCGGTTTTGTTGTTTTCAGGTTTGACTGTATTAGTACCAATGATTTTAGCGCGAACCAACAGAAGTAGGGTATGGGGTGGCCAGAACCCCCTTTTAATAGTAGGGCAATATTGGATTCGTTTTTTTCTGGTTTATATGCCTGTTTTGCTTATATTATGGTCACTCATAAAATACCAATTTTTTAGACCGATGAAACTCAGCAGCGTCCAACGGTTAACAAAGGGTAGCGCGGATGTGTCAATATAGAATTCGATTTTTTTTAGGGTGGTCGTATAGGTGGGGGGGGGGGTGCTTCGGTAAATCGGTAATCGCTGTGGTAAAGATTCGAATATAGCACTCTTACTTGCTTATTTCTTAAATCAATTATTATTTAATTTCATTTGCAATTTGATTTCAAATCCTTTTCCAATTTGAAATCAAACTGGAGTGTTTGCTGGGTGTATAGATCCGTTTACATATAGTTAAGATACAAAATTTTTTTTAGCTTTTAAATTCATAAGTATTTTTAGTAATGAGTACTTATTATTGTATAAATGGCTTTACGAAACTTCTTACAAAATTGCATCATATTTATTGATTTTATTGCTTTCGATATTTAGTTAAATTGTTGTTTTATTTTAAACTACATAAATCACGATACTAATTTTACATCATCAAACAAACTTTAAAATAATATATTCCATGAACTAAGGTTTTAGTTTTTTTTTTTTTATTTCGATTATTTGTTAGAAATATTAATGTTATCATTCTCATTAATATGATAATGTTCTTAAGTCGTGTGTATTAATTTAATAATAATTATTTTGCAGCAATTAGTTAATTTGTTTAGGAAAAGATGCATCTGCTATTGAAAACAGGGTTGCTAAACTTCTCATTCATGTTAAACTTACAGTAAAAGTATAGGAAGTGAGACTCTAAATTCAGACAAGTAAAATTAAAATGAGTTTAATGGTTCTCCACCAGTGAAAAAGTTGAGTTTAATCTAACCTCCTAAAAAAAACAAAATAAGTAATAAATTTACGACTTATAAAAAAAATTACTAGGTTATACACGATAACCAAAACGATTACACGTGGCAGATTAAAGCAATCTCCAATAACAGCATCGTTGTACAGCTATTCGAGGAATCCAATCAGTCAGTGCAAGAATGAGACGCAAACCACTCGAAGGCCGAGCAACAAGGACGGCCTGATTGGCTTTAGGCGATAACCACAATGACATTGTTCCTCAACCCAGAGCAACTTTACGACTGCTACTTAGGGCTTTTGACACTATAATACAAGTATTAGTACTTTTGAATAAAATACAACTCTGCTATAATTGTTGTTTGAAATTTTTCAAAAAAACAATAACAACTCATCATGTCAGGGTTTCATTTTCCTCAAAAGTATTAATACTTCTTTTATAGTGTGAAAAGCCCTTTAGCAGTTGCGATCATATGATCATTAATTTCACCCGTTTTGAAACAACAGTAACTAACAATCTTCTCTTTGGCTGTAAAATCTCCTTATTTGGGGTATATGAACTTAAAATATTCCATTTTAGGCCCGTACATCTATAATTTTAACAAGAATACAAATGTATCTCAAAAGGCCAATAGCTCTGCAGAATATGCCAATAGGCTCATTAGAAGTAAAACGTAACAGGGACTGAAAGTAAGGATTGAGGAAATAAATAATAACTTTTGCAACCACGACCGCAGAGGAATCTGCAACAATCAAAAGGGTAAACAACTGCAAAGCTAAAAACGACTCAAACTTAACACAGGAGATTGATATCCTAAAGCGTAGCAGAGAATAATTTAGCGATCTATATGTCAACGGCGCCGAAGACGAACTTGCAATCTATAATTGAAGATGAGGATGAAGACAAAGACATACCAAAGCGGAATGATATTGTAAAAACAATGAAAAATATGAAAAACAACAAATGATCCGGTGAAGATGGGATCACAGCCAAACTTCTTAAAGTAATCTGCAGTGTATATACATGGGAACGTATCACGTTATTCGGGGAATAGGGCTTGTCGTGCCAATTCATAAAAAGGCGAGACGAAATTCGCTTGCAAAAACTATAGAGGAATCACAGTTTTGGAAGTTTGCTACAAAATCTTCACAAATGGTTTCTTCGAAAAACTATGCAAAGCTGCATCTAATGTACTAAGAAAATATCAAGGAGGTTCCCGACAAGGAAGATCAACAATCGATCAACTGTTTCTGTTAAAACAGAACTGTGAAAAATGCTTTGAGTGTGATGTCGACATGCACCTACTTTTCATAGATTTTAAACAATTATTTGACCGCATCGACAGGATAATAATCTCACAACCTTTCTCCAACTTGGGCATACCGCCAAAGCTTACCAAACTTACCTGCGCTACATTTATAAACACAACTGCTAAGATTGTAATTCAACAAAAAGAAACCGACGCCTTCAATAAAAAGAGTGGAGTGAAACAAGGAGACTTCCTCTCAACGGAAGTATATTCAACCTTGTACCGCACTATGCAGTTAAAGATCACGTAAGAACAGACAGCATATTTAGCAAATCTGGCTTGACCATAGCCTATGCGGAGTTGTTTACAAATATTGAAGGGGCTGCAAAGACTGTGGGCCTTACAAAAAAATCTTCTCTTCAAAATTAGTCTCCAATTCATGCAAATTAAGTTTTTAAAAAGTATCATCAGACCAAGCGCCACATACATACTCATGCGAGACGTGGTCCATGACAACAGAAGCCCAATACCGTCTAATAATTTTTGAGCTAAAAATTCTTCGTCAAATTTTTGATCCAATTCGAGACGCGAATGGCGACTGCTGGGGCTGTGTGAAGGAGAGAACATAGTCAAATTCATAAGGGCACAACGGTTTCGTTGCGCGCATGAAGAACAGAAGACTATGCTAAATTACGACATCAGATGCCCTAGACGAAAATAACGAACAATGGAGGAGAATTGTGGAACAATCTAAAGCTTACCGCTATACAAAGAAGATTTTAGGTTAGATATTTTTGACCGCATTCAAATAAAATTTAAGTTTACTTGACTTTACGTATCAATACAAAGTATGTATACAGCACAACTGTACCGTATTTAAATCACGTAAAAATGCAAAGTTCCGAATGCATCAACTTTAAAACTAATGCCCTAATTGCTTATTTACTGTGTTACTAATGCTTGTCGACTGCGTTTTTAAATACTATTTTGTTCGAAGACAAAGCAATTGACGTTTTGTACGTCAGCCATACCGGCTGGAAAGCGCTCGCCAAACTTACCAAAACAAGAGCCAGTGACGACAGTCGGGACGGTCTTCACCGAAAGGTATGACAACAATATTTTAAAAACTTTAATTGGAAAATTGTATTATGAAAACAAAAATATAGCACAATTTCCAAAAATTCTAGGAGGCGCAACATTTTATTTGGAGGCTTTATAAAAAATTCGACGTAATTACCCAGGGATGGGTACCTGTATATAAAGTAAATACATAAGCCATATCTGAAGCAATTTAAAAGTAAGAGTCTTAAAATTTGGTGTGTATTACTTTCAAAACAATCGAACAAAATATTGCAAGGACGCTGAAGAAGTGGCGGGCACAGCTAGTAAAACTATAAGGGGTGATCCATTTCGAGGTTTCCTACTTTTTTAAAGAAAAAACACAGAAAATTAAAATTTAATGGAGAATGTTTATTATCATTTGAAAGAACATTCTTTGGCATTTATTTTTTAAAGATTATGTCTATCAAATGTTGGCGGTTGGTACGTCGCAGATGGTCCATCCGTTGAGTCCAATTTTCAATGACTCATCCGAGCATTTCGATTGGTAACTGGTGAATGACACGCGTGATGTTTTCGAAGCGGGCTTGTCCGCATAAACTTTAGACTTTTCATATCCCCATTGGAAAGAGTCTAACTGTGTGATATCACACGATCTTGGTGGCCAATCGACCGGCCCAAAACGTGAAATTATGTGCTCACCGAAATGTTCTCTCAATAAATCCATTGATGGATGCAATGTGTGGGTAGTGGCGCCGTCTTGCTGAAACCAAATGTCGCCGAGATCACGAGCTTTAATTTCAGGCATCATATAGTCAGTTATCATGGCACGATAACGGTCGCCATTGACGGTTACATTCGCACCGGCATCATTTTTAAAGAAATATGGACCGATGATTCCACCGGCCTACAAACCACACCGAACCGTTGTTTTTTTGATGAAGTGGCCGCTCTTGAATTTTTTCAGGTTGCTCTTCGTCCCAAATGCGGTAATTTTGTTTTTTTACATACCCATTGAGCCAGAAATGGCACAAACAAACAAAATTTGCTTCGAAAACGTCGGATCTTCTTGGAACTTTTCTAGAGCCCATAGAGCGATGCGATTCAGGCATAAGTCTTTCTTTATGAAATGCCAAAATATACTAAACAAAAATAACATGACAGCATGACACGACTCACACGTGATCTGTCAAAAAAAGGCTATTGAAAAAAGGAACTCGAAATGGATTAAACTTTATTTTAGCACAAAAAAGAAGACCAATAATTTACACAGTAATTTGCTTTGAGTGGTACTATCCAATATTTTATGAATTTGTGCATAAACAGAACAAAAAAATGAAGTAACCTTATCGTTTTGATTCACACCTTATTATAATTTTTATCGCTAAGTTCACTTCACTAATGCGTACATACACACCTGCTTAAAATATTTTTTTTTAATGTGTCCAAATGTGAAAAGTTGCTATTAAATTCATGTTTTATTTTAAAAGTACTGGTTCTTTTTACAAATCCCTTGATAAGAAGTAATAATTAAAAAAAAACGAAAATTAAAAGTATTTTTTATAACAAATATTTTTTATTATTATTATTATTATTCTTATTTTAATTTTTATTTTTTTTTTAATTTAAATTTTATGTACATATTTTTAATTTTTTATTAATAAAACAAAAAATCAAAATAATAATAACGCGAAACAAGATATGAAATAAAGTCTTTTACACAAGAGTATCAACGAGTAGAGAAAAAAGACATTGAGACGACAATGATTGCCCCATTGTAGTATTTATTCTCATGAATCGTTTGAATTGTTGTTAGGCAAGTTAGGTAATACGAGTACATATGTATAGTATATAAGCATGTAATTATGTATGTCATATACGATATGTACATACACTTAAAATATTAAATAAAAAACTTTGCTAAAATTATTGTTAATAATAAAGTACAAGTTGAAAGTTGATTAGCATAAGTATTTTTTCCTGAGTTGCGTTGCACGTCTGATAACCGAGACATGATTTGAATCTGTTCACTGTCCAATGAAGGACGATAATTCCAATCAATAGTATGGCTTTTGCAAATATGAGCATAAACTCTTGCTGATATTTTGGCTGTTCTCTTACGTTGCGGATCATTAAAATCGACATGATAGAAACCGAATTTTTCTCTGTAAAAATATTTCAAAGTTAAATTATGTATGTATGCAAATGTCTAAAATAAACTTACGTAAAGCCAGCCTTCCATTCATAACTATCCATGAGACTCCAGGCTACGTAGCCTTCAATATTAGCCCCATCTTCCATGGCATCTAAGACGGCACTCAAATACATGTTGAAGTAATCGACACGAGCAAAGTCTTGCAAACCTCCACTGTCACTAACACCATTTTCCGTCACAATTACATTGGGGTTGTTGTATTCACGTTTAATCCACATCAATAAATTATACATTCCCTTGGGGACAACCTGTAATTTTAAATTTAAAACAAAATCTTAATTTCTCTTCTGTTTTAGAGTAAATTGTAAAAGTATGTATTTTTTGGAAATTAATTAAGTTAATAAATAAAGGCTAGGATTCACTATCCTACACAATCGTACGATTCAATCACAAAAAAATCTGATAGATTTCTGTCCTACTCAAAAAATCGTTTCAAAATGGCGTAGTAGATAGATGCCACACTTTCATACAAAACAACAACTCTGCAACTCTGATCGCATGGAAAAATACTATTTTATACATTTTTCCAAAAGATTATCAAATCGTACAGACCTGTCAAAAAGTCTAATCCGCACTGTCATACTTTTTTAGCACACATAATGTTTTTGACAGATCGTACGACTGAGTATGATAGTGAATCATGGCCTTAAAGCACATGAACAGTGTTTAGAAGGGCTACTATATTAGTTACAATTACAACAGCAACATATACATTATTATCAATCATCATGCTTAAAATAAGTTTTTCTACACAATCGTACGATTCAATCACAAAAAAATCTGACAGAATTCTGTCCTTCTCACACTATCATACAAAGCAAGATTTTGCAACTCTGATCGCATGTAAAAATACTATTTTATGAATTTTTCCAACCCTGAATCCAACACTACTTACCAAGTGCTTGTTACGAAGACAATCTTGAATCAATAAATAACTACCATGAAGACTTTAATCGAAATCGATTTTGTGTAACAACCGCAAAAAATACAGTCATTCTAAATTTAACCACAAAATTAACTTTCATTATCAGGAGTGAAGTCAATAAATAAAACAAAAACATTAATTTATAATTAAATTATAGTACATACATACATATGTGTACATACGTATGTACTCGTATGTAAATAATTGTAATTTGAAACAAAAGAAAATAAATTGAAAGACAGGTTTATTACGTAGTCGTATCTACTCAATAACTGTCACCCACATAAATTCCTCCATCTGGCCACTTGAAAGTTGTAAGGCAAGCGGGCAACAATATTTGATATTAAATTTTAATTAATCACCTTTAATATTTTTGTAATATTTTTTGCCATACGCCATGCTTTGTGTTAATTGTTTTATAACTTAAGAAGGTTTTTTTACATTCAATAAATGCAGCGAAAAAAATAAACAAAACAGGTGGCAAAATGTGAATAAAAAATATAAATTTGCATTTGCATTATTTATTAAATGCTAAATTTATTAAATGATAAATTATTATTATTATGTATATAATTTATTTAGTGAATGATTTCTTATAACTAGATGTTATGAAATAATAAACAAGGATTTGAAGTGGACTACATTGAAATTAATAAACAGTAGAACTGCTTTTTTTATTATGGAAATGAAAGAAAAAACCAGTAAATTTAACTTTAATTATTAATAATTTCATACCTATCAGTTAGTCAGAAGTATAAATCCTTATAAAGGTCAGGATTAGATATCCTAGACAATCGTACAATCAAAAAATTGCTTCAAAATGGCGTTGTAGATGCCACACTATCATACAACTCTGATCGCATGGAAAACTACTATTTTATGAAATTTTTCAAAAGATTATCAAATCGTGGAGACCTGTCAAAAATTCTGTCACACCCATACATTTCTAATCCACACTATCATACTTTTTTTAGCACACATGCTAGTTTTGACAGATCGTACGACTGAGTATGATAGTGAATCATGGCCTTAACCAGTATCCCAAATTTCATGCAAGATTTAGTTTGTCGTCATTTGTGCACTAAAGTGCCAGCAGCAATGAATGATATATTTGAAAGCTGACAATTTAGGATTAATAAAATTGAATCACTACAAGAGATAACTTGTAGCCAGGCTTAGGCCTGATGATCTGGCCGGAGCAACCAGTGAAATACGTATAGGGACTAGCTCTTTCCCCCAACAAATAAATTGCATTTTTATTATAAAACGTTATGGGTAATTAGCATAATATTAAATAATTGATAACTTTTTAGTTTGGAGCTTTTTCTATTAGCAAAATTATCCTAAGCATCAGCATTAATTCACCTACGATTAAATCACAAAAATATATATGACAGGTATGGATCTCAACCACTCAGCATTTCACGCACCAGCATGAACTCGAATTATTCGCTTACAAGGTCAAATTGACTCAGGACATCCGCTTCGTAACGGCTTCTCAGTTTTAGCTCTACAGAAGCTCGAATTGAACTTTAAATTTGGTCAGAAAATCATCTTATCTGCACTTCTCGGAGGCTATGTCAACAAACAAAAGCCAATGGATCCACAAAGAGTGGATTTTAGAGTGGTGGCATTATTGCCACCAGCATTTTTTGTTACAGAGCTTAGGACCCTATCTTGTTTACACCACCCATTCCGACGACGGGTTAGAACTATTAGCAATTATTTGGCTGTTATTTAAAAGCTAAAAATTGTAATAAGGAGTAGATCACTTAGAAATGTAAGAAATAGGATGGGAGAAAGAAGTGAGCCTTGCGGTAGCCATGAATTAATCTTTGACTCATTCGACAACATTCTATCTAAAACATCTAGAATGGTATGATCCTTTGACAGCTCGATAATAAACAAAAGGAGTCTGCACCGTCTTGTGCAACAGTATTACATCACGCCTTGAAAATATCTAGAGACACCATTTTTTTTTTTTTTTTTTTTTTTTTAAATAGTGTATAGAATGACCTTTTTTCGAGCAAAAAAGTCAGCACATCTCTGCACGAAATATGTTAAGGTAGGTGCAGTCGTCGTTTTAGGTGGTTGACTAAATATCATCCTTTTTGCCGGGGTTCAAATATATCTGCTGCAGTTTGATTTTTATCCATTTAAATAAATTTTTAATAGTTTTTTGGAATATTTAAATTTTATATCCCCGTATTCTACAGTTGAACTTGTTAGTTCATTAAAGCGAAAGATCTTTTTCTGTTCAGATCACTTGACTGAACTACATAGGTCGACCTTTTAGTTCATTGACTCAGTACGTCAATTATAGTTCCCATAGTATTACACCTTCTGTGAAAGTTTCAAGAGTCTACTTATGATGATTAAGATTGTACTGTTACAGTGGTAAATTGCATTCTGGAAAATATGAATGATTTGTAAATGATTTCGCCAGAAGCTTTATCAATCGATGAGCATCTCTTAAACGAGTCTTTACAACAAAACAAATAATTTTACCTTTAGCCACACTGAACCGGAACCCGTCCACTTGGGGTCTTGAGTCTCCACCACACCCATATCGTGATTGAACGATGGCACTGGAAACTGTGCTGAATTGTTGTGATCATTTTTGGTTACTAAATTTGAGGTGTACGAGTTGATGCCAAAGAAGTCCGAAGTGCCTTTAATACGTAGAATTTCTTCTTTGGTAAATTCGGGTAAACGGGAATGTGTAAAGCCCTGTTCCTTGCTTAGATTGCGTATGCGTTCTATCATGACGGCTGGATAATTGCCATGATGAGAGAAAATCGGATGGGCAAACCAACCCAACTAAATAAATGAAATAAAAAAATAAATAATTTAAAAACTGATTTTGCTTTTTAAGCTTAAAACAAACTTACATAAAACTGCATAGCTCGTTCGGAAGCTTCTCGATCCTCAACTGAATCAGTTTTAGGCTCGGGCCATGATGTATCTACAGTGATGCCTATACGACCGTTTTGAGATTTTTTATATTCATCACGATACATGTGCACTACTTCGGCATGAGCCTTTAGTAAATTATGGCCACATAAATAAGCCGGTATGCCAGGATAATTATAAGCTGGTGCCATATAATCGACGCCATAACCCTGCTCACACACATGCCAAGGCTCATTGATGGTCGTCCAAATTTTAACACGATCACCAAACATTTCCAGCAATAAACGTGCATAGTCCTTGAACAAAGGTATAATTTCGGCATTGGTCCAACCGCCCAATTCTTGCAAACGCTGCGGTAGCTCCCAATGATACATTGTCACCATGGGTGTAATGTTGTAGTGCAATAGTTCATCTAATAAATTGCTGTAGTACTTAATACCAGCTGTACTAACATGATTCATATGACCAGTTGGCAGTATGCGAACCCATGACATTGAAAATCGGTACACTTTAACGTTTAACTCTCGCAACATTTGCACATCCCGGCGCCACTGAAAATAAAAACAAATAAAAATCTAATTTAAAAAACCACACACTCACACATTAATATCTATAAAATCACATGTTAGGTGTAACTTTGAGTTGCTAACAATGGCCACTAACAGTAGTGGCACAATTAAAAGAATTTGCAATTATTATGGACACGCCTCCCTGGTTCGATAAATTTGATCTAGAACCGCAAGCATATTTGTTAGTTGCTTGCAACTAAATAAAACAAGACAATAAAGTTAAGAATTTAAATATGAATTTGTGTTTAACATGATTTAAAATATTTTTAAACTTCCAACTTAAAAATATTTTAATTATTTATCTTGCAAACTCGTTAATTGAGGTCATTATTAATGCATTATTATTTAATTATTTCTTAAAACTTGATTAGATAAAAGCAACAATTAGAAAATTGTTTCTGCCTCTCTCTCTCTCTCGCTCTCTTCCCCTCCACAGGTTTTATAAAATACAACTACAAGTATTAAATCTATATAAAAGTATTTAAATGCATTTTTAATCAACATTCTTTGTAAAATATTGAACTTAGATTGGCCACCAGTAAAATTAATAAACTCATCGACAAGTGTCAACGGTATTGTATTGAATAGACTTTTACGTCATCAAATGTCACTATTAGGAATTTAACAATTTTGTCATTTAGAAAATTGAAATACTTTGTGATTAGTTAAGATGGGTTCTTTTAAAATTCAACTTATTGCTTTTGGTATCGGCGATAACTTCTATCGATTTATATCGAGTTTTCTCAGAGATCGTAATTAACGATTTGTTATAGAGGGGATTTTATTTAACGCATTCAAGATTAATTCGGAAGTATTGTTTTTAAATTTTATTGTAGGGGGACCATTTCCTTAACGGACCCCTTCCGTTCTCTATGATTATAGACAATCGAAATGTAATTAAGGCAGCCTTACCCTCATAGAGTCACATGCTACAACCAACCTTTAATCTTGAATTCAGGGGTACCGCAAGGCTCTGTTCGTTCTTCTGTCCTATTTTATATTTTTCTAAATGTCTTCTTTTTTCGGATTTTAATTTAAAATGGCCAAGACTAGTGTGTTATATATGTCTATCAACATATATAAGCTTTCTTTAGAAAAATCCAGCCGACCTGAACCTTTGCACAGGAAGTAGGCTAACTAGAGTACACTCCTAGAATAGTATTGGTCTCCACTCAATCAATCTTAGTTATTTATGCTGCTACTGCAACATATCAAAAAAGTAAAGTTACAAACTTCAATTGTAAGTTTTAATTTGGTTCTCCACGAGGTTTTTTTCCCCCCATTGTGTTGTAACTTCTTTGATCACTTCATATTAGTAATTTTGAGTTTTTATTTGGTCTCCACCAAGTTCTTTCATTCATTTTTTTCAGAAGGTTTATCTTCTTCTAAAATTGTGGTTCTTACATCTAATTGTATTGCAATTTCTTAGGTTATACACGATAACCAAAACGATTATAACGTAGCTAATTAATGCAACCACTAATAACAGTACAGCAGTGCAGCTATTAGAGGAAGTCAATCAGCCAGTGCTAGAGTGAGACGCAAACCACTTGAAGGTCGAGCAGCAAGGACGGCCTGATTGACTTTAAGCGATAACGATAACGATGTGTGCACGTTGTTCTTCCACCCAGAGCTACTTTACGACTCTAAATGTCTTTCTATGTCAAACTTTCAACAATATTTATCTACACTTTCGCAGTTGGCAGCTGCACTCTGCATTCGTGATACTTCAATAAGTTCAAACCAGTTGGAGGTGTGGGCTAAGAAGCACAACAAGATTGATACGCTCAATTACGCTGAATGTGATCGTCTAAAATGGAAAATAAAATTCAGGTGTAATCTGAAGCCAAAAATCTATTTTGGAGCTACTCAAACGCATATGGAAGAGAGAGAAGAAACTTATTGGTGTAGTAGGATATCGAACACTATTGACTCACTGATGCATTGGCGCAATGGGGGTTGTGTATCGCTGTTTTATCATTACAACATTCGTATGTACACTAATGCTATTACCCAACTTGTTCTTCTTGATAAACCGAGTGGGACGTTCTTTTGCCTACGATTGTTTAGAGCCATTGTCCTATGAATCGCACTACGCATTATAGAAATAATTAGTTTTTTACCCAAATAGTACGTATATAGATAAAACCGCCAGATGGCCTTCCTGTCACTTTAAATATTGGAGAATTCAAGTCGAACCTCTACAAACCCATTTCTCTATATCCTCCTTCTTACACCCTAATTTGCCAATTACTCCACAATACACTGTATAACAACATTGTTGTTTAAATGCTTATTGCACAGCAGGTAGTAGGAGTACCGTTGAGCAACAGATGGCGCTGTTCGCAAATACTATTGTCAACCTAAAATACAACAACGTCATTGTCATGTTTTAAAAAAGTTTTTAACAACCGTGTTAAGAGTTTTTAACAACAGTGTTGTCATGTTATAACAGAGTTTTTATAACAAATATTTTAACAACCATGTTAAAACTTGAAAATAACATTAACATGGGCAGTCTACATTTAATACTAACATGATGTTATTGTTAATGTTTATTATTTTATGTCTAATGTAGACTGGGGTAAAGCTAAGTGCTACACAACTTTGCGCTTAGCCCGCTTTAACCCCAGTCTACATTAGACATAAAATGATAAACATTAACACTAACATCAGTTAGTATTAAGTGTAAGCTGCCCAAGATAATGTTATTTCCAAGTTTTAACACGGTTGTTAAAAACTCTTTTATAACATGACAATGCCATTGTTGTTGTTATTTTAGTTTGACAGTATTATTTCCAAACAGCGCCATCTGCTGCTCAAATGTACTACTACTATTTGCTCTTCAATAAGCATTTCCAATATTGTTGAAAAAGAGAAAATTATGTTAAAACAGAAAATGACATAAAAACGCATGCGGTACCTCTATAATAACATGCACAAATTAATTCCGTTGCTCTGCCGGCGTCATGTTTATGTTTTGTTTAAATTGATGCTTTGTGAAGACGGTCTCTTAGCGCGCTTTAGGTTAGGTTTATATTCTAGATTGCAAAATTTTTCTTTAATTGGTTCCTGAAACCAAATCGTGTTATTGCATTAGGTTATAATGCACCGACTCGGCTTGATACTTGGAAAAATATTCAAATATGCATTACAGCCGCTCTCTGGTATATGAAAAATTCAGAGTTTTACAAATATCTAAATATTGATTAAAGCAGAAATCTTGAGGGTTTATTGGCCGCACCAGAGATATGTATACAGTGCTCAACACTGACTGGTGTTAATTAAGTATAATTTTGTAGACTTAAAAATATTAACTAAAATATATGTAAATATACTTATTGTGTTGCTGCGCATAAGAGTATTTAAACATGAACAGTTCGCCATCTCTGGAATATTAAGCAATTAATTCTCTGCAGCAGTTATTAATTGATTAATGATAATTAATAATTGTTATTTAACTAACAAAAGTGTAAACAAAGTAGACATTCGAATATTGCTGTTGACTTAGTTAAAGTCTTTAAAACTAAAAATATTGTTAACAAGTAATTAAAAATTATCCCTTGGCTGAGTAAATATGCGAAGGGGTGTAATTTATGATTGTGACAGTTAATTGAAGTTGTTTTATTCAAATCTCGTATAATTTGTTTATAACCTAACACCTGTTACTATTTTGCAAATCCGTATTTTATTCCATTCCATTTCATTTACATATTAAATTTAAAGAATTTGTCATAATAAAATAATAAATCGGTATCATTAAATTTGCAAATAAAATAAAAAAATCTCACTCACCTTTACTTATTACGAGTAGACTATAATTCAATTTACGTACTATTATTTTTTTTTTTTTTGTTTTTACAATTTTACAAAGTGAACAACACATAAAAAAAATTAATTATTTTTGCAAGTGTTTTTTTTTAGATCGAAATGTTGGTGATAAAAATTTGTTTGTTTTGTTTTCTTATTTGTTCAACTTACATGGTGATAGCTGTCTGAGGTTATGTCTCCATTTGATTTGTCAGCAATCTTTTCTGGATAATTGTGTGACATAAAATCCCAAGTAGATTCGCCTTTATCATCGGCATTCCAACCACCTTCAATTTGATAAGATGACGAACCCACGCCCCACATAAAGTCTTTGGGAAAACGGCGAATAAATTTTTCTGTTTTACTGTTACAAAAAAAAAAAAAAAACAAAAATTATTCAGAAATTAATGTTAAAAAATGTTATTAAGTGCAGAGAATTTTAAATAATTCAATTAAGATCGTTATACATTTATTAACTTTTACTTTTTTTAATTATTTTATATTTGCATTTGTCGTTAATAGTGATTTCCGGCAATGGAAATCGCATTAACAGTAATCGCCGTTTTTTAATCAAAAAGCTTTTTACATAATTTTATTGATCTTTTTTGTTTATTACATTCATTTTATTATAAGAATTTTTTTTTTATACAAAACATTCTCAATGTTTCAATAAAAACTCAAAATCGGCATTAAATTTAATTAAGGCATTAAACACATAGACGACAACTGATACACCGCTACACGACTACAAATGACGTTGGCTACAATGGTCGCCATGTAATCAGCTACTGAATTAATTTGAAGACGTCAGCTATATACATCAAAACTATGAAAATATAATGAAATACATATTAGCAATAGTCACTGGTCATTGCTTATTTGGAACTCATGCAAGCAGGATGGGTATCCCTTATAATGACTTCCGTAGAAGTTACTAAGATGAGAAAAAGGATAAAAGGGTTTAACAGCTTCTCTGTCGTTGCCCTGCACTAGAACACTGGAGTCTACAATACTTGGGACGACGATGTTTTGATAGCCTTTCTGGTGTTTCATCTCTGGTACCAAACGGGATTAATTCATTTTTAAGGAACTGTGATTGGTTTTCTAAACCTCTTCCAACTGTAGTGACATATATGGTCATCAATGCATGTCACGTCTAATACAGCCTTCACTGCTAACACTTTCTACTCCTAGTCTATGACCGCCCAGCCACTTATGTCTCTATGATTCTTCTTCAGTTTGTAATAACTCTAAACTTTGTTCTTTATCTTTTTTTTTTTCTATCCTTTTTCTTATAAGCAGGTATCACAAAGGGACCAATATAATGGACCCAAGAGAGCCATTTTTTCCGATTGTTTTCTTTCCTTCTTTAAGAAACTGCCTGCTTAACCTAGCCTAACCTACACGGCGACGATTGTCGCCAACGTCATTTGTAGTCGTGTAGCTGTGTAGCCGCTGTTGTCTATGTGTTTAATGCTCTATTTGCTCGAAATTTTTGATTGTAAATGATTGGTTGAAAATGTATTTTTAATTTTGTGACATTTTCTTTTGTTGAATAAAATAAAAATTTTAGAATAAAATAGAAATTATGCTAAGTTGGCTACAGTTACAGCGGTGGTCGTGTAGCTATGTAGCTAAGATGTCGTCAAAATAATCGTTTTTCTAAAAACGTTTTGACAGTTGCCTGATGGTGTCAATGTGTTTAATGCACAAATGAAATTTTAATTTGAAATTTCATTTCCAAATGAAATTTTAATTTTAAATTTCATTTCCCTAGCGGAAATGGAACTAACACATGACTTGTCTCGTGACTTGTTATTAAGTGATAGCGATTGGTTCAAGTTCGAACACTTTCTATGAAAGGGACCTTTCACTTTAACATTGCGATGCCCTAAGAGAGGATCAATTAATACCGATTAACACTCTGTGGTAGGTGTTAATATTGACCTGTATGTTCAGTGCCACTAAATATAATACCACTAAATATAATGCCAAAAAATATAATAAATGATAATAATATAATTCTAGGTAAATTTTAAAATTTTTCACCTATTTCCCGCAGTGTTAATATGCAAGGTTTTTTGCCTTTTATAGCCAGAAAAAAAGGTGAAATTTCAACTAACACTCGTAATTTCACCAAAAGTCGTAAATTCACCAACAATCGAGAATAATGTTAAAAAAATAAACGTGACAAAATGTTTGAAAATATAAAAATTTTGGAAATAAATATGTAATACCGTTGGAAATATTTAAGTGGTCATATCAAATATTAAACAAAATAATTCTTGCAAAAAAAAACCGACTTCAAAACAGACAAACTTAAAATCATGTTTCTTTAAGACGGTAACTATTGCGACACCCTGTAATTTCCTAATTCAAATTTTATACTAGTTATAGCGGTCGTAGCAATACAGGTTCATTGTAAATTTCAACCGTCTGTCTGTAACGGTTTAAAAGTTTGGTCATATACATCAAATTACATAAACTATTGCGACACCCTGTAATTTATAATTTTAAATATTTATACTTTTTATAACAGATATAGTAATGGACATTCTGTCTAATTGTTAAGTGTTTATCAATAACTGTTTAAAAGATATGGTCATATATATCAAATGACGTCACCTATTGGGACACCCTTTAAATTCAAATTTTAATATAAATGTTTTTTAAGGAGGACTTTGTCATACAGATTCTTTTTAAATTTTAACTTTGTGTCCATATACATCAAATTACATCAACTATTGGGACACCCTTTAATTTCCAATTTTAAATATTTATACTTGTTGTTATACCAGACATAGTAGTGAACATTCTGTCTATTTTTCAAGTGTTTGTCTATAACGGTTCCAAAGATGAGGACATAATGGTCAAATTACATCAATAATGGGGACACCCGTTAATTTATAGATCCAAGTTTTATACTTGTTGTAATAGCTGACTAAGCAATATAGGTTCTTTGTAAATTTCAACTGTCTATCTATAACAGTTGAAAAGTTTGGCCATATATATTACTTCTACATTAACTATTGGGACACCCTTTAATTTCCAAATTCATATTTTACACTTGTTATTTTAGCGGACTTAGCAATACAAGTTCTTTGTAAATTTCAACTGTCTATCTATAACAGTTGAAAAGTTTGGCCATATATATTACTTTTACATTAACTATTGGGACACCCTTTAATTTCCAAATTCATATTTTACACTTGTTATTTTAGCGGACTTAGCAATACAAGTTTTTTGTAAATTTCAACTGTCTGTCTATAACGGTTCAAAAGTTTGGCCATATATATATCAAAATAAACCAACTAATGGGACACCCTTTAATTTTTAATTTTAAATATTTATACTTATTATAAGAGACATAGTAACGAACATTCTGTGCAACTTTCAAGAGTTTGTCTATAACGCTTCAAAAGATAGGAGAATAAAGGTGAAATTAAGTCACCTATGGGGTCACCCTTTAATTTTTAATTTTATTTTTTAATTAGTTTTTGTTATTGGGAGCTACAGTGATACGCACTTTTTTTTAATTTTAAATTGGTGACCTATAAAGTTCATAATACACGTAAAAAACATGTATGTTGTATGGGGACACCCTTTAATTTTTAAACTTTTGAACTTCTTTTAAAATGGGACCAATCTGTAGCCATAACCTTTCTAATAGTGCAAAAATTTTTAAAATCGGTTCAGAAATGACCGAGTTCTGAAGGCACAAACATACAAAAAAAAAAAAAAAAAAAAAAGCAACACACAGACGAATTGATAACCTCCTTCTTTTTTTGAAGTCGGTTAAAAATACACAATGTTTAATAACTGACTCATGAGAATGTTGTTTATTTGTTCATTAGAGTATGATCAGTTAATTAATTGTGAAATAAAATGTTTACTAGTTAGAAATTTAATTAAACCAGTACAAATTAAAAAGTTAAGATAGAAATAGTAAATTAATAATCTAATAAAAATGGTAATTGCAATTATACAATATTACACTCTACAGGGTTTTGGGATTTCCCCGCAACGGAAATAACAAATTTTTTTCTACACGTACAAATATGTATATATTAAAACCGTAACAGAACCATTTCTGTACATGAAATATGTTTTTGAAAAATTTGTTACTGGTGCAGTTAGTAATCGAAATGAAATATAAAACAACAGGGGCGCCTAATCACCGCATTC